>JASSRZ010000042.1:13963362-13978022 GCA_032164315.1 Malacoctenus gilli
CCCCCCCCCCCCCCCCCCCCCCCCCCCATTATCAGACCAAACCGTGATGCCTGTGAGGTAAAGCGGAGCTAAATAATGACCTCCTGCAGGTACGTAGGAATACGCAGCGAAATGCTGCGAGCACACGGGTGCCGTCACTTAGCGGCATCGGATTCACTTTACTCAAGGCCAGCGACTCGTCTGTTTGCATACGCTTCTCATGTCTCCTTGCAGCTGCGGCATGAGGAGGGGGGGGTCAATAAATTTTACCTGAAGTTGGATCCTGAAGTTGGATCATGAAGCACTTTCTATCTATTATTAACATGACTGCAAAAAACACCCCCACAACATTGCTGAGTTTCATAAAGAGTCAGAGGACATCATCACCACTCGTTTAAGGACTTTCACTGCAGAACCATTAAAAAGTCCCAACATGCTGCCCGCACCTGTTCACCTGTCACACCTCTTCGGTGACCCTCGGTTCCAAATTCGACCTTTTAAGGCGGGAAAAGATGGCGGACTGCAACCGTTAGCTGGTAAAGTTGGGGTATACAGGAAGTGTAGGAGTGACTAGCGGCAATAACAGTGAACAAAGAGTGACACGACTCACACTGATGGGGATCTAACAGCGAGCGGAACATCCGTCACTTCATCCGTTCACCCGCCTCGCGTATTTCTCAACAGCTGAAGTGTCGAGCAGGAGTTTGGATGTGAATTTGAAGCCGGTGAGATTGAACACTCCTCGACTTTTATTTTTTTTGTGTGTGCGGGAAGGTGACACACTGTCACATTGTGCACCAATCAATAGGTAGGTGCCTGGGCAGGAGGTGAAACGCGTGTCAAGGGGAGAACCGCCGAGCGCCGATCCATCTCGCTTCTGCTGGACGGCTTTAGGTGACTGTATTCCCTCGGCCGCAACTCCAGCGGGCTGACTAACAAGACATTAAAGCCTTCAGTGAAAAATGGTCCACTATACATAACGGTTATTTTACCCATTCTATACAAGGCCCAAAGCGTGGCTCTTCCTACAACGTGACGCCACCCGCCGCAAGTGATTCCATTCGGCAGAAAGGGTTAAAAGAGTCCCATCAAACATATAGGTTTTGGATTTATGGCTCAGTTTCACCTGTTGAAAACATCGCTGCAGCGTGAGATAAATGTTTTCTTTCTGTTTTTTTCATGAACAGCCACTATTGCATTTTAATGGTATTTCCCCCCAGTAACCGCGTTTAGCTACCTTTGCTATTTTATTACAGAAACGAGAGCAGTGAGAGTTTCTGTCAGCTCCCAGCTTGATGTGCGATTCGCTGAAGCCAACCTGTAAATTGTCCACGTTTTCCGAGGTATCTAGCCGTGGAAGCAGCCGTGTGTGATGCATCGCCTGTGTCTGCAGGGGAACAAGGGACTGAAACACACATTTACACAACAGAAGAAAGGTCCACTCGAGCAGGCCGCCCAGTTCCACACAATCACGATCCTGTTTGTTTTCTCTCTCTCTCTCTTTTTTTTTTTTTTTTACGAATCGTGACGTCCAATCGCAATCCGGTGTTTTGCATACATCGATTCCCTCATGTCAAGCTGCCGCCATATCAACATTGACGGCCACACATTGATTTTCTATTTTTTCCCCTTTACCTTTTAAAATGGATAAAAATCTCAGCGCATTGAAGAGCTGCACAGAGCGCATTGATCCACACGGCCCCTCCTTACCCCCTCACACACAAAGACACTGACAGCGGGCCGGCCTGTAAATAGCCTCCGCTCAATGAGAACACGATCATGCCTGCTGCACACCACGCTGTCGGCTTCGCCCGGCAAACATGACAGCTGCCAAAACTCCCCGAGATAATCAATCAAAGGCTCCCAAAGAACCTTGATGAACACGTCCATGCAAATGGGTTCAGAATGAACGCAAGCAAACACAAATACGTATGTGTTTGTCAGAGAAAATCCCATTTCAAAAGCTATCGACGAACGTGCGATGGGCAACCAGAGAGACAACATTCAACAGTTGGACGAAGACGCTAAAAGCTGCTCACACAAGTGGATACTGCTTACACCACAGAGAGAGAGAGAGAGAGGGAGAGAGAGAGAGAGAGAGAGAGAGAGAGAGAGAGAGAGAGAGAGAGAGAGAGAGAGAGAGAGAGAGAGAGAGAGAGGGAGAGAGGACAACACCTACCAAAGAAAACTCAATATTTACGACATAGAACAGTTTTCTATTTGTTTCACACAATATGATGCAATGTAATACACATTGTGTCATATTGCTCAGTTACTTATCCGTCAGATAAAATGAGTATGTTCATGGTAGAGTGCCTTATATTTGGTCTTATTCAATAATTCATTAAGGCAAGTGTGGGTGCGCTTCTCTCTGCACACACACACACACACACACACACACACACACACACACACACTGGACTCTGGTTACGACCACAGATAAAATTGAATGCTGATGGCTGCTTTACTGAACTCCTGCAGCTTGTTTCATTGTGCACATTCACACTGCGCTAGCTCCGTGTGGCCCCAGCTGGTTCCCAGTGAGTTTGGTCACAAATAAAGCCCATCGAATGAACCGCGTTCGAGCAAAACAAAGACAAATAATCGATTACAAACAATAAGAAAAACCAAAAAAATCATCCACCTGTTTGCTCAGTTATTGAACATCACTGGAGGGTCAGACGCTGGTTACAAGCAAAGTTTTCACGTGTTTTTGTAGGCGAACTGCACACAGACACACAAAGTTCTCTCTCTGTACTTTGGGAATAGCAGCAAAATTAAATTACTGATAAATGTTTTAGTTGAAAGTACAGTTGGGAAGATAAAATCTGGCAAATAACTCATATGCTGCAATTAAAGTCAGAACCTTACGAACATCTGAATACTGTGATCCTCAATAATTTACCTCTTTCTACTGCTTTTCATTAAAAAAAACAACTTTTTCCTGATTAGTTTGTTAAATATGCAGTGGAAAAAGTTTTTGTGCAAACCTGCATGCCTTCCGCAGAGGCCCACCTCAGTGCTGCTCACGCGAGCGTGCTGGAGATTGATTGAGTCGAGCGTCTCCTGGCGTGCGAGTCGGCATCTCTGATGCCGGAGACGATTCGGGGTGGATTCCCCATCAACAGGGTGCAACAAAAACGTGAACGTATAAACCCGTTTTAATGGTCTGTCAGCTTCTCCAACTGTTGGCACTTCCGGCCGTTTGGAGGGTCGGCGGACCCCACGTGGAGATCGCGTTCTGTTCGACAGGATAATGAAACAGTTTGAGAGCGAGTTGATCGTCGGGTTAAGTTTCTACTTCTTATTACCTCCGGTTCTCCTGCACGATAACTTTCCAGGGAAGCAATAAAATGAGCCCAACAGACTGGAGGTCGGTAAATTGGCAGGCGGATCGCTGTTATTGAGTGTCTCAGCTCGGCAAAGGGCCATGAAAGAGGCTTGAATGATCGCTTCAGAAGAAGATAAATAACCCTATTATTTATTTAAAACCACTTATAGCGTAGCTGTTCTTGGGAGGAGCTCGAGAAAGCGTCTGTCCGTATTTCATCTGATACGTTTTTTTTCTCTTTATGTTGCTTCCATGTTTCTCACAGTTTTTACCGAAGTCACACGGTGTTTGTTCTTATCTACCAGGTGGGGGGGGGGGGTCAATATGGCTTTGCACTCCAAAACCACCATACAGTATATTCCCCAAATGGCCTTTACAACGAAAAAAACAGCAAACTGCGTTTTTATATTGTTCATCACAGTTCACTGCTCCGGTTATCCCTGTGGAAGGTGATGGCAGTAATGTTTACAATAGATGGCAATCTTCCCGGCTTCTCCCTGGTGCCCCCGTGGTCCACAACCTTGTGAGATAACACTTCATCAAGTCTCCGTCCTTCCCTCAGCACCTTCTATCGCCTCCCTCCTCCCACTGCGACTCTCCTCCAGTGGCGGCGGAGGCGGCGGCAGCAGCGGCATCGGTGGCGGCGGCGGCGGCAGCGGCAGCTCGCCGGGCGACCGTGGGTTGCCAGATGCGTCCTGAAGGGAACGGCGGAGTGGAAGGAACAAAGATTCGGGATGAGTATCGGGAAGGGCGATCTCTGAGCCCGGCGAGGTGAAATCCACCGGGGAAAACAGATGGCATTTCATACTTCATTAATCACCGGCCGGGATGACAGCGAGACTAAATTGGAAAGGCAGCGATACTGAGTCGGTCACCATCAGCCTCCCTCATCCTTTTTTTCGCCACTTTTTCATCTGTACACCGTCTTCTGTCTTCATCAGTCCTGCCCCACCCCCCTCCCCCCTCCCCCTCCCCAGTCCCACGGTCTCCTTTCTATTTGTCCCCTCCCACATTCGCGCATTCACACGCGCTTTTCTACAGGATCTTCAATCACAGCCTGATGATTCCTGCATTTAAGATGGGCACAGTTGTCACTGCAGACCAGTGAGATTTCAAAGTCTCTGAGAAGAACAAGCCTTTGAAGCATTTTTTTTCTAGTTTAGTTAAATATCTAATTCTGGGACACTTTTGGCAAAACAATCTTTTTTTTTAAGCATTTGTGGTTGATATTGAAACAAATTAACTATTAAAAGCAAACAGAGCAACATTTGCTTCAGAAATGAGCAAAATAACTCCTGCTTTTCTCTGCATATCAAACTTGTTTGGTTAAAATGCATTGATTCGTGTCTGAAAACAAGTGAATATTCACATGACGGCAGTATTTTGAAATGCTCATGAAGCGACACAGCGAAACACAAGCTGAGCTAAAAGCAAGTACCCCACAAATGTAGTTTAGATTTCTATGTTGTCTTCAGTCACAGCGATCCTTCTTTCCTCTTTATCATCTAAGGAAAATGAATGCTGAAATATCAACGTGTCAAAAACTGCAGAGACGAACGCTTGATGGCCGCTCTTCCCTCAGTTCCACCCAGAAAAGCCAGACTGTTTCTCCGACCCTGTTCCACATCACAGGTTCTACCCAACATCTCACAGCACAAATGTCCTTCTGTCTCTTTCACCATTTTCACCCCCGCCCCCCCACTCTGGCCTGTAGCATGATGTACAGCTCTCCACTACACACATGCGCTGCCCGTTTGATGGATTAAATCAGGGCTTTTGGGAGACCTTTGAACCTGAGCTCCTTCATCATCCACAAATCATTGCTCTTAAACAGACCCAAGAAACTGAATAGCCAACATGTTGTTAGCGGTTGTCATGGCACTGAAGGGGCTCTCGGGCGGGCTGGTGGCGCACAACAATGTGGGACAGGAAGAAGAGTTTGATGCATGGAGGACTGATGTTCAGTTTGATTCAGCAGAAAATGAGCATCAACCGATTTCTGTCTCATACAGAATGGTAAATAGTTTTGATTTAAAACACTAAATCCTAAGTTTTCAGTCGGGTTAATAAAACAGACGTTAACCAGCAACAAATGTAATCAGAAGGTTGGCAAGAGTTTATCTCCATAAACCCCCCAAAGTAGAATTTTAAAAAAAAACAAAACAGAATGGATGATTACAAACGGTTTGTGCAGATCAAAGACGTCCACTACACATTTAATTTACTTTTATTTTCTCTGCAACAAACACAAAATGAAAATCAGTCTTTGTGGTTCACCACACATTACAACCACCTCACTCCCGTGTGTGTTCTTCTTCGTTCGAATCTCACACACCGTGTAGATGAACTTTCCACGAGCGCGGGTTCACTCTTAGCTTCCTAGCCTCACGCTCGCTGTAACTAGCAGCCGGTGCTAACTATGGGCTAGCCAGTATCCGTGATATATATCCACGGAATCTCGAACGGTCTCAAACCATATCACACAACTCAACCCTAGTTCAGAACACATATACAACATCAATTTGCCCGATCAAACATTTCCTGCTTACCTGCAACAAACAAAAAACGACAATCAGTCTTTGTGGTTCGCCACACATGACAACCGCCTCACTCCGTGTGTGTTTTTCTTCGCTCGAATCTCACACACCGTGTAGCGAATGCGCCCCCTGCTGGTCGAAGTGAGATACTGTGTTTTGCCAAATATTATTTTCCAACAATAACTTTACTCTTAACTTTATAAACGCACACACAATTTCAAACAATTCTGAAAACAAACTACACAAACTGCACAACATGTTGGACAAACAAACCACAATGATGGCTCTGTATGCCACGTTTGCAAGTGCAAGTCTCAATGTCATGATGTCATGATGTTATTAAATTGCATTTCAAAAACTGACAATATTGTATTAACTATTTCTACACTTATATACACTGAACCTAATTGCAATAAACATCTCAGAATTCTTTATAATTCTTCTGCGGTTTTTTTCTCGATTACGAGCAGCTCTAAACACGTTTCTGCATCGGAGCAGAGGATGAAGCGCAGAACACGGGGTCAAAGATTAGCCAATGATCCCGTAATGTATCAATTAGTCGCTGACATGTTCTCTCAATCCTGACAGCGCGTGAACAAAGCGAGCATGCGTGTGCCATTATTCCAAGGTCCTCCAGAGGTCACCGGGAGTTAATTAAGAAAACAAATGGTTAATTATATGGTTGATTTAGCCCTGAAACGTGGACATGTTGTTGTACGACACGAACGCCACGTTCAAACTCGCCGATGAATGTGTCTTTTTTTTTTTTTTCGAGAATTCAGTGTGAAAAGACGAAAATGTCACTTAAATGTCGAATTTAATTTTGAGCAAGTGGTTCTGAAATGAAAAGCATGTACATGTGGGCGTGTGTCAGCCTGGAAGTCAAGGTGGCGGAGCAATGTTTTAGTCGCCAATAAAGGGCCTGAGATTTCATTCAAATTAAAGACAAAGATTAATGGACTTGCAGTAGCGAGGACTCGCCGTCCCAACCCTCCGCGTGGTCCTCAGGGTTTCAGGACGAACGTCTTTCGGTTTTAAATGGGCGAGTTTCGATCTACGTGTTGTTTTTCTGCCATCTGAACTCATCGTGATCCAACACAGGGAGTCGTCCAGCGCTGTCAGTGGGAAAGAAGCGAGGGGGGCTCCTGTGTCAGCACAGACGTGACCCTTGTAGATGGCCAGGGGGGCCGTGTCTCTGGGACCTGTGGCTGTGAGGATGGAGGCCCCTCCCCTTTCAAGGCTTCCCACCGTAGCAGAAGCGCCGCGCGTGGTAACGATCAAGTCAGAGGTTGAAGTGCAGGTTGGAAACTTCATGACAACAGATTATTCACAGTTTCTTTTGGTTCTTCGAACACAAAGAGAGAACATAAGAGAGAAAAAATTCTCTGCAGTCTCACACTAAAATGCAACAGATCTAAGAAAAAGCAACTACTTTTTTAGTTACTGCTATAAAAATATTAAGCAGTAGAAAAACTGTTTCATCAACATCAATGTGGCATCATTCAGACACTTAGAGGTGCCTCCGATAAATATCTGACTGATTTCGTTGGTCTCAGCGTTTTGTTTGCTCAATGTTTGTCACCGTGTTGACAACGGGCGGCGGTCGGATGGAAAGTTAAAGCGACAGAAGACCCGCGCTCGCCCCCTTTAGGGTGCGCGTGAGAAGCGTGATTACCTTCTCCTAAAGTCGAGAGCCATTCGGGCGTCTAAATAACTTCATAGCACCTGAACTCATTCAATCAACACTTCTGTGTGTGTCCCCCCCCACCCCCCCCGAATCTCCACATTGACTTCTGTCACTGCCGCTTCAGGCTGCAGTGACAGGTGGTTGAAATGGTCCTCAATTGAGACGGATCTGCTAAGTATTCAGCGCGGCAATCACTGGCACTCTAGTGAAGGCCATTTACAGAAGAGGGTGGGGAAGTGGAGGGGGGGGGTGTCAGCTGAATGAGGACTGTGTTGTAATTTCGTCCTGTCTGCTGAGGGCATCAAACCAATTACTGACACAGTTAAGTGTCATATCTGTCAGACAGCTTGTTCAGAGAACCCCGCTGTTTCTCCGTGTGGTCTTTATTACGGCGGCGGCGATCAAACTTCTCTGAAATCTCCATGAGCAGGCATCCAGCTTTGGTGGGACTTGGCAGAAAAGGAGAGAAAAAAAACAACCTCTCCATTTGTCAACATTACACAATGAAAACCGTCAGTGTTTCCCTGCGGGATGAATGGGCTCCCGTCTGATACCAGCATTTGTCTGCATCTCTTCACTCTGATGCGAGATGAGTCAGCAGCATCTCCGCACTTTATCAGCTCCACGACAACGCCAAAAGTCAGCGAATCTAACGGCGCGCCGGCAAAAGTCTGACGCCGTGAAAGTCGCACCGAAGTACACAAAAGCTCAACGGAGGATCAATGCCCGCCCCCCCTCCCCCCCATCTCACAGTCCATTACAGTTTGTGTCTGTTTATTCACGTGCAACATAATAAAGCACGCAACCCGCTCGTGCGTATTGTAAACATATTGATTGAAGTGCATTAAACTGTGCTCAGACAGCCCCTCTCTTTGCAAAGCGGGAATCAGCGTGAGCCTCAGAGATACAACCAGACGCTCACAGCTGCAGCTCGTCGTTACAGAAGGAATGAGCAAATGCTGAATGTTGAGCTTTATTGTGTGGCTGTTTTTGTGTGACTCCAACAACGATCTGAGGAAACTTTCCAATGAAAATTCACCTGAATCAAGCTTTTGTTATGTGACGACACGCTGGAGAATCAAGGGTTTATTTTGTATCTTCTTGGTTATCTTGACTTTTTTTATTCTGCCGTGCGGTAATTGAGTTGATGTAGCAGTCAAAAAAACATGTATTGGTCCCAAATTTTAATCTCATTCACGCATTTTTAAAAAAAAAAACATCTTTCAATTAACTGATATCAAAGCTCGTCCACAGAGTCACGCAGACGTAAAACATCACTTGGCGTATCCAAGCTGCACACATCAAAAAACTGTTTATATCAACTGGAAAAACGACAGATCGACGGATCGTAGTGGAGCTGAGATGCTCTGTGTTATTGGGGGTTTTTTAGGTTGTTTTTTCCCCCCCCGTTTTGATAGACTTTGAAGTATCACGCGAGCCAAGTTTCCAGTTAAGTGCTCCAACCCATCACTCATTTCTGCATCAGCTAAAGAAAACAAGAAATCAAAGCTCTCCACATCACTGGATCAACTTCCAGGGGAAAAAAAAACATCACAAAAGAGAAAATGGCTTTTTCTCTTCCCCCCAAATCAAACCAATGAAACTTGCTTTCCGTTTCCAACTGTTTCACCTTGAAAAGCTCAGCGTCGCAGCCACTCGCGTATCCACCAACCAAATGAGGAAAGCAACTTCGAACATCGCGATGAATATTTGATCGCACTTGTGACGGGTGACGACAGCTCAGCCCGAACACGACGCCTTCAAATGTTTGTGGTCCTGCAGTCGGAGGCTCGTCAAGCGAGTTCCTGAATGAATCGCAAAGTCATTCGACAGGATTTGTTAACCTGGAATGCAGCCGGATTCGATTATGACCTCATCACATCATGACGCTGTAAAATAAGATGCGGCTGCACCTGCACCACAAAGCATCCAATGCAACGTAAAAATAAACAAAAGTATTTCTGAATCAAAGAGAGACACACGAAGTCAATGACCAGCTGCTCCCACCGACGCGTTGGATGAAGTCGTCTTCGAGTAACCTGTTGTTTTGCGGTCGCGTTCTAATGATGATAAACAGTGAATGTTCGTGCATGATGGCACTAAACTCTCCGAGGCTCCAGATCCAACAACAGACGGCGGCCCTGCTGCCTTCAGTCGGCTGCGGGCTGAGGCAGAAACATTCTGCGCGGGACGAAGCAGCTGTGGACGAGGAAACAAAACCGGCGCGTCGACTTCCTGCTGCCGACACAGCAAGCTGCGAATTCCTCTCCGATACCAAATGATGCACGTTGTCGCGGGAGAGTGAATAATGACGATGGTTCAGGTCCGGACGCCGGTCCGAACTGCTGAGGAGAAGAGGAGAGTCCGAAAGAGAGTTTCCACGAGCGACTGGTTGTCGGATGACGCCGCGCCCCCCGTTTGCATCAGTAAAAGCGATTGGCTCGGCATCATGGCTTCACACAGCTGGACGAAGTGCCGTTCAAGGTCGGAAACTTATCAGTGTGACTTCCTCATCTTCCTGTTATATAAAAGAAAGTTTCAAACTTAGTTTTCGAAGTGGAGGCATCATGTAACCCCTCAAGACAAGCAATTTTTTCATCTTTTGAAAGGGTTTTCAATTGATGTATCTGCATTTAGTATAAATCCATATGTCTATTTCATTCCTGTGGTCGCTCTGTTGCCTTTTATATGTGGCATGAAGTCTTGGATCCAGGACCCGCATCGGAGAATGACAGCAAAACTGCTCCGAACCCGCATGAGGTTATGCTAATGACGTCACAGTAGGACGCTTCTCTCCACTGAGTGACCTTCCTCTCTGAACCGCACACACACTCAGCCACATGCGGCACGGCGAGGAGGAGGAGGAGGAGGACGAGGAGGAGGAGGAGGAGGACGAGGAGGAGGAGGAGGAGGAGAGGGAGGAGGAGGAGGGGCCTGCCGAGGGGACGGTGCAGAAAGTTAATGAACAGCCTTCACGACTGACAGGCACGGTTTGTAAAAGCGGGGCGCACGGATGTGCGCCCATGCCTGACGCCGCCGCCAAACGTCCGCACGGATGCACGCGCGGGCACAAACACACGCGCTGGAATGTGCACTAATATTTCTGCAGCCCCTCCACCCCCACCCCCCCCTCCCCCCCCCCCTTTCCCACCCTGTTCACACTTGCACTTTCTCATCCCCATTCAAGTAGGGGGAAAAAAGCGAGGAAGATGTGGCATGAGAGAATTAGACAGGGGGGAAATCAATGTGCCACCGCGAAGGTCCGGAGAAAAAGCCTCTGTAGCGCTTGTAAGTGGCAGAAGGAGAGCTTGTCATTTTTTAGACATTTAATTAATTTCTAAGCTCCCTGCAGGAGCTGCGGCAGGGCTGCAGGATTCAGAGGAAGGACCGTGGCGTCTCAGGGGGGGTGAGAAAGTACCCAGGTAAAAATGTGCACGATGCTTCCCTCGAAAAACCTCCGTCACCTTAAAGAATCTGTAAATCAACAAACTTCTCCCCCCCTCCTGCTTTTCTAATCCGTGGGTCACTCAGTCTGGACTTTGTCAAAAAGTTGTTTTTTTTCTTATTTGCTTGGATAAAAACTCTCTTTTTTTGAAGGGGAGGGGGTCGCAAACTAGCAGCTCATCATGGTTCAGACAGGCAATCAGAATTTCAGATGTCGGACGGTAACAAAGAAACTTACCTACTGATCGACTGAATAATTTATCAACTCATCACGGCAGCTCCCCTCGAAAGGTTAAACTGATCATTTTTGACAATCAAGCTACATATTTGAATACGAATTTTAGACATCAGCCTCTGAGGAGAGTTTTATAAGGCGTGTTGTTTTTAAGCGCAATTAGGATGCTGCGTACGGCTCATTCAAGACACTTAATCCTCCAATTGAAGATTAATTAGCTTCAACTGTCTCAATTTGCCCGACTGGCTGCCACTGCCTCTGTCGCTGGTACTCCTAAAATAAGACTTGTTTAACTCTTCAGAAGTTTCTTGTGTGCTTTTATTATTGCGCCCCCCCTCCTCCCCATCTAATTATAAAGCTCCCACAATGCTTCAGGGTTCGAGAGTTGATTTCAAATCATAAAATTGATGTTTTTATTTCATCTCTCCACAAGAAGATAATCCTACATTGGAAAAAATGATCAAATCGAAGCGCTGTTATTCATTGATTTATAAAGTTTCTTCTCCCAACCTTATTTACAGGTGTCTTTGCCTTAAGAGGTATAAGACATCCCAGTTTCTCCTTATGGACACGTTTGAATATCACTGGAATTGCTGAGAGGTGTAAGTGAAAGGAAACAGCGCTGCTCAACGCTCTGAGAGAGCGGGCCCACTTCAAACACAACCAAAGAGGTCATAAAACAGGTGATAAACTGCCCTTTTATTGTTGCCGATCTAAGGATTATTCCCACTGCCTGAATTTGAATAATACAGCCCCAACTGCTTGTTTACGTGTTCGCTGGACTATTATTTTCCTCTATGTTTATACTCGTGTGAGTCACGAGCACACACGTGCACCGAGAGCTCGCAGGTGCCGCCTGCGCGTCACAAGCTCGCGCACCTCGATCACCAGATGCATCCCAGTGATTTAGCTACAAGGGCGTCCAATTAATTTAAGAGCCTGATACTTTCACGTCTCATTGTCTCTCACATAATGGCATAATTGCAGCTCCTGTCCACTAATTCTTTTTGATTAGACGTTGAAGGCAAGCGTGCTAATTGAGTATGTAGCGATCTGAGGGGAAGTGCAGAAAATACAGCTTCAGCGTGTGGACGTGGGTCGATAATCCATTTACATACGGATCAATGTGTAACGATAAACATGGCCATATTTTTACGGTCCACCTTGCTGGAATCCACCTCGCGAGGGCCCCCCCGTCATCGCAGCGCTCGGTCGTGGGACGACGGACTCGTTCACTGTCACCTGCCCTCCTCGTCCAGCGCCGCAGAGCGCTCCCCTGTTTTCCTGCCAGATAGCCGGGTGACTGGCACGGCCAGCGCCATGAATGAACGGGGCCGAAATTGATAGTAAATAAGAGCCGCGTGCGCGCCGCACCTCTGCTCGGTAACCCCGCGGAGGGGAAGTTAGATGCCTGCGGAGCTGAAATATGGAGCTGTCAGAGCGAAGCGCAGAGGAGCGGCGAGAGGACACCGTGACCCAGGCAGGGAGCGTGCCGGAGACGCGGTGGGACCGCCTCAGACTACTCCTTGTTGTGTCGTCGCCATCGCCCCAGTCTGCAAAGGAATCTGCGGGATAAAGACTTGTTGTGACGGAACAAACATGCAGGAGGCACTTCTCCAATCACTCTCGATCTGAGAAACACCGTCTCCGTACACCTGGACGAGAAATGCAGTGCAGTGCCAACCGCTGAGCGCAGCCCTCTGCAACCGCTGGCATATTTAAAGGTAATTTAATAAGCTGGGCTCCAGTAGAAAATAAACCTAAAGCTGAAACTGTCAATTACGCGCTGAGACTTCGCTGTCCCCATGTTCAACTTTTTCCTGTTCCAAAAAGTCAGCGTGCTGGCGCACGAGCTCACAAGGTGGCAAGTGCCTAAAAATATCTCGGCGCTGGTAATGAGATTTGGCTACTTTTAATGACTCCTGTGGAGTTGTCCTTAAGAGGATTCGGAGAAATGAAGCAGACAAAACTTTCAGAGGAGGCAAAAAAAAAAAACTTAAGAGGGGAAAATTTCCCTCAATGCCTGACGAAGCGGGGCCTCTTTTCTTTCTGATGCAGTTGGGTTTTTTTGCTCATAATTGTAGAGTCGGGGAGTTTTCACAGGGAGATGTGAGTCTCAGTCAGACAGGCCACCTGTTTTCCTGAACAGTGGAGCTTTTAGAAACATGCTAAATTCAAGCAAATCCACGTTACCAGATGAATGGACAACAATCCCAGTTTGACGGTTTCATGCTGTGACTACATTGGTTGTACTCTAGTTCCGGCACCACATGTGACAGAAACGCTGCTGTTTACGTCGTGATGTACATTCAATATGATGCAAAGTCAAGCTGCTTACCTTTCCGATAATTCAATGAACAATCGGCATATTGGAGAATACCGGCTGTAAAGCTCCATTCTAAGCATCATTATACAAGCACAGTTTCTGTCAAGGCTCCTGTGGAAGTTGCTGTGAACATATTTCTAGTTTTTTTGCCTCCATTTTTGGGTTTTCTGCTTCAACTGTGGTGAAATACTCAATCTGAATTTGGGACACAAAAAATGAAAGACCAGGGCTGAAAGGCCAAAAGTACAAGATGTGAACAATGCGCTCCAAAACATGAAAAAGATTCCCAAAGAACGAGCATGAATCACCTCAGAACTTCCACACATGAGTTCAGACCACATTAAAAAACAGTGAAAGGCCACAGCCATCCAGCACCAGTGGTCATTACTACAATTACCTTGAAAAAAACAAGGGAACAGAACTTGATTCACACACACAATAAAGTCCAACTCCAACTTTCGCCAATGCCGACGGTTCGCAACCCAAAGCGCTGCACTGGAAGGGATGTAAATGGATGACAGCAGGAGCACCTTAAGTGTGCTTAATTCATCTCCTGATCAGAGTAATGGCTTAATCGATGTATCGAGCCCCCTGAAATCAGGTAATGGAACAGTCCTCTCTGGTGCAGCCGGCGCAGGGATTAATCAACGCGGAGTCCCGACGAGTCAATGATGGCGCCGGCGCGCGTGCGCGGCTGAAGCGACGCCGCCTCGCCTCCCGTGACAGAGTGTGAATATCCATATGTTTCACTTCCCGCCCGGCTCCCGGACGCTTGCAGGTTGAATAATTACTCTTGCGGGGGAACTGCAGAGGGTGTCGGAATTTTTTGAAAGAGGAATTAAAGAAGCCGAGATTTATGGAGCAGATGGAGGCGTCAGCAGTGCTGAGCGGCCAATAATGAAGCGCCGCCGTAATTGTGAGCCTGTGTACATCTGTGCATGCGCGGCGGTGTCGAGCGCAAGACGGTGTCAGCGGCTCGGATGTGTGCGGAACAATGCGTGTGTGAGTGTGCGTACATGTCATTTTACCTCATTGTTTTATTATAACAACGTCCCTTACGGATGTATAAGATCAACCAACCAATAATTAATCAACGACACTAAAACTGCCAAAAGTGTTCC
>JASSRZ010000042.1:13978122-14022334 GCA_032164315.1 Malacoctenus gilli
TGGGGGGGACGGGGGGGGGGGGGGGCACCTTGCGGCCGTGCGAAAACACCGATGAATGGCCACACCAAGTGTCTAATGAAGCATTATTGAAAGACTGAGGGAGGACAGTCGTCGCCTCCTCTGCAGCCAGCGCACCTTTCTCCATTTTTCATCCAACGTGTGGAAGGACTGAAGATAAAAGGGACAAACAGAGGTGGAGGAGAGAGCGGCGGGGGGGGGGGGCAGTGACGACGGGCGCTCACCTTAAGGCGGCGGAGCGTCAGCTCAGCGAAAGCATAATGAAAAAAAAAAGCCAGCATCTCATTTATTACGTTCGTTAGGCGAGGAGCACTTGCTGAATGTACATTTGAAAAAAAACCCTCCAAATGTCTCCGCTGTAGGAAGCAGGAGTGGCGATATTGGGTGTCGGCCGCCTGCAAGCGCCGGAGTTATTGAATTAAAGCGTGTGACTGCGCCACCAGCTGGTGCGGCAGCGATCAGCCACTGGAAGGAGGCGCGCTCGGAGACGCTGGACACCCGAGTCCCTTCAATTCTTTATTACGTTGCATGATTTTCTACCACTGGCGCTACTCGTTAGCAGTGCGTCCAGCGAGCGACGAGCTGGTTTAACTGTGACGCCGTGAGAAAGTTCGAGGGAATAAAAAGCTGAACAAATGCATGTAGTCATTTGTTTTGCAATGCTTGGAGTCTGAATAACTGGACTTTAGATTCACACCAGCATCACCCAGAGAGTCACGTTGGCCCTCCTCCGTCAGTATCTCCCCTATTTAATTCAAACTTTCGGGATAAAAAGACCCTTATAATGGAGTAAAGAGCACATTTGTTCCCTCAATGGGCCGGTTTTCCTCTCATGCTGCGACTGGAAAAAAGAATATTTTGTTGAAGTGTCTCAGCCGTGTAATTGTGTCATCATTTCACTTTCTGTAAGCATCATTTTTCCCCCTAGAAACACTGCTGTGCAGCGCAGCACGAGTGGTAAAACATACGGGACCACCGCGATCTGAATCACTGCTCCGTCTAAATATGTAGCATCCTTTCGAACGAGGCTCAGTCCGAGGGGAGTAAAAAAAAAAAGCACGCGGGAGAAAAGGTCACGCCACATATTGGGCGGGAAGAATTGCATGTAGAGCTGACGGAGAGTCAGAGTGGGACGATCGGCAATTTTGAGGAAAATGTCACCTTTCGGGAGCTACGGGTGCCGGCTGGCGCTCTGGAGCCGCCGCACGCCGCCACGCAGCTCAATCAGCGTTAGTTTCGGAGATGTGACTCAGCACCATTGACCTTTGGGTTTTGCCCGACAAGTCAGTGAGACACATGGACGTTGTGTGTGTGTGTGTGTGGGGGGGTCTGCTGAGCGTTTGGCAAAAAAAAAAATCAAACGGTTTGAGCAGTTCCTATCAGGCCTGCGATCGACCACCGAGTCCCGCTCGCTTCTGCTGACATGAGCTCTGTGTAGTTTATGAGCGAAACGTGTCTAGGCTCTATCCCCCCGGCCTTCGTCTCATCAATTGGACCAGACCGTGAACTCGGGGCGCTTGCGGTTCGCGCCGTCCGCGCGTTTCACTTGTCCATCAGTCACATCTGGATCGCCATCGATTTCGCTATCCCTCCTATGAGGGTCGATCCATTGGCGAGTGCGCGGAAAAAAACAGATGGCTCGCGTGTGCCGTGTCACCTTTGCAAACAACCGCCGCCTTTCTCTACCTGCCCCTTCTTCTGCTGCTGCTCCTCCTCCTCCTCCTCCTCCTCTTCCTCCTCAGCTTCTCCTCCACAATGTGAACCAGTCAGCTGAAATGAGTAACGGCTGGCTGTTTCTGCTAGATCGACATGCGTTACCAAGCCATCCATCACCACGCTGACAGCTCGCCAATGCTTCCTCCAGAGTCAGGGCCTCCCTTGCACATACGCGCAAAAAGGCATGCGCGCACACTAACCCATAAACTCCCACAACCCCCTCCCCCCCAAAAAAACCCTTCCCATCAGCCATTTGGACTCTCCTTACCCAGCATTAAGCTGGCAGGGTTGGGACTGAGGGAGGGAGAGCTGGAGCGCATCGCGGCGGACGAGGGCGAGCCGAGGCAGCCGAAGACGCCTGGAGGTTCACCGGCGTCCCCGCTGATGTTGCGATAACCGGGAACTCGAACGGCGAGCCGGCCTCCGTCTGCGGCGATTGGAAAGAAAATCTCCATGTTAGCCGCTCGGATGGCTCGGCTCAAATGACAGCAGAAATGCTCGGCATCAGTACGGCACAGCCCCCCCCCCCAACTCCCCCCTCCCCTCCACCCGCCAGAAACCCGAGCACCAGTGTTGTTGTGAGGCTTATTTTTTTGCTTTTTTTCGCCCTCCTGTGTGTAAGCTATAGTTCCTCTGTCAGGTTCTCCACCTTGCACTCTTATACTCTTCCCAGCGATGTCTGAAAGCGATCCGTCACAATAATTTCTCACTCCCTTTCACTTAAAAACAATCTACTGCTCTCCCGCAGCCTATATTTCATCTTTCTTTCGATGTCTCCCCCCTCAAAAAATACACTTTCTCCAACTGCTTCCTGATCCGTCAAGGTGTTTCGCTCCCCCGACCTCTTTCTCCGACTGCTCCTCCTTTCTTTCCCTCTGTTTCCGCCCCAGCATAATGGATCACCTCCGCCTGCACTATCCAAAACAAATACATCTGCACCGCTGCGACTCTGGGCTACATCACTTCCGGTGAAACCGAAAGGTGCTTCAGAGACTGTAGAAGCACCTCGAAGTGGCCGTCCAGCGTAAAACCCCATCAGCATCATAACGTGTGTTTGTTCATGCTGGAGTAACGTGCAGGAAAACAGACTTCAAACACATCATTTCATCTCCACACGAAGGTGCAATTAACCACATGATGTTGGCCGAGAGAAACAAAAAGGTATGCAATAAGATAGATTAAAATTTTTTTCACGTCAGTTAAGTGATGTGAAACAAACAGCCAGAATGTAAACGCTGCGTTCAATTCGCAATGCTAATACAATAGCCATTTAAACTACAAGTTTGAAAGGTTTCAGTTGGAGCTTGTCGTGTTTGGTCAGCGTGTCAGACGGTGGCTGCTCCAAGTTCTGTCACGACGAGCCAAAATGAGAAAACCAGAAATCAACTGGAGTTTATTGCAAGAATTGGGAAAAGAGAAAAGTTTCTGAGATTCTGAAGATTTAAAAAAAACTGAAGTCTTTTTTTAATCACTAAAACAAACCAAAACAAACAAGATTCGCTTTCGCCTCCGTTCACCATCTAACTTGTTTTGAACCAGTGGAAGGATTTTGTCACACTTTGTTTAAAAAAAAATCCTACCAGACCACCCGAAAGGCTTCTCACAGGGTGGGGACGGCACATCTCTGGCTGACCCCCCCCCCTTAATGTTATCCATTTACCGTCTGTATGAAAGCCTCAGAAAGCTCCAGGAAAACTTTCAAAAATGTCTTCGCTGCACTTAAAGTTGCTGTTTTTTTTTTCTTTTTCACTTCCTGCTTCTGCTGTAATAGTAATGGCAAGTTCAGGCAAAATACGAAATGATTTTTTTTCCTTTTTTATCCCGATTTTATTTACACAAATTTGATCACAGGAAATGCATTCGCCGTCTCTGTTTGTTCGGTACAATCAGCCAACGCAGCAGCTGTACCGACGGCAGCCGCACCCGACCGACCGCAGGCTGAAAAACTCCCAGAACGAGTGCACAAAAATATCTTCGATTCATGCAGATGCATTTTGGCCTTTCTTCACGATGTCTCCAGCAAAACAGCGTCTGTTTGCATTTACCGGGCGTCCCTCCGTTCCTTACCAAACCGTGGGAGCGCCGACGTGCATGCGGCCCCCCTGATATCCCCCGAGGTGCAGACTGATGATCAGCTCCGTCCTATTCCGGGTGAGAGCCTATATGGCGAATATTAAGTCTGCTCCTGAACTGCGAGCTGCTTAGAGTGCGGCTTAACGCGGGCGAAGGTTTGAGGTGCACGCTTCTTTTCAAACCCCGCGTGCGGTCAGCTGCACTTTGACCCGAAGAACAGACAAACTGAGAATGCCACAATTTATCTCTCGAGCATGAAATGCCGATCAAACGCGCAAATACTCCGAGAAATGCAACAAATCAGAGTGCCGACGGACGGGCAGCAGAAGGCACGTCTTCGAGACCGCACATCGACCTGCGGAAGCAGCCGAGCGGGTGTTTATGAGACCACTCGATATGAAGCGTTTTAGCTTTCTGTGCCGTTAACGTAGCCTAAAGGGGACCTACAGTCTACGCACACATAATCCAGGGTGCCACTTGGATTGTGGAAAACCTTCTTTACCCTCGATCCCCCCCTAAAAGTACCTCTAAGAAAGGCTGCAGACTTCGTCCTTATTACATTACAGTGAAGCCAATTGCAGGTGGGAACACACTCAGAAACTTACAGGAGCAGGAGCTCAAAAAATCAGGGTAAAAAGTAATCCACAAGGTGCCGCGGTGGTACTCAAGCTATTTTCCAGTGATGAACCTTCTCGTGAAATATTTTTCACCTGAGTTCCCTCAGGTTCCTCAAATTTCTTTTACGGTCGCAAGTTCTTGGACAAAAACAACCACAAAACACGGCACAATATCGGGAGGGAGTTATTTTGAACAAAAACCAAGTTCATTTGTGTTTTTTTATTGAGAGCACAAACAGCAATCAATTTTTTTTCACAAATGGACTTTGCAGCGATGAATTAGTGTTCACGGAAAGAAAAACATGAAGTTAAGACACAGTTCATGCGAGGAAAGCACCCTTTGGTCGCATCTTGTGAGACTAGTTACAGTTGATATTTCAAATTGTCCAACTTTTTCGAAGACCAGTGCACGCAGCAAGGCCAAAATGCTGTGTGAGGCGGAACGACCGTGTGAACCGGGACCTTTTCAGCACCTTGGGATGCTTCTCGATCATTAACGAAAATCCTGGTAATGCAGAAAGAATCAACGGGAGTACAATTGAATTCCTAAAATAAGCGGGAATAAAAGCTTCGAATTGTGCAAATCAAATTTACTGGCTCACTGCGGGTCAGGAGTTTAGAGCTGTTGTGGACGCTGTGGGGATTGGCAGGGCAGCTGCTGCTGCGGCTGCTGCTGGAGAAGGAGGAGGAGGATCCTCAGTGAGAAGCTGTCCGGTCCGATGTAGTTCCCGAGACGTATTTTCCTCTTTCGCGGAGCAGGCGGATCAGAGGAGGTGACGCTCCTCCGGTAATCCTCCCTTGCCCTTCGCTCACCCCTGTGGCCGCCCTACGTGTTCACTCCGGCAGAAGGAGGCGCCGTGGATCGGACGGGCGTTTTTTTCTTTTTTCTCCCAAGGAATAGGCTTCGCGAGTGCAACGTGACGCTCCGAAGTAATCTCTCGCCGCGCCGTTTAAATGACGCCTCACTCACTTGGATGCATCGCAGATTTGACTGAAAGCCACTGAGGTATGTGTTGTATTAAGCAGGAGGGATTCCCATGCGCCGCTTTTGACGGACAGAATCTTGGCAGTGCGTTGGAGTGAAGCGCAGAAGACGGTAATCACACTTGTAGCGGGAGATCGTTATTCAGAGGGGCCGCTCGCTTATCTGCGGGGTCGTTCTGCCGAAGGCCGGGGCCGTGAACCTCCCTCTCTCTTTGTCCACATTCACGTCTGCACCGAAACAGCAAATTCAGAAAGTTGGAATGAAAGAAAACAGGATGTTTTCTTTCTGGTTTTCTGGAGGGTTTCGCGCCAACCGACTGGTGTGTCCGCGGGGCAAAAGAAACTGTTTCCTGCACCTTCGAACCCGCACGTTCAACCCGCTGTCGGTGGATCGTCTGTGTCACATCCAGACACCCATCGCATACTGTGGACACTGGAGACATCACATGGCAGCTTAATTATATTTTGCCCTCTGGGCGCGAAACCCAAGAAGTCCTTCCTGCACCGAGATGCAACCTGCTCCCAGCTCCTCGCTGAGATAAGTGCGTTCGATCTGATGTGATGGGACCGACTGATTCATCTGAAAACGGAAACCTCACTTAAGGAAAAAAGAAAGTCACTCCAGTTCACCAGTTCCAGTTTTACATGAAAAAAAAAAAAAAGAGAACAGCGAACTTGGTCCCAAATCAACGTAAACAAGAATAAGCACCTTCTCAGACGTCCTCAAACCCAACCGGTGAAGGATTCTCTTTAATGTGCCTTTGAATTTGAGGTCAAATGGGACAAAAATGAGAAGCCACCTTCTGGACAACGTCATGCAATTACTACAATGGCTTGTTTTGGCCCCCCATTGCCTAAAAAGAGCTAAAGACAAGTAGGACAACAAAAAAGAAGAGCTCTTTGATTGGTCGGAAGGAAACATGAAGATCAGAGAAAGTGACGACTCTTCATCATCTCACGCTGCATGTGTGACTCCCTTCCAAAGTATGGATGGAAAGAAACCAGCGAATACAAGTATCCACGTCCACCAGTATCAAAGAGCTTATCCAGTGGGAATATCGACATGTCCAAAACAGCTTGTTGTAAAGCCAAGTGTGATGATTCATTTTATGATACACACTTGAAACCCTGTTGCTAAACGACAAATGATGCGTCTCGGTTCTCGTCGAAAAACCTTCCAAGCTCGTCTTCCTTTTTCGCTTCCCTCTGCATCGCCGCACCCGCTGCGCCGCCTCCCATCTCCCGATCTCGACCCACCGGCGCCTCACAAACAAACCTCAGGGAGCGGCGCGCAAAGTTCCCCCGACCGGCGTCGTGTCGCGGCGTCTCGATTGAACCCGGAGATTAGAACCCTTCACCTTGAAGGAGCACAGCGCCTCGCCGGCGCTGCGAGCCAGCGGGGAGAGCACCGAATCCTCCCCGGAAAATCCGGGGCCACGCCAGCGGCCTTGCTTGTCAGCTTAGTATTCCGTCCGCGCGTCGGAGTTCACGCGAGGGCACCGAAAATGTTCAACTTTATCATTATTTCAGATATTTTGTCCGTGTTGCCGGTGATGCCTCGGGCTGGGTGAGTGACCGCTGATGTAATCAAGAAAGTCTTGCTTTTCCTTTTTTTGGGGGGTTTCATTTCTATTTTATTTCCCCACAACCTGATCCTGGATGAACCGCACTGACCTCTGTGACTTTACCATAATTCATAATTAATACGGCGCTTGCTCGACTTCTAAAATGCGTGTTTGTCCAGAAAAAAGGTGCTTGAGTGGACGTTGCGGCGACCGGCAGAGGCTGCCCTGCTCGCCGGCCGCCCCGCGACACTCGGCGTGAACCGAAACATCGACGGCACCGGGGAACTGTACGGCATCAATATGAATGCACACGCCCTAATGCTCGGTGACAAGTCGGCGCTGCAGTCGTAACGCGCGTCCTTGGAGACCGGGGGAACATGTTAGGTATACGAGCTGCATCACAAACACCCCGCCGCGCATCTGACGGGCCAGACGCGAGATTAATGGTGTCTTTTTTGCTCTCAAACGTCGTCACCGGGACGCCGCGGTGAATGGGAAGCGGCTCAAGGTCACCGAGTCCCTTTGGCGTGTCAAAGGTGAGATGATGTTTGGAATATAAAAGGAACAATCAATTCTGCTCTGAACTCTAAACTGTTGTACATTGGCGTACACGGCCACAGATTTCACACTTTCTGCCTTTGACGGCAACAAACTGATGCTTCTTTTTTTTTTTTATCACAGGATTCAATCTACTTGGAGAAAAGACAGACAGAGGGCAGATGACACAGTGGGAGGGGCCTATTCATGGCCCCTGCAGTACTTGTCAGGATTATTTTATGCACATCTTCCGCGTTCTCCTCGTTGGAGGAGCAGGCAGCACTGAGAGCAGCCAGAGTTCTTTCCAAGTGCATCAGACCCTTTGAAGGTTGCGTTAACAGTACACAGAGTTCACTTTGCACGGCACCCAACGAGTTTCAGATTCAGCTGTGCTGTAGCACAGAAAAGCAATCAGGTAGAAAAGAAATTAATTCCATTGCGCTACGTTTAACACTTTGGCTTTGCTGTTGCAATTTTGTTTGGGGCTTTTATTTTGTTGTCACCAGGGAATTTGACCCTCAGCGACAGAAAAACGCTGTAAAAATTCAAAGCGTTATCCGGCACGTTCGTCTAGATTCTCATCAGATAGTTTTGTCCGACAAAATGTTACAAAATCACCCCCAAAAAAACGACGAGATGGAGACGAAATCTCAAAATCAAACTTTTAACCTGACATCATTTCCTCTTATCAGACGTGAAGTCTAAGAAAAACCCGTCGCAAGATCTTTCTGAAGACAACATGAGCTGAGATTCGCTCCAGCACCCACGTGACCACCACTGACAACACCTTTTCATATATCATAGCTTTGAACCACAAACAATGTTTGATGGCTTACGACGTCTCACGGGGTCACTTGAGATCAGCGAAGCTGGTTCCCACGCCCACTTTCCCCCAGAGTCCTCTGTTTGATTACGAACGAATCTTCCTAAATGTCTCGGTCCCACTATGAAATGAAACTCTGAACGGTTTATTTATGAAACACTGGCTCCGTGCCCCCCCCCCGCCCCCCCCCGAGCCCAACAGAGCTGAAACCCGCTGAAAAGGCAGCCTGAACAAACAGCGGGCTTGCGTCGGATCCCCCCGCCGACCTCAAAAACGCAGCCCCGCGCCGGGGGGAATTACAGGCCCGGGCTGTAGCTGTTTGTTAGGGCCCCTCTGGATGCGCGGCGCTCATAGATCCTGCAGCTGATCAGCACATGGGTGACAGAAGGAGGCACTTTGCTGGGATTTATATGGCGGCTGCCTGGCGGCTGACTGCGGGCTGAGACCAGGTGCGGGCAGAGCGGCTGTTTCAGATGTCACAGCTGTTTGTTTTCCGCCGGTTCAGCACATGAGTTACATGTCTGTCCACCTGGACCGACCAGCCGGCCGTAAACGCCGACTGATGCATCGCAAAATGTCATGCACCCCAAAGGAGCCACGGTTTGTTTATGGGGAACTTCCAAACAAGCCTGTGTCACAATGCCCTTTGTCGACGTCACACCGGATGCACGTCGACCTAAATCTCTTATTAATCTCCTTTCAGAAGGTGAACGTTTATCGGGATGATTGAGAGTCACGTATTGTTCGTTTTCTTGGACTGTGGGAGAAAAATTCTCCATTCACAGGGAAAAACACGCAAATCCACACGGAAAGGCGCCACCGAGGTTCGGACCCGGGGCCTCCGCACCGCGATGCTCGCGTACTAGCAAGGACCACCGAGTGGCCCCGTTGAAGAGCAACACACTTTGTTTTATCTTCTGAATTTTCAGTCACAAAATCTTCTGGCCAGCAGTCATGTTGACCAAAGTCGACCCAATTACCTTTTTCCATTTTCTGAAGGGATCTATCGAGCGCTTTGTTCATATATCATTCATCGGCTGTTTTATAGAACATCTTATTTCTGAAAACAGAGAAAAATAGTCATTTTATGGCTTCTGGATATTTTATGAAACGCGGAGTGGCACAGAACGACCGCCCGGTCGTAAAACGCGAAAGCTCCAACTCGACACGATCCAGTTATTAGCAGTTTTGATCTGTGCGGTATCAGGTTTTCATACAGCACTCTGAAACAAGTACTCGCAGTACCCAGAAAAAAACAACAACAGGGAGACTTTCAGGGTGCTAATCAATGATTAGCACCGCATCGTTTACTGGGTTCTGTTGAGTTTTGTTTTCACAAACACACGGACGCTACGAAAAAAAACAGAAACTCGAAGATGCTCACAATAGTTTTTAAGGTCAGTTGATGGAGGGCCTTGAAAATCAATGTGAGGTGGTTAAATTTCCCCTGGGTGGCGCGCTCGGAGTGCTGCTCATCAAGTAAGCAACAACCACGGGGCCCAAATGAATACTGCCGCCGCCCCCCCCCCCCCTTCAACATGGCCGAGCGCGGGCCAGTAATGACTACACGGCGGGGGAAGAGCGAGCGGCGCTCACGTCCTCCCCGCCTGCAGGGACGCCGGCGCTGAAGGTGAAAGCGACGCCGGACGAGTCGAATGAAGGTCGAGGATGGGGGGGGGGGGGGCGAGGGAGGGGGAGTAAGTAAATTCCAAATTTGTCTGATCGCGAGATGCAGCTGCCACGTGTTGTGAAGAAAATGGTCCGTGTCCACCTGCCTCCCGTTGGCCGGCCCTCGCCCACCCCCCCCCCACCCCCCGCCTCTTCATTCGGTCTTTCTCCCTCTGATTGACTCGCCCCCCTCCCCCCCCCCGTCCTGCCTCCCTGTCCAGTCCGGTCTGTACTGGATAAATGAAAGCCCATCAAGAAGATATCAAGATAAACATAAAAGTGGTCCGAGGTTGACAAGAAAATAAGAGTCATCCATCAACTGGCCCGGCTACTTACACAACATGTCAGAGGAACCCCTGGGTTCTCAACACACTACCCGGCTCGCTTTAATTCAGGACACTGAACCGGATCAGCACATCAGAGAGCCGGACAACACGCCTGAGAGGCGGAGTGGGGAAGGGGGGAAAAAAAATACCTGAGGTGCCAAATGTGTGGGGTTTTTTTGGGGGTTTTTTTTCCCTCTCGCTACCTCTGGGCTGGTGACCAGGTCGGGCTGGTGAGGAACGGCGCGCCTTAATTTCTCAGAGACGCGAACGCGGGAGGAGAGACTCTTCATCCTCGTATCAGGCCGCGGCAATCGGCGCCATCCTTCTTTCTCCAGGTTTCCCCCCTCGACGCACCTGACGTCAGACTTTGTCACTTTTTTTATTCCCCCCTCACCGCCGCTCGCGCCCATGAATTTAAAAAATAAAAAAAGGGGTGTCACAGATAAGAGGGTGTTTATACGGTTTTGTCCTCGCCGCTAATGTGCGCCAGCGAGCTGATAAATACAACGGCAACGAGGCCTCATCTTTGACTTCATCTCACTTTTCCAGCGGCTATAAATCATTGGCCGTACCGTAAAATGCACCACACACATCACGCTGTTTTCTCATAATTCAGAGGGAACATCCACCGACAACTGGACGCCATATAAAAAATACAAAAGACAATTACACACGCAATTTCCTTCAATCAATTTGAGGGCACTGACACAAATCAATTAGGAGAGTAATGGCGTTGCGCGTTGGCTTCGGCTACATGAGAACGCAGCCTGATATGGGGGGGGGTTATTAACGGTGGGATGACTTTGCCTCGGGCAACGCAAAGACGCAGTTTATGAATCATTTCCTCGGAGTCGATACCTCGTTATAATGAAGTGTGGACGCTGCGGCCGCGGCCGACGTCCCAGAGTGTGCGCCACCTC
Organism: Malacoctenus gilli; assembly: GCA_032164315.1. NCBI lineage: Eukaryota > Metazoa > Chordata > Actinopteri > Blenniiformes > Labrisomidae > Malacoctenus > Malacoctenus gilli. The sequence continues at coordinate 13,989,370 of JASSRZ010000042.1, forward strand.
AGGAAGCAGCGAGGAACTGCAGCTTCAAGTCGGCGACGCGAAGAAAACCCTGTGCGTTTGGTTTCTGTGGGAACGAAAATATCATGTCATTTACATTTATCGTCATCGGTTCCCTCAAAAAACAAATTAAAGTGGTTGCGAATCGGATATATTTCGAAATGAAGCGATCTCGTCCACATAAAACCCATTTCGTGTGCCGTGCTGACGCTCTCTGAGAACACTCTTCATTTCAGGGTCTTTTTATTTGTCTTTTTTTAGTTTGCATTGAAGCAATAATGTGAGACAACACAGCAGCCTTGTTTGCTGCAGTAATTAAGGCCGAACTCTGGAATCACTTCACTGGCTTCTCCACCCACCGCAAATCATTTGAAGGCACCGTGTTCTTCCTCACTGTACAGTTCATGTCCTCATGATGTCTGGACACTGCTGGACATTTGGTTGTTGTTCTGAAACACAAAGCTCCTCCTGATAGTTTTTTTTCTCCTGACAGTAAAAAAATGAACAAAAAAACATCCCAAGACAGCGGAGTTAATTTGCCAGCGTGTGTGTGTGTGTGTCTTCTAATGCGCCGAGTCAGAGGGAGCGTTATTAAGTATGTGCATGTTTTAAGCGGGGAGGTGACTCAGCAGATCGCGAGCGCAGCTGTAGGGGAACCTTTGGCTGCTGGGAGATAAGGTCAGAGGGAAGAACTGAAATGCAGCGTGGGTAATCTCTGCGAGCGTTTAGATGCGCTCTTTACGCCGAGAAAAAGATTCCCGTCCTGCATTCGAAAAGTAACAAAACTACAAAACACACTTAAGGTATCAGAGGGAAAAAAAGAACAAAAAATCATTATGCAGCAGATTATATCAGTGCTGTGGGAGCAGCTTCTTTATGTTGTGCCGGGGGAGCAGAAAAGAAAACATTTAGCCACTCTTTATATACTGCTGAGTAGTTTATTCTATCAGCATTCATCTTATTTTATCCGAGTGATGCTCAGAAAACCGTTTGCCGCTGGCTGCAAATTCAGGCTGTGGGACGCGGGAAGACGTTTGATGGGTGGTGCAACTGTTTATGAAGTATAAACTCCGGCCGGCCGGCACAGCGGTGATCACTTCTGCCTTCAAAATAAGAGGATTCAGAAGACGGTCGGGGCACCTGGGTGTACAGACGCTCTCTGCTCACGCGGGTGTTTTATCCGCGCTCTGCCAACTTTCCACACACAAGGTGACATGTTTCTTTCGTTATCTGGCAATTCGGGATGGCCCGGAGGTGTCGAGGGGGGTGTCACCTGCTCCTACATTATCTTGGACGTCTGCCCCAATCCCCCTGTAATCCTGGCGAGGATAAAGCAGGTTGACAAGATGAATGGACGGCTCAATCGACGGAAGGCCGGAAGAATGCAACAGATTCAACAGGCAGAAGCAGCATCTGTCATAAGAGGGATTTAGTTCCTTAAAAATGTTAATAACATGGCAAGAAATGTTGGTAGCATCACGTTTTCATTATCCGTCTTCAGAAGACATCTGTGAAGGAGATGAGAGTCAAATGTAATTAGCGGCTGTTATGCAGATAAAAGTGATGCTGCAGTTGAGAATTAAATTGAGGAGCAGAAACATGTCGAGACAGGACCTTTGGTTTATTATCAAAAAAAGAAAAAAGAAAAGGGAATCTTCTTTCCACAGGAAAGAGGAAAGGTTTATGGGAAGTGCAACAAAAGGCCAGTTCTGTAGTTGGCCGGCTTATGGTTGCAAATCCTGTGACAGGCCAGTCGAGATAACGAGGCCAAATTTAAAAAAAAAGAGAGAGGAAAAAAAAAAGGGGAGCGAGGTTATTCGCATCGTGACTTTTTGGCAGCGGAAAAAAGGAAGGATCTTGGCAGAGGCGCACAGCTATGCTTTAACAACCCCTCCCCCCCACGTTGAAAAGTGCTCCTCTCGTCAGTCCGATTCGTTCACACTTTAAGTTATATCAAGTAACACCAGGATCAGTCGAATCACCCGGACGATAACGGAGCAGAAAACATTGGTCCCAGCAAAACAGCAGCTGGTGGACGTGTGAAGCCAACCGAGATTCCTTTGGAAACAGTCGTGGATGCAGACACACTTTGTGCAAGTGCAAGAAATGTGTCCGTATCCATCTATAGCTGTGTATCAACAAAAATGGTATCAAGTCAAATCATGTATGTTTCGTTATCTGAGGGCTAACAAGTCATAAAGTTACTTTGAATTTAGATTTTTAGAAAAAATGTATTTGTAATTTTGAAAATTGTCGGATCAGAAGCGATGACAACACCGTGCATGAATCAGGATTGCGTAATCGTGGTGCGTCCCACTTGTCGTACTTCCTATGTGTTTTCTGAGTTGTGTGTCACTGTTCAAATCAGTGGCAGCCTGAACAGACAGTGTGTTTCGCAAACTATTCCGTGGGAGCCACCTTCACCCCTAACCTGGCTTGTTGCCGTGTTTGCGCAGCGCAAGGCAAGGATACCTGGGGGCTGGGGGGGGGGGGGGGGCTTCATGGCCGATCACACACTTGAGTACTGCTCAGCTCACTTTAGTCGGGCGATCCTTAAACTCCACCGTGATATTCCTGAAAACCACAGTAGGGCCCCCGCAGCACCATTCATCACTGCCAGGTTGGAGGCCGCAACCCATTAGTTAGGGGCCGCCCGCCCTTCCACACCAATACTCACCACTGAGAACAACACAAGCAGCAAACTGTGGGAGTCAAACTGCTGCACAGGAAGGGGGGGGCAAGGGGGGGGGACGCAACCTGCAAGGAACGGTTTGAAGGGGCAGAGGTGAGCCTCTTCTTTCTCTCCTTCCTTCCTGACTTGACAAGTCCTCATCACAAAAAAACAACAACTGCATTGGACCATTTTTTGCAGGAAGGGGGGATGAAACAATTGATCATTACTCGAGCTGTACATTCACGTGTAATTAAATATCCAACATAATTAGTTAAGCGGCAAGTTGGAATTAATCAGGGTCCAATGAATTAACCCTTCCCTCCTTTGTGCCTGCTTGCAGCAAAATGGATTTTGGCGAGTCGCTTCATCCGGGCCGCCAGGAAAGTGAGAGCTCGCTTCCAGTAAGCTCCGCTATCTATTTTGCTGTCCGAGTGGAAAAAGCCGGTGTAAACGGAATGAAGACGTATGGCTTTTATTAGTTGTTGTGATTTGAGGTAATACATCAAAAAGAGAAGAAGAAAAAAAAGGGGTGCCACTTTCAATAAAGAGGGGTCAGAGGGGGTGTTGTGCAATTACAGCAATCATTAAATGAGGTGGAAGATGCACCTCTTCCTCTTTTTACTTGAACTCCCGGCCCAAGTCTGGGTGAGCAGTGATCCAAGTGTCACCCAGGAGAAAAAAGAGTCTGGAATGAAAAAAAGAAGAAAAACATACAACGCCCCCCCCCCCTTTTTTTCTTTTTTTAAATCCCCACCCAAGCTCTTTCTTCTCTCTTCGCCGTAATTAATTATCCCCACTAAATTGGGTGGAAAAGCGTCGCCCCGGACCGAGGCCGCGCCGGGGATCTCCTCGTCCTCAAGCAAATCTTGAGGTCTGTCAGCTGAAGCAGTGCTGATAAAACAAACCCAGCCAATTATGGTGGGCACAGAAAAAAAAACAAAAAAAAACAGACCCTATGAAATCGCTGACATGGTCTCCCGCTCACAATTACATCCGAGTGTGGCGACATCAAGCCCATCTCCACATTAGGATCACATACATCTGCGGCTCTTGTATCAACACGGCTAATGTGATGACGCCGCCTTCTGCACGCGCAGCAATGCAGGTGATTGTCTGTGACGTATTGCTTGCCGGCTAATAAACCCGCGAGATCAATCTCCGGCGGCGGAATGAATCACTTGGGATATCGCCACAATTGATGGACAGGTGATCATAAATCATTTAAATCGTGTAATTGGAGCAAGAATCAGTAGGTTGCGGAGGCGCACGGGCGCGCGTGTCACCCGCGCGCGTGCCGCATGTCTGTTTATGCGCGGCGATAAAACATTTGGCTCAGGCGTCATAAAAGTTAATCACCGGGGTTGTATTTTAAGATATATGGTCCTTTTAAGGCTGAGAGGCTCGAGGTTGTGCGTCGAGGTTGGTGTGCGCGCGCGTGTGTGTGTGTCTCATCGCCGACGCCGTCTGTGAATTACAGAAAGAGACGCGTCTATTCTAATCCGGGAGGTGATACTTTGGTTCACCTTCCTATTTTCGAAGGGCAGGCGTTTTGGAAGGGAAACATGTGATGAGCCTCGTCTCTTTCAAGCATCTTTTTCATGCCGAGCCGGCCAAGGAAATGTCACTTTGGATCGCCTTTTTTTTTTGTTTTGGATGTAGAAATAGAGCTTCACCTTTGCCGAACATGTCCAAAAACACAAAAAAAAAAACCCAACCCCATCTCCTCTGTAGATAGGATTTTTTCTTTTTATGGAGAAGCTGGAATGAAGATCCTTTTAAAAGAATCAACGCAGGACTGCCAACACGGCGCCGTCAAAGGACCAGGAAGGGTTTAAAGAGCTCATCTCAGAGAAAAAAAAACAATAAAAAACATCCGGACAGTCAGGAATCAATCATGTAAACATGCTGGATCATTGTAACATGTACAATTAAGCTATTCTGCGGTCAAAGCTCCGTTGCATTCTGCAGCAGATCACAAGAAACACTCAAATGAATGGTTCCTTTGACACATCTCAGCCTAAACGATCTTGATGAATGGTTAGTGTGTACTTAAAGGATGGGGGGGGGGGGCACGATGTGACATTCTGATTGGTCTTAAGTGGCACCAGACTGGATACCGGGTGACTACAACAGCAGAAATCACCGACACTGACACGCGTGCGTCGAGGCCATTCCTCCGCTTAAATGCTTCCTGGCGTTTTCAAAGTCAAAGTGAGAGCGGAAACCCAGAAAGAGCAGCTGCCATGTTTCTGTTCTCACCTGCAAACTGGAGGCAAAGTGAGCCTGTCGCTGTGGTTTCGAATGATGCGCTCAGCGGCATCAACGTTTCTCATTAAAAACAGTTAACAGCTAATGTTTCACTTCTGATGTCAGTGTGTTGTGATTGAAATAGAGATTCATGAGGTTAAAAATGACTTCCTGTGTGTGTGTGTGCACGCATGCGTGCTTGCGTGTGTGCGTGCGTGCGTGCGTGCGTGTATGTGTATGGTTCAATGCGCCGATTGTCCCTGTCAACACGCTGCATCTTGGTCACGCCCACTACAAGAGACAGTCATCATCATCTCCTCAGATCAGTGCATAAAGTTTTCATTAATTTTTTTATTCATCGCGTCTTTTCGTCTCTGTTCTCTTTATTTTTTGTTGCAGCGTTTGTAAATTCAAAAGGAACTGATGACATTAAAATAATGTCGCGGTTCAGACAGATTTGCACCCTCCGAAAAAAGTGTGTAAATGCGACTATGATAAGACGGCTCATTAATAGATGATATTGATACCATCACTAACTGATTCTTACTCTCCCCTAATGAACAACAACATTCACGCTTGTTTTCTGAAAGGTCAACAATGTTTTTGCAATCGTTTGGTTACAGGAAAAAGTGTTTTATGGATGCACGCTGCAAGATTTTTGCAGCCACGTTTTGATAACACGCTCCCACGTCCTTTGGTCCTTTGGTCCTTTGCCCAAATCAGTACAGAGAGCTGCCTTTGTTTTTCCTCCTTATTTCTTTGAAACACCAAATTAATATCTCCGGTGGAGTTCATGTTTTGATGCTAAAGTGCTACAGAAGCTCGTGGTGGATGCAGAATTGATACAGAGCTGATTTTAGGGACACGGGGGGGTCATTTCAGCCTGTCATGTTGAAAGTTTCCTTCCAATAACAAGAAAAGCTATTTAGCAACGTAACTAAGAGGGTTTAAAAAAATGATCGTTTTTAATCTCCTTTAGAACCCAACAATGCAAAGACACTGTTCCAGGTCAGTTTACTAACACAGGGCTAAACCACTGCTCACTGCTTTTAACGTTCGGGTGAGACCTGCGCTGTTTAAGAAGTAAACTCGAGAATGCTCCTCTGAGGATCAGTTTATGACATTGGGTGGGGGGGAGAACTCTTGTAAACTCTTTAATAAAAAGGTTGGCAGGTATCCTGCTGTGAACAGTGGGGATGTACAGTAAGAAAAGCTTGGGGGGGCAGAGAGGAGCTCAAAGAGACAATAAACCCTTGGCAGGCAAGTGGGAGGGCAAAGTAAAAAGGCTCGCCCCGAGCCTGATGCCTGCTGGGAGGAACGAGGGGGCAGAGAGGGAAACAACAGCCGGGGAGAGAGCACCTTAAGTTAACGACTGGCGATAATGGCACATGAATGCAGGGAGGGTGAAGGCGGGGAGAGCATCAGAGAGCCGGCAGCACCACCAAGGGATAGTTCGAGGGGGGGGTGAGGGGTGGGGTAGCGGGGGGGGGCACTGAAGCAGCTCTAATGATAAGCTTTATCAAGCGTCGGGCCTAATCCTGAGGAAGAGAAGGTGTCTGCCTCCTGAACCCAAACAGGGAGCCGCTCCCACAGGAGAGGGAGCCCGCCAACCGCGGGGCTCTGTCTCCCGCTCCACTTATGGACACTCTAGAAAGCACGAGTTAATCCTGCGCGTTTGGGGGGGGGGGGGGACGGACGAGCGTAAAGTTGGATGATGTAGTGCCGCGCAGTCCATTACGGGAAGCCAATAAAAAAAAGAGCTCGCACGGGGCGAAATTGGATCCCTCTCGCTCGTTTCCGTCGATACCCCGAGCCCGGATCAGCTTAACGCTTGTCAGGACGTCCAGTGTTTACGGAGTTGAAGGGAACTCGGTGAAGGGAGACAAGAACGGACCTCCTGTTTCTCTCACAGCTGTTGGCGAAGATTTAATTTCAGCCAGCTGTCATTTTTCTTTGCGCACAGCGTTGCGTCGTTCGGCTTTCTTTTTCTTTCTTTTTTTTTTTGCTGCTACATGACAGACGACTTCATCATTTGCTCGTCGTCAAGGAGGAAGTGGGACGCTGCCGCTTTGACCAGCAGTGGTGCATTAATAGATTACACTCAGGTCACTCAGGAGGCTAATTACGCCGCACATCGCAAGAGATAAACAATGCATGGCCGCGTTCACTTTGCAGCGGCGTCCAACTGTTATTCATTCCGAGGCTTTATTCATTGTTTTCTTTTGTAATCAGCACTTTGTTGTTCCATGTGATTTTTTTTCAAAGTCGCTCCTCCTCGGACCTGTTACGCGAGACAAAGGGCTCCCTCCTGGAAGGACGCATCTATTCTAAAGATGTTGACGCGCTTTTGGCGCCGAGACAGCTCGCAATTAAGTCAAGCACAACAAGGATTGTCTTCCGTTGGCAGCCCCCCCACCCCCCCCCACCCCCCGACGGGATTAGCTGTAACGGAGACCTGTGGGGACGTGTGAGAGGAGGCAGGCAGCGTAACTCATTCCTCGCGGTGATGCCCTTTTTATTTATTCAGCACCGGCGCGGCGAGGCTGAGATGAGCTGTATTTCTCCACGGGGTGGGGGTGGGGGGTGGCGTCTTATGAAGACGCCGCTTAAACACCGCCGTCCTTTCGCCCGGCGCGCGATCCCAAAGACCTCGCCATAGATTCTCCCTGGTTGCTCTCCATCCGTGCGGTCCGATTATATATCACAAGCCGCGGCGCGGGAGGATGCGGCCGGCGGCATATCGGAGGCATCTGTTTTGTTCCCTGATTCCCCATTTGTTGTTATCAAATGAACACATGAAGCGCGGGGGGAGGTGGGGGGGCGGCAGCACATGCCGGCAGGAGATGATGGGATCTTGAGTGAGTGCGGCAATTGAGCGACCGCGCCATTTTCGTGTGCGCCTGGCGGAGCCATACAGTAGATTTAGAGCAGCATCCATCGCCGGGTTTACCTTGAAGTCCTGATCCATTGTTCTGGTGCATCGTGCTACACGAATGCACAAATAAAGTCAGGCTTTGTTTGCGAGGGGGGGGGGGGTAAGATGACCGATACGTTTGTACTCACCGGCCCTCCATCCGACAGGGACATTGATGTTTCCCTCGTGTCATTGAAGGGATTATGGTGGGTGGGTGGGGGGGGGGAGTACTAGCCCCCGAAAAAGGAAAGGCCGTATTCAGCTGTTTCCAGACCGCCGGCCTCCGCACCCTGGGGTCAGCCCGTAGCCTTGAAGTGATGTAGTGGACACCAGAGAAGGGGTCTGCAGAAGGAGGGGAAACGGAGGAGAAAGCAAACGTGAGCACCAGGGACCGTCATGGCCGCCGTCATCTTCCCGCTTTTACACGTGTGTAAAAGCGAAAGGGGGGGCTCAGCGCTCGGGGAGGGATCGATACCTAATTTAGAGGCGCATTCAGCCATTTTTTTCTCTTTTTTGTGAGAATACAAACCTCATTTGATTATAACCGCAATTTGGTTCTTTTCATCCTAAATTACTCCTGCAGTGAATACATTTGACTCGGGTTTTTTTTTTTTTTTCCCTCTCCGACTTCAATCGCGATTCTTTTGTACCTGCTATCTTCATCTCTGTTCGTGCCTATTAGAGGGAGAGACTTGCATTCGAAGCACCTCGCCACGGTTAGACGCCTCTGACAAGAGGAGGAATTGATGCAATGTGGCAGCAAGTGTCCAACACTAATTTCATACTTGCGGGAACACAAACCATAAATCCTGCCTGGTAAAGCAACGGAACTGCTGGATGCGCGCAAGCAAGACACACATTCAGCAGGATTTTTACTTAGCAGGGTAGAAAAAAAACCAACAACAACCTTTAAACGACTCGCAGACTATTGACAAAATGTCCTTGCGGAGACGAGAAAAGCAGGCGTCTTCGGCAGACGCGGTGGACCCTCCCGCTATCTAACGTCGCCTCACAGGTTTCCTCCCGAGGCCCCGCCCGGTCCGGCCGGGTTGATGCCGGACGATCAACGGGCCGGGCAGCTTCGAGGGAGGAGCTCCAGACTTGTGGTGAGCGCTTTGTCGTTCCGTTAAGTGTTGCACTGCAATCAAATTGCCCACATCAAACAATCGTCGCGCAAGCCTGTAATTTGTCACGGGAACGAGATGCTAATCCTTTTCCACTCCGACGCACACAAACACACACCGACACAAACACGCATCGGGACGAATTCTGTTCTGGTCGGCGATCAGGCCACAAAAGCAAACTTGGAAAAAGGATCCTTCGAGAGCGCTTCCTCCCGTTTTCCTGCCGCTGACCTTCATTCAGCCTTATACCAGGTTACAAATCACACTCTAATTCAAATCCAAGAGGGACGTGTTTTGCCAGCAGGGCTAATGATTCCCAGATTTCAGTGCAGCGCATCGATACAGAGTACACGATCTTTTGGCTTGCAAAGCAGCGCTCGTTGCCAAGTCCTTCTACCTAAACCTTTTTTTTTCCCACCAAGAAGTAGCTCCACACCTTAATTACCGACAAGGAGAGGAGAGAGAGGAGGGCAGGACGACAGGAGTCGCGTCAAAATATCTCAGCCCGCACTTTATCAGAGGCTGACATGAAGATCCAGCGCAGCAAATGCAGAACCACGAAGCACAATCAAATCAGTACAAACTCCCTGAACGACACACTGATTTGATTTTTTGGACGGTATTTCATGCAGAAATCACATCGAGCCGCGCCGAAATCCCCCGGCGAAGCCAACATTCAGTGTTCCTTTCTTCCCCCCAGTTGCCTCGGCGATGATGAAATCCAGGCCGGGCAGGAAGTGGGAGGGGATCTGCTGATTGGGTGTCAAAACTGTGTCTCGTTGACTTGATCTCGCTTATTTACGGGCAAACAGGAAGGGGCTTCGTAAAGGGACCTTCAGAGGGGGAATCGTCTGCGAGTCTCAAAGTGAGACTGTGGAACAAACAAGAAAAGTGAGAGGAAGAAACTTCTCCTCGGGAAGCCAGAAGAACACAGCGGCTCTGTCCACGTCATGTCAGCGGCGTGACTAAGTGAGACGTACTGCCTCCTTTATACCTGTGCTAATGTCACACCACATTTCCTCCTAAAGATGGAGGGCGCACGATTTTATGCGTCTCCCACCGTAAAAACCTTGGAGCCCCATTAGCGGGACAAAAGCGCTCTTCCACACTTTAAAGCTACCGTTTTCTTCCCGCCAGGCAACTATGTCTAAATGACCATTGTGCTGCGAAGGCTGCCCTGATGCGATTCGATGACACTTCAAGCTTTTCCGCGAGGACTTTTTTTCTTTTCTACCCGGCTTACTTCTGTATAGCGTGAACATTCGAGGTCCAGCTGTAGGCGACGGCGTTGTGGCATTTTCATTTCACATTAATGTTCTCCCATTGAACGGCGCCGGCTCCCGGCCAATTCCGGCGGGAAGTTAAGAGCAGCTCAGTCGTCGGAGAAAAGACGAAGCGAGAGAGAGAGAGAGAAAGTTTGGCGTCGCGATGTTTTTGAAGAGCAGAGCTGCGGCGAATTGTCACTGGTGAGCTCCTTCCGGCTCATCTTCGAGACGCCGGAGATCGATTTGAACAGAAACGCTTTGTTCTGAAGGAACTTGCGAAGGAACAATGGAAGTTTCATTTTCCAAGTGAACAACATCGGTTTGCCAAACGGCAGCGCACGCACCCAGCATCACCAGATATAAAGAGCCAATTTTTTATTCCCTCCAATTTGGAACCAAAACATCTCTAACGAAGCACGAGCGCTTCGGAGCGGGTTGCGACCGCAATCTCTTGGCCTCTGAGTTTATTGGGTCTCTCCGGCAAGTGAGCGGCCATTAAAATCATATTACAACTCTGCCCTCCTGCACCGAGCCGACTGCAGAGAGATTACAATAAAGTTAGCGGCGGCTCCGGATGCCCCAGCAGGCTGCACCCCCGTGCAGAGGCCAGTCCGTGTTGGGCAATTATTAAGAAACGATGACCTTCGTGTAACTTCCCTCTGAAAGGTTAAGAAAATGCCACATATCGCCCGCGATTAATCACACCCACTCTGTTGTACCACGCTGCTCCGACACCTCCCCTCCACCCCCCCACCCCGCCCTTTGATCGGAGGGGCAGCGCGGAGCTGGACTTGAATTATTACCTCCGGGATGCGACGCGCACGCACGCTATGGTGTTTTTGGGGGCTTTTAATTGCTTGCATTGTATAAATACCCGTGCACACGTTTCCCTCCTGTTTCATTTGTTACCAAACAAATCAAGCCACAAACAAGGAGATATTATGAACTCTAAGTGGCACATTTCTTCCTTTCCTGCAAACGCTCCCGACCCGGAAGTGAGCGTTGCCCTTTTTTTACAGAACTTCCCGACATCCTTTCATGTCATTTTTTCGCTCCCTCTTCATGGTAGGAAAACTGCATCGCGGGCAAAGATGAGGAAGAATAATAGTTTTGATTAACTGAGCCGATCGGGTTTGCTGTACAACCGAGCGAGGTCAATTGATTTCCGAGTTAATTGCGTCCCTCAAACCCTCGGGTCTCCCAACGGCTCGGGCATAAAACGCCCCCCTCCCCCCCCCATTACACTGACTCTGCACAAAAGTGACTCAACCCCGGTGTTGTTCCAGCGTCAACCGGAGGGAACGACCGAGCGTTTGCTCTCGAAAACCGGCGCAATTCGTTGCTCGTCAACACAGAAGCGAGTCGTTTTGTCCGGTCACTCCGCGCCGCCGCCGTAATCGGCCTCGTAAAACTTCCTCGCTCGTCTTAGCAAGTAGGTTTTAATGGTCTGTCTGCCTGAACAAGCCGGAGCTACCGAATCTCCAGAGCATCTGAGGTGCTAATAGGTGTGATTCATACCCACAGCTTCCCACTTCACCCCCTGAGACCCCCCCCCCCTCCTCCTGCCCCTTATTTTCCCGCCTCGCTGGCCGACTCCGCGTGCACTCGTTTATACGCAATCTCTTCCGTCCCATGCAAAATCTCTGCAGGTCGGTTTGAAAGGTCAGAGAGTCTCTGAAAACAAACAAATCTTCCCATAAAAGCCCGATCTGACCTCTTCTTTCCAAAGTGCATATTTTTAGCTCCGAGTTTGAAATCACTCTGATCTGCAGCTTTGCCCGGGGACAAATATTAGAAAGAATGTCTAAATAGCTCCGCGTTCATAGAGATTTCATTATGTGGTTTGAAGCACTAATTTCCTCTTTGGATGCTTGCCAGAGGGTGATTGGCTCATGGATATGCGTTGGAGCGGATCACAGCAACTGAGGAGCGGCTCGTCCAACCTGTCACCAGTGGTCAACAGCACCCCCTTGTGGTCAAACTGCGAAGTTACACTTTCGTTGTCCGACTCGGACTGTTCCACGCGTTTGTCTCGCTCCTGCAGAGGGAAACGCAAACCTAACCCACTCAGAAACAAGGAGCATTTTGTTTCTGTACCTTTTTGTATGCAAGTCGTCTATAACGACGAGCCATCAGTGCTGGGATGGACAGATTTCAGCGGTCCTCGGGCTGGAATGCATATTTTCGTCTGGGAAATAAATGGAAGCGAATAAAAAATGCGCACTGGCACTTGCAGAGGGGGGAAAAAAAGGCAATTCCAACTCACTTTAATACGAGCTCCGGCCTGAATGCCTTATGAGGCCGTGTTATCATTTGTATCCGACAAATATCTGATGGAAGTGACACCAGACGTCGTTTAGTCAGGTGAAAACGGGTTAGATTCCCGTTCAGACGCTCATGACAGTGAAGGCCACCGTTTCATGAGCCCCGTGTGAAGTGGCAGCTGAAGCAACGTTGCAGTTGGACGATAGCTGTCTCTAACACTTTGTGGACTAAACGGGGAGCGATTGCCAAACAATGGCCGCTTGGGAACAGCAGTAATGTAGATCTCATCACCTTTTATGATGACACCTAATGTACACACCCAGCTGGCACAAAAGGGGTCACCGGCATCCATTGGCAGGCACATCTGTGGCCACCTGATGAGTCCTGACGGGAGGACTGGATGTCTTTGGACGGACTCCAGAGGGAAATGCTGCGGCGCAGCGCAACCGTCACCTGGACGACTTTCTGCCTGCAGATCACAGCGGCGGGAGCTTATTTGGTAAAAGTCCAGAGAGGCTCAATTCTAAACCAATTCACCGAAAACACACAGCAGCAAAACCACACATGCGCTTGCCAACATAAAGAAGAACGAGCCTTCAAAATAAAAGCACTTGGATGTTTCCTGGGTTTGCTCGCAATTGTATAAAACCGTCGGATAGTTTTCTCTGAAATGTGTGGTTCTAATTTTGACAGCCTACAATCGGGGCCAAAAAGCCTCGGGGCCCCTGCGAGGATCGCTGGCGCCACACAAATGGGGGTCCCGGACCCCACGCCGTGAACCAGTGATCTAGAGGATGCTGAAAATACAGCTCACGCTCCAGCCTGTGCACACATGTCTCCGTGACACTTTAAATGATGTCAGTTTTAAAAGGTGCCGGGCATCAGCCCCCTCATTCATCAAAAGTTCCTCAAAGTCAGCCAAAGCGAACATCCACCCCCTCCGATGCTGGGTTCAATCTGGGGGGTGGGGGGTGGGGTTGGGGGGGGGGGGGTCGGTCATCGCGTTGCAGCCCCTCTGGCTGTGATGATGGGAGTGCAGCCGTACGGAGGCAGTGATTTCGAGGGTGTAAATGGCCAGTTGAAAGGTGGAGAGGATGACAAGGACAGAGGGAAGAGTGGGCAGGTGATGAGACCCCCCCCCCCAAAAAAGAAAAGAGAGCTGGGTAAAAATGTGAGGAACAATGTCAGGGGTTGACACATCAGAGAGGGGGGGGGGGGGTGGAGAGGGACCGGATCTCATCGACGCGTCGTGGGGAGGAGGGATGAACAGAGAAACGGGGCTAATGGCCGAGCCCACCGCCGGGGTCACTCGGATCACTGGGGCCCATAAATAAACGCGCGACAGCGATAAATATAGTCTGACGGGTAATCAGCACAGTTACCCAAGTCCTCCAAGGACGGTGCTGGTGAAGGTGGGGGGGTTGGGGGGGGGGGCGTAGGACACGGGGACTGCCCAGTGTCTCACACACCCGCTGACTGATGAGCTGCCGATTGAAGTCCAGTAAGCAGAGAAACATCACCGAAAGATCCCCGGGAGAGAACCGGCTGCGGCAGGCGAGCGCAGATGAAGGCGACCTCTGACCCCCACCATATGAAGCCGACACTAAAGAAAAAAAATCGAAGGCGGCCGCAATGGGATCTATCAATCACGCGGGCTGGAGACATACTGCTTGTTATATAAGGCTGGAGTTATCAAGCCGATCAGGCTTTAAGGTGTGATATAAAGTGATGGTTCCAGTGCCGCCTCCTGGGCAGAAAGGACAATATCGTGTCCAGAGTGTTTGTGGCCGAATGTTAAATTCCTGCTGATACGAGAAAACACTTCATCCTCGTGATATAAAGCGACGGGGCGCCGTTGGACACGAGCAAGAGTGAGGGCTGATGTGAAAGTGCACTTTTTCTTCTCATCCACGTCCTTAAAATAAAGTTCCAAAAACTCTCATCCATCTTCTTATTGGACAGGTTCCCGTGTTAGCGAAAAAAGCTGCTCCGGGAAGAAAGTGATGATGGCCAAAGTGGAGGAAGAAGCGCAATCAAAAGAGCTCGCCGGCCAGGATGCAGGTGCTGAGCAGCTATCTTCAGAATAACACTCAAAAAAGAAAGAAAGGGGGAAAAAAAGCGCTCCCCCCATACGCGAGGTCGACTCGACTGAAAAGTCAGCCGCCGCGCCGCGCCTCACCTGCTGCTCTCGCTCCCATCCGGCAGGAGTCAAACAACAGAAATATTCGGAGGCATGTGGAGCGAGGAGACGAGCTGCGCCAGATTCTTTTTGGGCTTCTGAGTGATGAGAGGCGATAAACATGCCAAGTGGATCGTGTGCTGCCGTGTGGGCCCGGCGATTTGAGGGCAGCAAAGAAGGAGACGGCTGGGAAGCTCGTGGTAGAAAAGTGGAGGAGTGCTGCAGTAAAAAACCACAAAAGCACCATCCGTCTCATATTCCTGCTTCGTTAAGGACAAAATCACAGAAACGAAACAAAAAACAGACTCCAGTGACACACGTCAGGTCAAGTATGCATAAGTACTCATAAAACCAAGGTACAACAGCAGGGAGTGTCGCGGGTTTGTAATTAGAAGATGCTGCAGCAGCTAAATGCTCCGATAAGGGTGGAATGCATATGAGGAGCAACGAAGCAGCCGCAGCAAATACAGCGAGTGATCTGTGACCACATTGCTGCTGATGCATCAGCTTCAGGTCTCAGGTGCGGACGCTTTTGTGCCATGACTAAATGGTAATAAATGGAATCGAGGAGGCAGCTTGCATGCACAACAAGCTCGCCAGGGTGGGGGTGTGGGGGGTGGGGGGGTACTTTATGAAAAAGATCCAGCACTGAGAAAGTGTAGAAATGTGTCGGGTTGGCCAAAACTTTTTTCACTGCACAGCAGCAAAGTGTGGAGCTGAAATGTTCCGAGTGTGCAAGAGAGACACGCTGAGGCTCCAACGGGCGGAAAGCAGCCAAATCGGACGCGTGTCAACATATCAAACATTTCGAACGCATTGATCCAATAAAGTTGGTCAACCGTGGATCAAGAGTTATTGAAGGGCTGCACTCAGTTCGACGCGTCAGGAGAGAAACATCTCAGAGGTTCATCGATGAACACGCTCTCAAAAATAATTGCGATTAAATTCATCCATCGAAACCTTCAGAAGCAAAATATTCAAATGAAAGGAATCATCCACAGTCTGTGAAGCGACTTCTGAAAGTCTAAAAATGTGCTCGGATTTCATTCAGGCGTCAGCAGAGACGAATCGGAAACCATCTCAAACCGTTGGCGTCTCTCTGAAGGATCCACAAATGAGTGAGGCTGCATTTGAAAACCGCATCATTGTCCACCCTCAGTAAGTGACCTCTGAAGGGGTCAGAACATGGCGGCAATTGATTTTGTTTTCATTCTTTTTTTTTTTTTGTTCAAACTGGTTAGTAAAACACATTTTGTCACATAATAAAAAAAAAAAAGAAAGTCAAGGGAGCTTAAAGGCAGAACCAAGTTCAAGGCAACCCTGCTCATTGTCACCACCTTGTGGCCACAGAGAGCTTCGCTCTGAAGCGCAGTAAATTTTGATGTGTACAATATCATTTGTTTGACAGGTGGGTGGGGGGCTCCAGCGTCACATGTGGACGCCCACACAGGTGAAGTCTGTGATAAAGTGCCCACTGTGACGGCGCGGCTGTCAGCGAGCCCCTCGTCTACATGCATTATCGCACACTTTAATTCCAAGGAATGGCAACATGAATAATTCATCGCTTAAACATATATATCATTAATCAGGTTTAAGTGAAGGTCAAGCAGGAGGTGTGGTATAATATTTTATTCACATATTTTATGGAATACAAAGTCCCCCAAACCCGTTCCCAACCCGTCAGCCCCCCCCCCACCCCCCCGCCAAAAAAAAGTGTGCACATCAGATCCGGTGGAAACTATTGAAGGTCGAGAAAAAGAAACAGCCGAGACAAAGAAACTTACTTTATATTAAGTGTCGGAGTGTATGACTGCAGTTTCGGATGACGTTCATATACAAAGCTTTCCCTCCAATGAGGAAACCTCTAAAAAACAAAAAAAGTTGCCAGATCTGGCTCGAGTCCGGAGATATAAAGGGCTGCAGCCATGACGGACAAACTAAAAAGGTAAGTTTCCTTGTAGAAAAAAAATAAAAAACACCTTCTTTCAATCGGTCTTTTCCGTTACTACTACAAGGACGTAATCAATCATGTGCAACAATAATTTAGCTTTATGAGACTGAATTCAGCCACCTCTATCCGTTTAAACAATATCGCTCTAAGCTGCGAAATAAGGAATGAAATATTCGCCCAATTGGTCTTGGGAGAGAAAACGAAAACATTATTAATACAAAAAAAAAAGAGACACAAACAGCAGAAGGAATTAAAGAAAAACACTGCTAGCAAGGCTATGAATGAATACACCTCAGAAGTACTAGCAGCCAATCTAGGTCCAATAATGTAGGCTTTTATTTTGTTGTGGTGGTGGTTGTTTTTTTTCAATGGCTTGGAGACGTCTCAAGTGCATTTGACAAAAACGAGCCGAAACTTCCGCTTGAATCTGCACGACGGCGACCGGGACGCAGACAGATTCCCTCCGAAGGGGAGAAATTTACTGAAGCACAGCATGTAGTTTCCAACACGTCCTGGCAGGTCTTTCTTAATCTCATGACAAGTGTACAAAAGAAAAGAAAAAGAAAACAGAAACCTCCAGCCTGAAGAAAACAGGATGGCAAAACCACTGATAAGCATAGTGAGTAAAAAATAAGAGTAACATCACTACCATCGAATCCATACATTTCAATGAAGTCTGGGGAGCGAGCGCGTACGTTCGAGCCTCCCCAACAACTGTCACACCGATGATGAGATGGTCTGAGTTCACTGTGAATCTTTTCCTGACCGCTACACATCGAAACACACCAGAAAAACAAGATTAACCCAACACAATACAAACAATCCAAGCTTCGTGGTCCAAGAAGGTGCAGTCTGAAAAAAAATTGCCTCAACTTCTTTTGAGTTCACTTGTTTTTGTTTTGTTTCTTTTCTTTTTTTTTTTGGGATGCGTCCGACTTGGTGAACCGTCAGGTTTGACATCTCAGCGAAAGCCGCTTGTGAGTTGGACACTAGGAAAATAAATTTGAAAAGAAAGGAACGGAAAGGGAGGGAGGGGATAAAAAGACGTGTTTGGGGTGATGACGCTTCACCTTGTCAGATGCTCTTGCAGAGAGAACAAACAGGCTGCAGCAGCTCGTTGTCAGGGACTCCTCCTCCTCCGCCTCCTCCTCCTCGTCGTCGTCCGCTTCACTGCGGCTTTTTCCGTTCGACCGTCGACCGGTATCCTTTGGCTCCTCGGCTCAGGTCCTCATACCATGTAGGAGTTCTGGTTCTTCAGCTTGTCCAGCTCTTTGCTTTGCTGCCTCAGAAACAAGATCCTGTGGACGCGGCAGAGTAAAGCGTCACCGTTCGATCCGGCTGACCGCTCGGCGGACGTGACCGCGACGTCGGTCGACTCACCTCTGTTCCCGCAGCGTGGCCTGAATTTCAGAAACTCTGACGAGGGAGCGAAGGTTTTTCATCTCCGTGCAGATTTCAGACATGTACAAGCTGCCCATGTTGTGGATGTCCTCATGCAACCGAGCCGCCTGGAGAGAAAGATCAAACGCCTGTAGTCGCCTTGTTTTCCTTCAAGTCAACCCTGTGAGGTGCCCGCACGTGTGGGAGACGGTACCTGTTTCTCAGTGTTCTCTGAAGGCCATCCTTGGATATGTCTGATGAGGTTTTCATCGAAATGAGCTGCGAGTGTGGGAGTAAAAGAGCCGGGGGGGTCGGACTGGGTTTGGCTGCTGCTATTGAAGGGGACGGGCAGCGCGGGGCAGCCTCTCTGTGAAACCACACCTGAAGCCTCCAGGCTGCAAAGACAACAACCGGTTTAATGAACCTGAAGCTGTGCAAAGATAAACTACTGGAGCAGTTCATTTTGGTCGCTCACAGAGAGACGATTCTTCCAAAAATATCTTCACAATTTGTGCGGCGAGATGGGAGTTATTTTTAATAACTTGTGGTCTGAACGCTACCTCCTCTGCTGCAGAGTTCGGGGATCTTCGGGACGCTTTTCTGTCGTCTGCGACATCGCGGCTGATCCTGGTTTCCCTGAAGACACGCTCCCCTGAAAAAATGTGAAGGAAAGCATAAGATGCCAGGGAGCATGGACGACACCACGGCAACAAGACCAGGGCAGCCAAAACACGGCAGAGACGAAGAAGCAGCAGGCGGTGAGTTGTGAGTCAAGGGGACAATGTCTGCTTCCCCTGCAGGTAATTTGGTGCTTGTGATGCTGAGGCTCACCCTGCTTTGGGAGGAGCTGATGCTGCTGGGGAGCGCGCCGATCGGCGTTTTCTGGTTGCTCTGCGGCGTGCCGTTCCTTGGCGACACGTACGGTCGCGGTGACGATGCGTCTGATGTGAGAGAGACCGGCGACTGACTGGAGTGCTGGGCTGCAAACAGAAAAAGGTGAGAGGGAACGCGATAATGAACCGATTGAATATCTAACAATTGTGTGTAAAAGTAACAGTTAAGGCCAGGGCAGAAAAGTTTTCATCACAGAAACGCAAACATGTGCAGAAGTCGTGTGCTCTTGATCTTGTGGATGAAGCACTTTTTACTGGGGATGAAGAACAGCTGTTGTCGACGCTGCGTGACTCTGTGGGACTCGTCTCTTTTTCTTTGTCTCCTTCAGAGAAATTAACCCAAAACAACCACTTCATTTTTGTGAGGGATGAGGATTGAATCCATTTGGGTGGATGGCGCAGGGCTTGTTTTTCCTCCGTACTGAGGAGGTATAAATCCATCTGACTGACTGAGTAATTTTTTTCCAGACCTTATTCCAAACTCCCCTCACTTTCAAACCGGTAGTTTTGATGAGAAACAACTTGCTCATGGGCATCTCCATGTCTTGTGCCCCCTGTTGTGAAAAAGGCCTTGAAAAAGATCGATGAAAGGGCAAAAGTAAATAAAGAAAAGGCTGGTGGTTACAGAAAGGCTTGAAAGGTTGAATTCTGTCATTTTGAAAAACGTTTCGCCAAAGTCGTCCTGAAGAACCATGTTCAAAACCAAACTAGTATGTGTGACATCCTCTGACTGAAGGACGCCAACTGGAAAACACGAAGCCACGCATTTGGATTCTGGCACACTCCGTTGAAAAATTATATCTTTGAGGAAAACCTGAAGGTAGAGGGCAGGTAAAAAATAATATTTATAAGGAAAGAGAGCAGAGAAGCTACAAAAAATCTAAGAAATAAACTCAAAGGAAAGGAGAAGTCGTTGTGATAGCAGGTGGTGAGAAACAACAAAGGACGGTGTACCTTGGTTGGAGTGCTGAGCAGCTGAGAGCAGAGCAGTGACGTTGAAAGCAGGTCCAGCAGTGAGGAGCTTATGAAGCACAGACCGCAAGGAAGCTTGGGTAACGGCAGCTGTCAAGACTGGAGGGAAGGAGGGAGGAAAGACAGGACGGACACGCAGACAGACACGTCCACACAGGTGAGTGAGCGAGGACACGCCAGGGAAGCGCACGAATGCGGGAGGCTCAGTCAGATTCCGCCCATCACCAGTGCACTTCACAGTTTTTCACAGAATTAAAGTACGAACATCGGATAAAGATTGTATCACTAAGGACATTCAGCTGTACCCAAAGAAATGCGGAGAACCTACGATAAGAAAACCTAAAGTAACTTCTATTGGGCAAAAATCTGCATTTAAAGCCCCCCTATTTACTATCAGGATGAAATGAATCTTCGAGTGAGCGCCGCTTTCGTCCTCACCCTCATTGAGCTTGGCCATGTCCATGCTGCCGTTATTCATCTGCAGCGTCGCTTGCAGCGCCGGGAGGAGCTGATGGAGGAGGGCCGGGTCCTGGAGCAGAGCTGGCAATGGCGACTGCACAGATGGAGGCACCTGCCCCGTGCAGGAGGCGGATGACGACGACGACGATGACATGCTGGAAGGGGTGGAGCCTAAAGTGGCGGCGACAGCCGCCACGGCGGAATTCAGGCTCTGAGAAGTAGAGGAGGAAGAGGAGGAGGTGGCGGCGGAGGAATGGCCGCAGTTGGACACTGAGGACTGGTCCCCTGATGTGGCCTCTGTAGAAACAAACGGAGCGATGAGACACACTGACAACTTCATACTACCTTTAAGTTTTCTTCCTGATAATAACTCTTCACATTGTACCTTTCACATGTAAAAAAACGCAACACAAAATTCCACACAAGACAGACTCATATTTACACAAATCCTTGAATGCGATTTGTCATCTTTTCAGAATAAAATGTAGTTAAGTGTGACTTACTAGTTGAGGCTTTGTCCTGCAAGGCCTCTTGTCTGTAGTCCATGTCTCTGGGGAAACTATTTGCCGCCATCTTGACGGAGTCTTTCTGCCGTTGTTCCCTGAAGCAAAACAAACAGACTTCTTGAAAAAAAAACAAAAAAAACAAACAGTGACAGACCCTCAGTTCCCATTGAGAACCAGGTGTTGTCTCAGTGTAGTGTGATTCAAACATGAGCGCGCGTCACCTCTCCAACAGGTCCTTGGGCTTCTCCCACTGAGAGACCTCAGTTCTACAGTTGTAGTAGTACTTCTTCCCAGAGGAGCTAATGTGTTCTGTCCAGTCATCTGCTGGGTCCTGGGACAGAGACGCCCGCACCAGATGTTAAGAACAAAACAAAACAAACACGCAGAGGGAAAAGGAGTCAGCTCATTTCTTGGGTCAAACACTATGAATTTAAAGCCACCCAGAAATATGAGCTGGACGATCTGGCAGTTCAATATGTCCAGATCACTTTCGCAGACAGTGGATTTTTCCAGCCTATAAACTAGATACAAAAACTCAGTTCAGACGTTAAGTCGAACACATAATCGACTTGATCGTTCAGCCTGAAAAATACGATTCAAAGCGCTGTGACCCAAACAGACTTGAGAGTCTCAATCAATTCCAAATGCAACAGGAGAGTGCATAATACAAAGAACTGTGTCTTTTTATGTTCCCACTACTCAAACACTCGGATTGAATGAATCGTTGTCTCAATTTTTCATTGCAGGGAGACGCAAGAATTCTGCACCATGTTGCAATACAATGTTTCAAATATTAAAAAAGGAAAACAGTCTTCATTCCTCACTTAATATCCGGCGGATTGCGCCGGTGAATTGCAACAACGGGAAATGGATCAGACCCACAGTTAAATTGTAGAGGAAAATGGTCTCATTAAAAGGAGGTTAGAATGAAGCATGCTCGTTGGATCTGGTGTGATAAGTGCCCACACAGGGAAGAGGAAGATGCCTTGATAAAAGTGCCCCACATACAGTGGTACAAAGCGGCAGAACTGTACTTTCCACAGAAATCACTGAGGGTGAATTACCAGATCAGTCTGGACAGCTCCTTACCCTGTCTGCAGGCTTGTTCTGGGTTGCGTGCGACTCGGCGCCATGGTGGGAGCTGTTGTTGTGAGAGTTCTCCGGAGGGGAGCCGCTGGTCCCTGCAACACAGCCATTTATCATGCAACTGAAAATGCAAAACATTCAGCTGAAGACGCAGTCAGAAGGGCCAGACGTGGCTGCAGAGAAGACAACACTGGCCTGCTGTTTATGACGATTACAACTTCACTCGTCAGATATGAGCAGCTCTCCTTATATTCTGCGAAGATGGCTGAGAGATGACAAAAGTTCTGCTTGTTCTTCCAACCTTTAACTCAAGAGCATCACTGATCTTGAAATCAGCCCCGATCACGACAGAAAATCTGTTGGTTTTTTGATGGATTGAGGAACATGTAAGACCAAGGTTTTGTCACCAGACTCACCATTTTTTCCTCTGACAGCGTGAGAGGGTTTTGCCTTGCCGTGCCCTGTGCCGTCTCCTTGTCGGCTGACAGGACTTTCGTCTGAGCGCCGCAGCATCTTGTACGGGGGCGTGGGATCCGATGAGCCATCGCGCACCTTGTCGTAACGGTGAAGGCTGCCGGACTGGCTCTTTGGCTGAGATTTATGGGTCTACGAGGGACAATGTGTGGCAGACAGAATCATTGGGATGTATTCAACGCTTAGAGTGATGTCTTCAATTTCCAACGTGAACCATCGAGAACGGGTCATAAAGTGCCGTTTCCAAGAGACCCAACGTCTCTCCAACACGGCGAGGCAATCGACTTTTTATGCAAAGCTTTGTGCTATTTGTAGTGTGAGAGGTAAATTACACCGTTACAATTATTAAAGTCAGATGTGTACAAACAAAGCTGTAGGTTCTTGCCATAAATATTCAGACTGGAGTTGAAAGTCCCTGTTGTGCAGCAATTGCTGTTGGTCGATGCCATGTCCCTTCATTTCCACAATTTGGCATAGTGTGAACAATTGTCAACAGTTACTGAATGTAGGATGTATAAATCGCTTTTAGGTTTGCACAGATGGTGATGAATAGGAGAGTTTGAGTTAGCAACCAGTGGCAGATTTCTTTACAGCATAAGCGAAGGGGGAGGAAGCAAGTCACAAATTGAATTCGATGCTCATATACTTTTCTTAAGGATCACTAATCTCATTATGTTATCAGATGCTCTGGCATGAACTGGCCACAGCCCTGAGAAGAACCTTCACACTTGTGCTGCCTGAGGGAAATTGTGTCCATACATCAACTATTTGCCTTGGAAATTGTGAATTTGTCCCTCGTTCTACAGTGAAAGGAAAAATGTGGTAATAGTTAAACAAAAAGGAGACATTAAAAAGGCAAACCAGGCCAATACTTGCCCCAGAGGACGGGATGTATATCTACCATGAGATTAAGAAGAAGGTGAGGAGTTGAAGCAAAAAATAGTTTCACATATTTACTGCCTTTTAATAAAAGACATTATAGATTATCAAGAAAAATGACATTTGGATGGGCAGGGTTTTGAAGATGAAACAGATTGTCGCATTTAATTTTCCAACAGAAATCCTCCTCTGAGGGCTCGTGTTTACCAAAAGACTGGACAGTAAAGAAACTATAAACGATGCCTGGCCACTCACTTCTGACTAACCAAAAAAATAAATTATATGAAGAGAATTTGAAACTCAATTTATTTACACAACCAAAGAACAACATAATATAGTTTAGTATGAATCACATTGATAAATGAATATAGAGGAAAGAGACAGTGGTTTCCTCTGGTTTTGAGGTGCTTGTCAGTGACTTGAGATAAGGTTGGTTTTAGGCACTTGAGAGACGGCACGAAAGAAAGAGGGTGGCTCAGCATCCCCCTGTCTCCGGCATATATATGCCTTTGTCATTAAATCAGTCATATTGGTGTGGAGAATATGACAGGTGACAGTCGATGTGGTACCTGATAGGATTGTGAATCCCTTCTGTCGTTGCACCTGCAGAGACATAAAAAACAAAAAAAAATTAAACACAGTTTGTACTTTAAGCTTACAGACTGGGTAATTTTTAGCCCTAAAAACACATTTCTTTCGAGAATGGCTAATACGTGAACGTCTAATTCGTTAGCATAGTTAGCCCATTTTGCTATCTTATCAGTTGCAGCTGTTTGCTCACCAACTGCCTCTAAACGGAGATGCCGTTAAATATATTTCAAAAAATAAACCCTGCGCAATGAAAAATTACCTTCATTCGTTTTAATAAGCTAACGCTGCGCCGGGAAGCAACTACGTGAAATATCCGGAACCGAATGCTAACTGACTAGCTCGAAGCCGTGCTAGCTAACGGCTACGAGCTAACGTGAGACGCCGAAAAGCCCCAAAACGAAGTGGAACCCAGCAAATAAGTTGTGAAGTCCTAATGTGTGGAGCTGATTTACCCATCGCTGACTCTTGTTGGTTTCCTTGCATACATCACCATCAAGGCCGTGGTGATGTGTGTATGCGTGTGAGGGGGAACCGTGGCCTCCTGTCTGCTCGCAGCTCCGTCCTCCTCTGCTTCCTGCTGTCTGCGCTCGGTCTGTCCAGCCCAGCAGCTCGCTACAGGTCGCGCAGCGGGTACCAGCACTGCATAGCGGGTGGTCTCTCTTGAAAACCACCCTCAGTGCGCCACCTGACGTGTCGTTGGGATGGGGAGCGCTGGACGCCGGTGATGTGCGAGTCATGCAAGAAGCGTCAAAACCCGGGAGTCACTTCACTGACTCGTGACATGCGACTTTGTCGCTACTGAATCGTTCACTGACTCATTATTGCGAGAGGAAATCACCCGGCTTCAAAAACATATTAACGAACATACCTATTTAATGTGATTTTTATTTTTAGATGTATATGGATAAATAAAGAAATGTCGCGGCTATACTTGTTCTGTAGGAAAATGAGCAAATCAAGTTTTTCTTGTTTTTATTTACTTCCTCTTTTTTTCTCTGGCTGCTTTGAGCGACGAGCAAATGAGCCGCTGAGTTGCTCGTTGAGGGGCTGGGCGACCGAGAACTGAGCCATTCACCAAGTGAGTCTTTCACTGAATCGTTCTCCGGGTGATTCATTCACTCGGCGTATCGGCCCTCCACCTCGTAGCACCCCAACAGGCATCACTCCCCCCTTCTCTGTCTGAGCGAAAGGTCCTTATCTCCAACTTGTCACTGAGTGGATTACCTTTGTTTTTCTGAAAAGGTGATGTAGCTAAAAAAAAAAAGTTTGCACAATTTTCCCGATCTACCCTGACAACTAACATTCTAACGTTTGTCTTGAAGTTTGGGTTTATCAAAAATGTTTTGTGATTTTCTATTGTTGTCGGCCTCTGTTTCAATCATGTTGCCTATGAGTTATTTTTTGTTTATTTGTATCCTTTAAATAAATGGATAAAATAATGTTTCTTTCTTGAAAAAGATGATTTTCTTTTGATCCCTCACCAAGATGTGGGTCATTTTCCGTTTCCAATAATAATTTTACTCTATGAATCAGTGAGGACCTTGGAGTTGGAGCGCATGCGCAGGACCACCACGTCTCAAACGGCTCATTACCCGGCCGGTTCACTTCGATGAGTGAATCAGAAGCGCTTGTCAGCCAAATGACTCGAGTGTCCCTTTACTGTAGATGCAAACTCTCCACAAACACCCCCAAACCAGAGAACTTTCACTTTGGGCAAGACTGCGAACCACTGAAGCCTTATTTTTTTAAGAGACGTAACTATGTTTACATAATTCGCTTGTAAAAAAAAAAAAAAAAAAAAAGAGTGTGAAGTTCCCTCGAAAATTGTGATTATATCAAATTATAAATAACTCCTTTAAAGAGTGCCTTAGTGCAGAGGATGAGATATGATGCAACAGCTGAGCTTCAATTATTTCTTTGTGACAGCTGGGCACAGCCATACGAGGGAAGTGGGGTGATGTGCTCCATGCTGTGATGATGCTCTATTGATCGGACTCTGGTGAGATTTAGGTCAAACCTGACAAACTGGGCTATTGACTGAATTACAGACCACCCCTTTGACTCACTGGCTTGCTTAATGCCACGCAGACTCCTGACATGAGTGGCTCCTCATCTGTGGCTCGGTATCTAAGTGAGGTTGCTTTGCTGTTGAGGACCTGTTAAAACTGAAATTCTGCAGTGAGTATAATTTTGTATTGTGATGCTTTGCTATATATCATATATGATCAAAGTCAGTTAGAACTGAAAGAATAAGAAACCTAATTTCTAGAAAACAGCCTCTGCATGCCATGGTGATAATGTTTGCTCATCTGTGTGATCATTTGGAAAACTTCCGTTGCATGGGAATGAAAATGATCGACAAATACCCCACATTCAAACTGTAAACGAATCAATTTGAAGATGACCATCAGTTCGGTGTCAAGCAGTTGATCAGCCTGCGATGTTTCAAACATTTGATCTAATCATAAGGGACAAAAGTATCAAATTGATTCTGTATGAACCTGTAATGAGGCAATAATCACAATCTCAGGGAGCCGTGAAGAAACGTTGGAATAGCAGTATCCTAAACCAGCAACAGGGGGCAGTAATACCTCAGAAGAGGCATCCTGTCCCCGTTCAAAGGCTTTATTCCCCCTCTTGAGCTCCAGCGCTACACTGATGTCACTTTTGATTACCAATAAGTAATCTATTACTAAGTAGAAGCGCAGATTTAATCTACAGCTGAGAATAAAAATAAATATGTCTAAAAGTGTAAGCTGTTAGAGGATTTGGTCCACAGCATGCTCACAAAGTGAAGCAATGAGCAGGTTCGAAGTGAAGTTTCCTGATGGGAGGTTTTTCACCACCACCTCCGTTTAACCTGTGACCTCTCTCTATGGGTTCTTGACCCCACCCCTCAGTCCCCCCCTTTCAAAAACACACCTCGTAAATCAGGAACAGATGCAAGCGGTGCAGATGCTGATGCTGATGTGGCTGAATCGGTGTACGTGTTCACACTTCTTCCTCCCTTGGCTCTGCAGGCCCAGGTCTCCTGCGATGTCTGCAGCGGGGCCTCACTCAGACCAAGAGGAAGACTACAGGTTCCTTCACAGCATGCTGATGGAGAAGAAGCTCCACCTGCTCTTCAAGGTGAAGCGATTCAGTGTGTCGTCGCTGCTCACAACCATCGACCGAGGAGATTTCAGCGGCTAAAAGCGATTGCCTGAGTCGCCGTAATCGCCTTTGCTCACTGCAGAGAGACGTTCACTCGAGTCACTTTTTGTCTAACTTGACAGATCCATGAGCGGCTGAAGCACTTTGAGAAGCACAGCCCCGTCCCCGTCCAGGAGCACGCCGCGGGTCTGGCCTCGGCGGTGAGCGGCTCGGGCTAAACGTCTTTCGCAGGCAGAGAGTTTGACAGCGGAGGGGAACAGTGAGGGTGGTTTTTTCATCACTCTCGCGGTTTCCTCCGCCATACAGATGACTTTCCTGTCACACAGAGGCACGAGTGGAACGCGCACTCCTCTCTGTGCGAAGTGAATTATTTTTTCAAACTCTTTCGCTCCTCTGCTTTTACACATAAAAGGCTCTTTTACAGCAGATACCATTGAGTACCTGTGTGCCAAATGTTATGTAAGTGAAGACAGTGCAGCGCAACAACCTGCTTAAATCATTTTGTGTGGAGTTCAACGTTCCAGGTTGGAGGATTACGATTAATTCCTGATTTAAGGAAAAGTGACGGACCACTCCCACCTGCACTTCAAACATAAATGAGACACAAGAAGTCCCTGCTTCTTTCAGAGGGACATCAAATCCTGATCTTTTGGGGGGCGAACTCCCACCTCCAAATATCCTAGATATTTAATAGATGAACAGAAATTTGCTTTCTTCAGAACTGTAAGAAACAAATCAAAAGAGATTTCCGTTTTCACGTCAGAATTACGTTCCTTCCTCAGAGAACCGTTGTTTTTCCCAGTCTTTATCCTTCCTCTCGTGTTTCCAACTGTGGCTTTTGTCATAATTGCATTGCCACGATCAGTACATTCGGGCTCCCGTAGGTGCAGTTTGGCCTCACTAATCCCCGTCCGTCAGAGTGATAAAGATCGACAACTCGGATCTGGATTTAATTGGACTGGAAACATGTGAATCTGCTGCTCGCCTTCAGACCTGTCATCAGCCTGTCATCCTTTTGTTTTCATTCACTCGCCCTCACTTTTCCACAAAAGTAGAGTCTATTTACAATATTCAACAGTTTACATTGTTTCCATTAAAAGCAAACGGATTAAATCAGAAAGAAGTTGTTGAACACGGTCTGGCATTTTGACTTTGACCTCGAGTATTTCAGCTTCTTCTTTGAGTGTCAGCATTCACTCTGCATTTTCTCCTGGAAATGCAATTCCTCCAGTTACCTTTATCGTTCCGCTCTTTTTTCAGTGCTCTCGCGTCTGTTTGCTTTCCTTTATTCCCTCCACAGACCCCTATGCGCTGTCGTTCCCGCTACGTTTCTATAGTGTCTCTCCCCCGCACTCGTCTGCACCTCCTCTCCCTCAGTCCTTTTCGCATCAGATTCGATACGACAGCCTCTCTCTGCCTGGCTTAAATCATCAGGACCAACTGGAAGGGGCCAAACTGTGGTTCTGTTTCCCCTCAGAGAGGCTTCTGTTTGCTCACAGTGGAAACTAATGACCTTCATGCATTGTGTCTCTGGAGTGTGCCTCGACATCTTGAAGCAGTAGAAGTCATTACCGTAATATGCTTGACAAGACAGGCGACTGCACACAGTCATTCGCTGCCGCTGCGCTCGCTGTTGACGGTCAAGGCTGCTCTGTTTTCTCTGTCACCGCAGCTGTCGTGTAGCCTTGAACATTTGGGAGCGTTTTTTTCTTCTTTTTTTTCCTCTTTTATTTTCCGACGGTGGCTACAGACACAAAATCAAAACAGGAACATGGACAAACATCAACGAGTTAGAAGTCGCGATGAGGTCAGCGGGGCCATCCTTAAAGCGAGGGTCACAATTTCGAACTGACGATGGGTCCCTGCAGATACAGTCCGATTTTCTTTCTTTCTTTCTCTTTTTTTTTTTTTTTTTTAACCATAATCCCTTTTTTTCTCCTCTGTGCACGTTTCTCCATCCTTCTTGGCATGCCTCCATCAAAGCCTCACTCGGGCCGTCCCGTAAAATGTATTCCTCTAATTATATAAAACATGTCCTGCCTCTCCATCTCTGTCTCTCCATTTCCAGTTGGCAGAGGAGCTGGTCTACCAAGGCTGGAGGGATGAAGTCAAAGAACTATTTGCACTCTTTTCCAAACCTCACTTTAAGGTGAAAACTATTTCCTTCCCCTGTGCCTGAATGCTCACAAGTGTGTCTACCTAAAAAGTGTCGGCGGCCAAGCGCTTGGTCCAGTCATATGACATAATTTCTGCCACGCTTTAAAACGTTTCTTTTAACAGTTTGTTTTCTGGCTGACATAAAGAGGTCGCTGTACCAAAAAGAAGGACGCTGCAGCCAGTAAGTTGTGTTCATTTGAAGCAAAATTAGAGAAACGGAGAGAAGAAAACCAGCAAGAGTCTGTTCATCTATGAAGCAGAAACCTCTGGTGAAGCTCCCCGTTGATCGAGAGCCTTTGTAATAACTCTCTTTGAAAAAAAAAAGGCAACTTCTGTATCCTTTTAGTTTTGAGTTGTTGAATGAAACCAACCAGATAAAAATCGCTTGTTGTTCGGATTTTGTTGCGTGCGTATGAAGCTAAAGAGTCAGTTTGCCATCTGTTTACAATATGTTTATTCCAAGCTTAAAAACAGGCCTTCGGGAATCATCCTAATCAATGGACAACTATGAAAGAGGTCATTTCTTTTGGAACGAGCAGCTTCTCCTCTGTTGCAAACACAGACAGGCTCCACAAAGTGAATGAGGGTGATTTTCTCCCACTGAGCTGCAGCCTGTTATTACAGGGTTGGGTTTTTGGTTTTTTTTGCAAATCCAGTCGGAAGTCGTTTCTTTAGAGGAAGGTTCTTTTTATGTGACCTTACACTCCAGTTTTCCAGTATTAGAGAATCAATAACTATCAAGTAAACCAGCTCATGAAAAAAAAAAACCGTGACATGCTCGTTCAGCCGTTTCTGCTCAACGACACTGTAATCTGAGAGGGCAATTTCCATGCAGTCATGCTTCAACTGAGATGCTCTTAAACTCCTCAGGAGTTTAAACACACACTAACACACAAACACGCGCACGCACGCACGGAAACGCACAAACAGGAGGCCTGCAGCAGTTTGCGCCCCTGCAATCTCCTCTTTTATGGTTCACAAAAAGTGACAAATTAATCCAACTGTAAATTTCATTCAACTTGATTTCACCTCATCATTCTGCCTGGAGGAAGGCGCTGACATCCACTAACCATGCTGGCAGTGAGGCTGAGCCGCTCACAAGTTCTGTTTATTAGTGTGCACTCGTGTAGCGCAGCCCTGACGACTCAAACATGTTTCCTTACTTCAGAACTGCTGACAGTCAGTTTTCAGATGTATGCACACACACACACACATACACGCACACACATGAACGCACACAGAAACACACACACGCGCACGCACGCACACGCGCACACACACACACACACACAAACACACACACACAGCAGTATGGTTTTCCAGTGGACTACAGGAGTCGCGGCTTCCCTTAATGAGGAGCCGCGGCCAGCCGACGACTAACGGGCGTGTTTAAACAGTTGTAACGACCTGTTTGTTCTTGGCCGCCGCGCAGGAGCTCACACATACTTACGAGAGACACTGAGTATAATATTCTGTAAATGGATGTTTGTTTTGTTTTTGTTTTTTTAAAATCCACCTCTGAGAAAGGCCAGACGCATTGCTCACTTGTTGGCAACTTCTGAGCAGAGCAACTGTTGATGGACGCAGGGGGTTAACAAGTAGGAGGACTGACGGATGAATTGGCTGATTGTTGAAGTATGTTTCCCTTTAAATGTCGTTCAGATATTTGAGGAAATTGAGAGAATCGGGGTTTTTTTGGTTTGATGCTGACTGTTTCATGATGAGGGATTATCGTCTATTCAAACTATGGAGAGAGAGAGACGGGGTGAGGGGGGTTCTTGTGGGGTGGCCTACCAGCCGGTGATACACTCCAATCCTCATGAAGTCGTTTGTTGATGCAGAGGGTTTCCGACCAAAGCCAAAGTGCTGCATTTGGACTCAG
Organism: Malacoctenus gilli; assembly: GCA_032164315.1. NCBI lineage: Eukaryota > Metazoa > Chordata > Actinopteri > Blenniiformes > Labrisomidae > Malacoctenus > Malacoctenus gilli. Next base: position 14,020,418 of record JASSRZ010000042.1, read on the forward strand.
TCGCTTTACCAAAAACAGGATGATCAGCCAAACTCGTTGGAAGATTTAAAAAAAACACACATTTTAGAGTCGATCTCGTTTAATCCTGAAGGTTCGGTTGCTTTTTTTGTGTCCGTGTTCAGTGTTTCAAAAGTCACATTTGATCGTCTTTAACCCAACCAGAATGTCTAAAGATGTTACCTGCACCGGCAGCTCCGGTGGCAGTGGTTCCTCTGCATGTCGCTGGTTCGAAAGGATTTCCTCCTATGAAGAGTTTTGCAGCGAAAACCTTTGGGAGAGGTTCAAAGTGTGGAATTTGACAGCAGCCTGACAGCCAACCCGTCTGTTTGAATGAGCTTTGCAGTTGGAGCTGGACCGGGACACAGAAAGGGCATTTCAGACTAATTTCGAGGACTCGCTGCCCAGTTTGAAACCCCGAATATGAGAAACCAAAGTGGCTCGACTGACAGCTGATCGAGCGCCTGTCTGTGCTTGTTTTACAGAACCTCCTGTGTGTCCACGACGCCGTCGCTCAGAAGGACTTCGAGCCCGTCCTGCCGCCCGTCCCTGATAACGTGCTGGATGAGGACGAGGATTCGGTCAAAATAGTTAGTCTGGTCAAAACCAAAGAGCCGCTGGTCAGTTGTCACCTTTTTGATTCTTCATTTCCAAAACCGATATGAATGTGAAAAGTGATTTAGATCAGTGGCTGCCAAACGTTCGAAAGAAAAGTTCTGTTCACATTCTAGTGAAGCCAAACCCTAACAGAAACATGATAAAACAGGATCAGTCCAAACAAAAGGAACTGGCAATTTTTCTCCACACAGAAACAACTGAGTGTTATGAACATGTCCAAGATCGCCATTATTCAGACCGAAGGTAACTCGGAGCTTGACTGATAAATTCCCGTCTGCCAAAGTGTAACGAGACAAGAGCCTTTGACAGGAAACTTGGGCGCAGGTTCCTGCTGCTCCGTGAATCATCACCTTTCCCTCCGGTCTCCAATTCTGGGCCGCTTCCTTCGACCGGGAATCTACAGAGTCAGTTCTTCCACTGTCGCTGCCATATACCGGTCGTGACAACCATGTTTGAGCATTGTTGTGTGTAAGCGTGTGTGTGTGTGTGTGTGTGTGTCGCGTGTGTCCTCGGTGTAAGAGCGGGACGAATCGGACTTTTCTTGCATTGGGAAAAGCTCGCTCTCCGTTTCGGAGGCAGATCAACTGGTTTCGTTGTCTTTAATCATAACTCATTTTTCTTGATGCTACCGGAATGATCCGCTTCATGCTGCTTTACTTCAAGTCATTGTCACTTTTGTTTCTGGAAATTTCCTGGAATCGAGCGGACTGGATTGAAAGCTGAGGAGACGACAGACGACAAAAGCGGTCGCCAAATCCTTTAGATTTGTTATTTTAAATAATAAAGAAAAAAAGTTATGATTTTAAGTTATTCACATCTGGATCAAGATGTACTTCGTGCGCAGTGAGGAATAGAAATGAGGTAGATAAACCAGATTTTTCCGATTTAAGGAGACATAGTAGTTTATTGAAAAATAGCAAAAATGCCCTCAAATGCAAAGTTAAAAAAAAAAATTCCATCAAAAATTCCTGGATCCACCTCAAATAATAAGCATTGGACTTGGAGCCTGTGGCAGCAGGTTCCAACAAACTTCAGTGAATTCTGTTGACAAGCTTTTGAGAGATATCCTCCTCGCTAAAGGAGCAACGGTGCCAAAGGTTTGAACCCCGTGGCAGGAACAGGCTGTGAGAAAAATACGATTTAAGGGTAAATATATGAGGATAATTCACCTAATGATTGGATGCTTTTTCGCTCTTTGTGCGTGTGTGTGTGTGTGTGTGTGCGTGTGCGTGCGTGCGTGCGTGCGTGCGTGCGTGAGTGTGTGTGCGTATTCGTGCTCATGCATCAACGACAGAGCTTCCA
>JASSRZ010000042.1:14026819-14046964 GCA_032164315.1 Malacoctenus gilli
TGTGTGTGTGTGTGTGTGTGTGTGTGTGTGTGTGTGTGTGTGTGTGTGTGTGTGTGTGTGTGTGTGTGTGAGAGCAGTGCAGGATGTTCAAACAGAGGAATTCTCTTATGACTGATTGTAAAGAGGCTCCTCATGTCTGTATGAGACAAGATAATCACAAGGGTTACATTATATCAGTTCTAACAGTGACGTGCGTCTCTAACGTGCATTTCAGCTGATCTCAGGCCAGGCTGAGAACATGTCTGCAAATTGTGTTCCCTTCGTTTTCTGCCTTGTGCTCGTGTTTGAATGTGCCAGAGGGAATGAAAGAGGAAGAATGGAGAATTTGCAACTTAGACTTTGGATTTTTTTTTAAGTCTTTTCGAGTCTCAGTTTTCACGGTTTTCGTCTTGGATTCTTTGCATGCAGTAAAAATAAAAGGTATCAAACTCAGTTCCTGTTCTGGAATAGTCCTCCGAGCGGCCCAGCCTTCCTTCGACAACTGATTTGCTCACTCGTTACGATAAAATCCTAAATCACATCAAGTCAAACTGTAATCCTGCGTTCGTAGTAGCTGAATGATTTCAATCAAAATACGTGGTTTTGTCTGCAAATATCTGGGAAGACTTGACAGCGAGCGACGATAATTGGTCTCATTCGGTCCAATCAAATTTGACGGATTTATTAACCCCCCCCCTCCCGCTTCCTCAACCCGACGCAGTTAATCTGTTTCGCAGTGAGGTTGGAGGGCGGCTCAGACAGTGGTACCCATCATCATGTATAAGCTCGTCCCGGGGAGCTCGTCTCTGCAGGTCGGGATGACGATCTCATCGCTCGGCACCGACATCTCGTCCTGCTTCCAAAATCTGCACAGCTGAGAGCATTTTTCCATCACAGATCGGAGCCGCGCTGCCAGAATTACTTAAGAATGACAATTACAAGATGTTCCTCGTCTCGATCAGAGAAAATGAGATCTTCCCCTCGCTGCGCGGCGTGTGTAACCCTTTTCACGTGTCTGAGTGAACTCATCGGTTCGGGCCCTCATGTAAACAAAAGGGCTTCGAGAGCCGCGCTCCGCCGTGGCATGTGTCTCCGAGTGAAGCCTGGAGAGGAAATGGATGGATGTGCTTACAAAGTGAAATTACGTCTGACGTCAAAGCGAGCCTGGCCCCGGCACTTAGCAGCAGTTAACATCATGAAAGGGGGAGCGAGCCTGCCAAGCCCCGGCCAGACCGCAGTCGCATGGCAGCAGCTGGATGTCAGACGGGCTGCCGGCGACGCGTGACAGACTGAGCCGCTCTCGTCCCGACTGCTGTGCCGCCCGGGACGCCGCTCGACACCGGCGTTTTGGGGTCGAGGCGGCGTTGACGGGGACGGCCGGAGTTCGCTCCTATGATCCGACCGTGGCAGCAGAGATCACGTTGAGTTCATCGCCTAACGATGGAGGTAAAAAAAAAACCCGTATGATTGGACAAACCTTGAGCACATTTCCCCCCTATGGATGTATTAGGGCCAAATGAAATCAAAATGGACTAAATATTCTGCCGCGGTTCAAGATTTCTGCTCCCAAGAGAACAAACCCTGTTTTGAATTAGAGGAAACATGAAATCTGGCCTGTGGCTGCACTGGTCAGTATTTCTCTGTAACACTAATGACTATGTGCAATGTCGTTGTGGTGATGAACCCCTGGAGTCATAACGGCAAAGTTTCAATTAGCCCTTTATGCTCCTTTTTTTAATCCAATGGAACTTGTCTTCGATTTGTCAGCCTGTCTGTGAGAGCAACGCCGGGGTGAATCGAGTCCTAATATCGACTCAGTGGTGAAACTTGTGTTTGAGAAAGTTTGATTTCGATCGGTGCTCAGGTTTCTTCATGAAACTAACAAACACAACAATGAACATTTTGGACTTTCTCACCTGCTCAGAAGCAAAAACTCCAATTTGTTGGGAGTTTCTTCTGTCTGATAGATCAGCCTGCTGTGACTGTCAAACTGCGCGGGGGCCAAAGGGAAAAGGGGCTTTTTCTTTTGGCCCATCTGGAGGGCAGTATTGTGACTCCCAGTGAGAGCGAACTCTGTTGCGTATTAGCTAAAATAAATCATTAAAGCACTGTTTGCCAACACATGCGCCGAGCAACAACTGTGTATATACAAGATGTTGCGCGGCACCACCTGTTGGCCTGAAGTCGCTGATGTGCGATCAGTGATAAACCAGGTCCCTGCGTCTCCTCCACAGCTGGCCTGAGGAGGAGTTTCCGGCTGGGCAGAAAGAGCAGCCGGGTCAGGGAGGCCGCTCGGCTCCGGAGGTGGAGCGCCGGGGTCCATGCATCAATTTGTCCGCCTACTTACCTCGAAGTGATCCCTCACCACAGGGAGCCGGAGGACAGACACCGTCTGGTTGTTCTCGTCGGTATGTAAGAAAACTAGGAGGGGAAAAAAGGCTTCTTGCACTGAGACCCAAGAAAGAGTCTCATCTTCTGTGGAACAGCTGAAGCTAAAAACTTGCGCGACAGCTTCCTGAGTTGTATCGTCTGTTTGAAAAGTTGTGATGTATAATTTTCCCCTCTGCACAATGTTAAGTGCCGGTAATTACCGATGTCACGTGTACAGTTTATTGGTGCCGTAGTTGTGTTTTGTTTTATGTTATCCCTCCGCTATTTCCTCAGACGTCAACTCGAAACCCGCCGCGATCCCGTTCACTGGAAGCGCCGCGTTCGCGAAGCTGTTGTTGATCAAAAGCACGGGCGATGCGTTGATGAAGATTTATGCTCCGGCTCTTGAGTGCACGAACAATCCTTTCCCATCAGAAGCACGTAAACACTGTCAGAGAGCTCCGAGTCAGAATATACTGTGTTCTCCTGAGTTACCCGGCGGGCCCACCCCCCCGATTCCACTCGGCTGCCAACCCCGCAGGCCTGCTCAATGTATTTCTGAGCTCTATCTCTCCCCTGAGGGGTCTTACGCCGAGCCCCGCTGAAGGTCTTTTTAATGTCGTAGCACGATACGAGCGCAGGTCGTCCGCGACTGAGGGAAAGCACTCGGGACGCGGCGAGCTGAATGAGAAAAGAGGCGAGGCACGAAAAAAAACAATTGAAGAGGTGCAAAAGGAGGAGATGTAGAGGAGGCGGTTGTCAGACGAATGGGGAGACAGACATGAGTGGAGCGTGAATCGAGTCCCTCCGTGATGTCAGCCAAGTGCTCCATCATCAAACTGGAACAGTTAAGACAGCTTGGATTTAGATTTAGACCGCCTTAATTGAGTTGGAGCTTACGACGACTCTGGATTACGTTTTACTGTCTGCTGCGAAGGCTCTTCATTGACCGGAGGTCATCATTAAGAATATATGGCGTCCTGGCAACGAGGGTTATGGACAGGAAAACCAAAACCTGGAGCGCTAAACCAGGAGCAGCTGGATAATGTTTGACCAGGTTGGAACTATATCCCCTCTGTTTGCGCCTCGTACGCACTCTGAGTGAAACAATAGACCGTTCTGCCCCAGGAAAGTTGGTGAAAGTGACTGCCAGCCACTCTAAGCCCCACGGATCGGGTAACTCTCCCTCTCTCCCTCGAAAATAAAGGATGTCATAAGAAAGTATTCACGGGGCCCGATGATGCTCCTCTGCAGTCCTGCGCGGCAGCTGTGAAAGGCATCAGCGGTGTAAGAGTGGAGAGTCCATAAACTGGATATTTTGTAACGTATCGAGGCCCATGCAAAAACCAGTGATGGAAAAGGCAGGTATGTCAGGAATCCCTATTTAGAGACGGCGCTCCATTAGAGGCTGATGCAATCTGGGGCTGCACAAACCTGCACCAGAGGAAAATCCCAGATGCCTCAGATGCTCTGTGTGTGTGTGTGTGTGTGTGTAGTTTTGTGTGTGTGTGTGTGCGCGTGTGCGCGTCCTTCATTCTGAGCATCCCACATTGTCATGACACTAATACCGTGTGGCTGTGCAGATGTCACGTCAGATGTGATGCTATGGATTTTCCAGAGGGTATATAGGGGCATTAAACGATCGATCGAGGGGCGCGGGCGGGGGCTGCTCGGGGAATCATCGCCGGAGTCAAAATCAGAATGAAATCAGAGCCGCGACCGTCTGACTTTCCCTCGCTCTCCCTGCCTGACGATAAAGACAGATGTGTCACTGGACGTTGGGCTCGTCTCGAGGAAAACATTAGTCCTCGGCGATATTGGGAACCAATACCCCCACAACGACAACACGCTGTTTTGATCCCCGTCTCCAGGGCCCGCCGGCGTCGGCGTCAGCGAGCTGAAGAGGAGGCTGCTGATCTCTGACCCCGACTGCTACGGCGTCACTGTGCCGTGTAAGTCGGGGCGGGGGGAGGCGGGGGAGGGGGGGGGGGGCGCCCTCGGGTTTCAGAGCTTTCACCTGTACCTCCAGTAAAACATTTCTCATCCCGTCCTCCCACCCTCTTCCCTCTCAGACACCACACGCGAGAGGAGGAGGCAGGAAAGCGAAGGGGTGGATTACCATTTCGTGTCGGCGCACAAGTTTGAGGAGCTCATTTTGAATCAGAGGTAGTTGGGGGCGAAGAAAACAGGTGTTTTCGCGGGCCTCAAACAGCGGCCGCTTTGTGTTTTATTCGCCCGCTCCTCTCGATTTCACGAGTGGGATCTACTGCTTCTGACGCACTTTTAATGTCCGTCTTCCTGCTTTCCTGTCTGTTTGCGTCCCTGCTGATTCCCGCCTCCAGGTTCATAGAATACGGGACGTACAGAGGCCACTACTACGGGACGAGTCTGGACTCGGTGCACAGGGTGCTGGCCGAGGCCAAGGTGTGCCTCCTGGACATGCACCCCAGTGTAAGCGTCGCCGCACCAGCGTTTGCGCGGGTCGCACACGAGATGACTTCACATGTCCTGAACCAATTAGTCTGGTGCTTCATCCCCCGTACCCAAAAAAATGTGGAATTGTTACAGTTGTCTTTCCAGATTCCGCCGTGATCCCGAGGAAATAAGACGCAATTACCAAGTCCCATGTGTGACCACGCTGAGGATTCAGCTTGTAGCTGTGGTTTGGGTTCCCTGCTTGGCCAGGACCTGCATCAAACAGAGCTGACACGCTTTTGCATGCTCGTTCAATGCAAAGCATATTTGTGTGCCTGCGGAGTCGAACACCCCGAACCATCCAACCGTGTTTGCGCTACGAAATTGAGGTCCCCTTGGAAACAAACAAAGACCGGTGATTTTGCGTGTTGCAGCGAAGAACGTACACAGATGAAATCCACCGGGCGACATGAGGTCACCGCGCGGTCTGAAATGCCAAAAAAAACTGAGGAAAAATGAGCACCGTTTTATTGATCTGTGGCAAACCGTGTTGTAATAATTGTCCCCGATTCAAATGAGGTCTGCTCCAAAGACCTCATTTAACTCGGGGACAATATTACGCTCGGTACGGCCCAACGGACACGCTCGAAGCACGTCGGTTACACATGAAGGACCAGACGGGGCTTTCAGGCTGTGAGTGTGATGGAGCTGTATCCAGCGCGTTCCCATGATGCAGCATCCAGGTGACAGCGGGGAGCATTTCAGGGAATCAGAGCCGAGAACAGGACTCAGCCTTCACAAACCCTCATCTGGAGGACGATTTTACAGCGCGGCCGTGTGAACGAAGGCGGAATCTTCTCGTTGCAAGTTAACAGAAAAATCGGAGTTGGCTTAACAAGACCCTTGCAGTTGGCGACACAGGACGGTGTGTATCCAGCAGGAAAGTTACACGTGCCCTGTTGCATGTGTCGCTGAAATGCACGTCAACGGCGTGGCAGCACGCAGCATGCGAAACCCATGTGGCCACATCCCGCTCTGCCGCATGCAGATGGACACACCCTGTTTGTTGGAGTCAGGGGAAACTCTCGGAGCCCTCTGATTGTGTCCTGTAAGCCGTCATTAGGAACTCAAGGTTTCACTCAAACATAAAAAACCCCGTCGAAATCAATTCCCCACACTAAACTGAGTCATCCGCATCGTTGAGCGCTGGAGACTCGGTCCTAAATCGCGAGCTTTTCCTGCCGCCGCACCGCGAAACTTGGCCAACTGTTGTGCCAAAACAAGTGCGTGCGTGCGTGCGTGTGCGTATTGTTTTGACGACCTGCAAGCGTACCTCTTCACTTTCTCTAACCTCCTCTTCTTTGTCTGTCTCAACAGAACATAAAGCGTGTTTACACGTCCGAACTCAAACCATATGTGGTGTTTGTGAAGCCCCCGCGCATCGAGGAGCTGCGCCTCACCAGGCGCAGGGCTAAATTTGTCTGCGACGACGCCGGCGCCAACCCGGTCAGGGTCTTCTCGGTAAGCGCCGAGCACAGCCGCACCAGGTGCGCGCGCGCGCGCGTGCAGCCGGGCGCTTGTTTCCATGTCGTGTAACATGCAGGGCGCTCTCAGGTCAAATGCCTTCCCTGTACACACACACACTCCCGACGCCTAACGCCTTTGCCCCCGCGCACACCTTGCTGTGCACATGGCCGACCCTGTGGTTCGCATTTAAGAGACATTTAAGAGATGGGGAAGTTACAAGGCCTCTCCCTGGGTGGCGCCTTGTTCCATGGCTGACTTATAGCTTCAACACGTTTTGTCCAGAAGACGAGGCGCCTTTTTTTTTTTTTTCGGTGCGCGTGTGTACGTGCTGATTCCAACAATGACCGCAAAAAAGGAGGAGGCCTGGAGTTGGACATATGCTCCGCCATGTTTGTGTTCACTTCCAAACAGAAATGCTTTTCAGCGGCACCGGGAGATGCAAACTCACCCATCTGGCGCCGCTGCTGACCCCAGCTGCCCACGTTGCCCTTATTAAACCCCGTGAGGTCGCGCAGCTGTGCTTGCAGCGCGCTCTTTGGTGACCTGCCCTGTGCCACGCACCGCATCCCGGCCAGAGCGCAGGCCGGTCCGCTTCAGACTCGTAGCGCAGCTGGCATGAAAAAAAAAAAGGCCTTCTGTCCTTTGCTGTCAGCATGTAATGACGTGTCACGCTTTGGTCAGCGTAGCTGAACGGTTGTGGATTCGTATCCTGACATGTCACGGTTTGTGCAGGAATGTTGGCCGACAGCTTTTCTAAGGTTGCTCGTTTGTTTGCATCGCAGATTGTGAGTTTTCTTTCAAGTGTGGCGTGATAGTTACCAACAGGTGCATGAATCCAAGCTGCAATTTCCATGGAAATCAGGTCTACAAAAGACCGACTTTGTGCGTCCACAGGAGGAGGATTTCGAGGACATGATCGACTCGGCGGAGATGATGGAGAACCAGTTCGGTGGGCTGTTTGACAAAGTGCTGGTGAACGGAGACATCGCCACGGCGTTCAGGGAGCTGAGGGCGGACCTCGAGAGGCTCAGGGAGGCAGAAGTCCAGTGGCTGCCCGCCGAGTGGATCTGCCCTTCGCCGACCGCAGCGCGAAGGAGTTGCGGTCAACTGATCGGCTGGATCTGATCCCGCGTCTTCTTTGGACAAAAAAAGCTCTCGGGCCGTTAGACCAAAAAGAAACGAGCCAAATCTACATATGAGGAACATACTTTGCGTTTTATGATGATTTGGAGTTCGAATTAAACACCCTGATTATGAATTTCTGTCATAATTTAAATATTTCTAAATATTTTTCGATGCATAAACAAGGCCGTTACTCAAGTTTTCCATAGTGTTCCTCAGAGTGTATCTAATTAGACAGATCCATCTCTCCTTTCTGTCCGTCCCTCTCTCTCTCTCTCTGTCTCTCTCTGTCTTGCTCTCTCTCTGCCAGCTTTTTTTCCTGTTGGCATTCGGCTGAAATAGCTTCAGCTCGCAGGACGACTGAGAGAAAGAGAGAGAGAGAGAGAGAGAGAGGGAAAAAAAGGAAACTCTCCAGAGCTTGTGGCTGAGAGTAATCCTTCCCTGCCAAGTCGCAAACATCAGCATGTAATTATTCTGACAGCTGCTGCACTTCAATTAGCTGTAATGTACACCAGAGAAATATTATTAGTAGCAGTCGGGGAGACATTTTTTTTTCTTCTTCTCTGCCAGCCGTGTGCTGCATGAAATAGGGACACAAACATGATAACAATCACAGACTATAGATGAAGCTCGTGAAAGCTTATTTAAAGGCCGTACATGACGGAGTCGCGTCTGGCCCGTCGACACGGGTGCCAGTTACAAGAGCATAATAGAAAGTGCAGGTGATGTTTAAAGACTGGAAATCAATTTTATTGCAGTTGACTGATTACTAAACCATCCTTTATTTGGAGCAAAAAACATTTTGAGGCACTTAAAAATAATTGGTCGAAAGTCTCCGCTCACAAATGTTGTTTTTGTTTTTTTTTGCAAAGAGCAGATTCCTCATTCACACATGTTGCATTCCTCTGCCTTCGCCCCTTTTTTCCTGTCTCCCTTTTGGAAGCTGTGCTAAATTGGGTGTGAAGGGGTGTTAATGTGTCTATCACGTCCTGTTTGGGAGGGAGGGGGGGGGGGCAGCGAGCAGCATGACCGTAATGGCTTTCGAGGGACGTGGGCCCACGCCGGCGTACAGTGAGAAGTTATGGCCTACGACTGGACCACAGCGAGGTTTGACACGGTTGAGAATAAAGATGGGGGTGGGGGGGTGAAACGGCTTCGTGCCTTTGCTGAACGCAAAGCGAGCGGTCGCACCAGTCGGCTTTTGGCAGCGCAGAGCAGGGAGGCACCGGCCGGTGCGTCTGTATGTTTTCTTGTCACCACAGTGTACAAACACGGGCCGACGGGCCGGCGGTCACGCCGCCGCAGCGCCGCCCAAGCCAAAGCGTGGCAGCGTAATTTCATCACACCGGCGAGAGTCTGCAGACGCCCCTCTGAGATCATAACGACGCCATTAAAGACGCCGGAGTGGTCCAATGAAAACCCGCCGTTTTATGTCCAGTGCAGCTCCTGCCTCGAGCATTACACACAACGTCTGATGTGAGTCCGTCGCGGATAATTTGGCTCCATCGCGTAACTGTCCGTTGGAAGCATGTAAAAATAAACACGACTGTTCGACCATCTCTCCGTTTTACTTTAATGACTTTGAAACAAGCGGCAGTGCGGAGCACAATGCCGAGTGTAGAAGGGACTTTAGCAGAGTTACTGCAGGAAGGAAAAAAGGCTTTGAGTTAATTGTGGAGGACGATAAATTTAAAGAGTCTTTTACTGGTTCCAATTGGTTGATGTCAACACTTTGAACCTTTGACAATGAAACCTGCAAAAAAAGAAGTAAAACACAGCGCAGGGTAGTAAAGTGATAGTAAAAGTCGGAGCAGCTGCAACAGAGAATTATTAATGTCAAAATAAAAGTTATTAATGTTTGGTCAGGATCCTTTTTTTCCCACCAAGGTTACAAAAGGACCTTTTTTTGGCTTTTTTGAGCCAATTATTACATTTTTTTCAACAAATATTTTGACAAATAATCTGATGTCACATTTTTACATTTATTTTCTTGTTTACATTTCATGGGTTGAAATACGTGTTTTTTGTGACCAGCCAACTGTCATTTTTTCTTGGACCTGCTATAATTGAGTTTGAGGAAATCAAAATGACCTGATTCATTTTTGGTTTTGAATTCAATCTGAATACAAACTGTTACACCTGTACATTTGCCAACATCAAGCCAAGAGTGACACGAAGGTGTGAATAACAATTGGTTGCCATGGCATTCTGTAATTCATCTTTTGGAGGTTATTCGGTGTGAGCAGATTACAAATGATGCCGTCGAAAGAAAGCCTGAAAATCAATTTCTCCATTCACACTTTACAAGATGCTTCGCCCTTCCAATGGGCCTGCAGTTTGTGGACCTGCAACACACACATACACACATGCACCCAGACACACGTGCCAAGCTATGCAAACAAAAAGGAGATATATGTGCTTCCACTGTGCTTTTTACAGCTCTCCTGGCTGCCGAATGTGGGCGTGTTACCAGTTAACATCAACAGTCGGCTCCGGTGAACATATCACAGAGGGACAGGAGTAAATGGCGTGTGATAGCATGTAGCATTCTCTGACCGCGGCCGAGGAATGTGCGCGAGGAATTTACGGCACCTAACGGGGGATGCTGCCGGCTCCATGTGTTTTTCAGCTCGAAAAACACTGGAACCGGACCCTCCCCTCCGATGCAGCTAAATGACGGACGTAGATCAGAGTTGTGGAATGGCTCGATGTGCCGAACAAGTGCCGCTTGGATTCGAAAACCCAATTTCCGACGTTCAGACCCCGGCCGGAGCCGAGCCACAAACACATTTAATCGCAAATGTTTGCCTGGAGATTATTAAGTTATGATTGTGCATGGTGAAGTCATTACTGTATATCCAAACAGTCTTACATAAGAGTGTTTACATGTCTGGAAGGGGAAAGCATACGTGGAGGACAGCTGAAGCTGAATCACAGGACGTCTCTGAGTGCTGCGCTGGAAGCCTGCGTGGTGTCATCCAGTTCCACTGATTACAGTGAAAAACCTTCAGTCATTCTGAGTTTTCGGGACTGCTCGCCGTCTTATCTCCTCCAAAGTGAAGGCAAAATAGCAACAAATGTGCACAGCAACACGGATGCTGTGTGAGAAACTCAGACTTCACGTCACACAGAATCAAGGCTTATCCAGGGACCTAATGTTTCCATTTCCCTCCGTTCGATCCGCCTTCACGATGGGCAGTTTTGCGCCGATGCCCATTTGAAAACAGCAGGATTCACTGCGTAACACTCCGGCACGGCTTGGCGGTTTGCGCTGGCTATTAGCAGCCGTGTAATTACATCCATAAATTTCCAGAATCTCCTGGTAAAACATGTATTATTATTCGCTGACACGATTTTTTGGTGAAAGCCACAAGATCCGCGAAGACCGTGCGCCTCATGGAGAAAATATGAGCATGCTGAAGTGCTTAACAGGCGGCAGTCAACACCAGGAAACAGCCCGGTTATAAATCTAATGACCACGTTTGCTAATATTCTTTCATGTGCAATAGTTTTCATATCATGAGGTGCTGCTGCGAGCCGTCAGTTGCAGAGCCCTCCAAGAGAGGTGATTGGGTGGAGGCAGAGCCAATAGGCAGCAGAGCAGCAGGTTATTTGAACTCTCCTCACCAGACACTAAAGCAGACAACATCTTCTGACTTTACAAACATTATTCGCTTTCCACGTCTGCTGTGGTGGACACTCAAGGAGGGGGAAAAAGGAGGGAAGTCTTTTCGAGCCCCCTTTTTGTTTTTTTCCATACTTTTATACCGAATCCGTCCAGAATGGGACTCTACCGCTTCTCTCCACATCTGGGAGTCTACTGATGCACCTGTTGATCGAGGGGATTCTCTTCTTTTGCCTGCGCGCTTGAGAATGAACGAGGTCGCCGCCATGAAGCCCGACACTGCGCTTCGAGCGGACGGCGGCGGGAGAGCAGAGGAGAGGAGCAGGCTGAGCTGTGTCGACTTACCTCAGACGAGTTTCGCAGACGGCGAGAACACGGAGCTGCTCCGGTGCCAAGAGACGAATGAAAGCGACTCGGCCATAAAGTACAGAAGATACGGGTATGCCTCCTTGCTCCTGTGTTTGTAGAAATGTGCCGGTGTTTATTCTGAGACGTGCAGAAACTGGGCAGGCGAGTCGTCTGTCACAGTCCAGTTATTCCAAACTTACCCAGGTCCCTCAGACTGTGACCTGATGTCGTGTTTTCTCAGTCACAAGAACCGTTCCGATGTTTATGCGTGACCACAAAATAATCTCTTGTGAGGATTTAACTTCCTTTTTCAAGGCATGACGGTCTGAAAGCGATGGATCGTAGAGAAAACTTCGTAAACACTCCAGCTCATCTGTGACTCCGCCAGGTCCCGTCTGAGCGGGGTCAAAGTTCGCCACAAGCGGCAGGTGCTGCAGGACATGGCCAGGCCGCTCAAACACTGGCTGTACAAGCACCGGGACAACCCCTACCCCACCAAGACCGAGAAGGTCCTGCTGGCCCTGGGCTCACATATGACACTGGTGCAGGTAAGATAAGCAAAGAGGCAGCTGGGAAGAAAAGGAAACAAAGAAAGGAAGCTTGGCCTGAAAGAAAATGCTTTAAAAAAAAAAAAAAAAAAACGCTCTCGTGCAGGTTTCCAACTGGTTCGCAAATGCCCGAAGGAGACTGAAGAACACGGTGAGACAGCCGGACCTGAGCTGGGCCCTGAGGATCAAACTGTACAACAAATACATCCAGGGGAACGCAGAGAGGCTGAGCGTGTGCAGTGACGACACCGAGTCAGACGGTGAGGCCTCACACTTCAACATTTGTTGCCATTTTATCTTTAACGACGGAGGCACGCGGTAGAGCGCACACCTCAGCCAACACACCTGGCAGCCTGTCCTAGTTCGCCCTCCCGAACACTCCCATCCTTTAAAAGAGTGACAAATACACTGATATTTAATCATCCATTCACTCTTTTTATTCAACGCTGTACATCCATGGTTCTCCAGTGCTTTTAGTTTGAAAGTTCCTACTTTTGTACCATTGGTACGTGTGCCTTCCTACTTGTGTGTGGCTTCACTATAATATCTTGGAAAATCAAAGATTGTCTTCACCTGAGGTAGAATCGTTGGAGTGCGATTACAAAAAAGGCCATAAGTCTCCTCCCTTTGTCACATTACATCCTTTAAAAACAAATAATCCTTTCATTTTCTTGATTTCTCTTGTTCGCTACAGATGAAGAGTGTCCTCTACAGACCCCCATCAGCCAGTCCAACTTCGGCAGGTCGTCCTCCCACAAAGGCGCGCTGGACAAACAGGACAGCGTGCTCGCCATGGCCGACTCGGCCAACAGCGACGACGGCGCCTCGCCGCCATCCAAGTACAAGAGCAGTCTGCTGAACCGCTACCTGAACGACACCCTGCGGCACATGATGGTGGTGAAGGCCGACGACAGTGGCGGCGGCGTGGCCCAAGCTCGGAAGAGGAGGAGCCACTCCGAGTCGTTCAGCTCCAACGAGGGCGATCGGGACGTCGCGTCCCCGGCGTCGTCTTTCGAAACGGAAGCCAACTTTGTCTACCGCATGGGTAAGAAAAGCCTCACGCGGAGGCAAACAGCTGCTTCGACCGATTCATCGCACCAAAAGTCTTAGCAACTGATACTGAATGTCTCATCTGACACCGCAATGAAAGAAAATGACATTTCTCCAGTTAGATCGTGTCGTGAGTGATTTCGCAATTGTGACCTTATTTTTAATATTTCGTCCAATAGAAGTACATTTTCCAGAGGAGGGTCTAAAGCACATACAGTGGGATTGGCTTATCACAATATCAACCAAGTGCCGGACACGCCCATTTGACTGCCTTTCAAACCATTTCCTGGAAATGATCAAAACTGGTAAACGTATCCAACAAGAGGGGACGATGGCGCCTCCTATCTCCGGGAGCCACAACAGCGCTTTTCTTGTTAATTGCAGATTTATGCTGAA
Organism: Malacoctenus gilli; assembly: GCA_032164315.1. Taxonomy (NCBI): domain Eukaryota; kingdom Metazoa; phylum Chordata; class Actinopteri; order Blenniiformes; family Labrisomidae; genus Malacoctenus; species Malacoctenus gilli. The sequence goes on from JASSRZ010000042.1 coordinate 14,040,200, forward strand.
TGCGAGGTAAAATGACAGTTTAACTACTCGGCTTCCCCTCGGTTCATTTTTAACACGCCACAGTGTACAGTAAAAGGGGAACAGAACGAACAGAAACTTCCACATGGCTCCTCAGAGCTCCCTGACATTAATAAATCTCTGGCAGGCGCCGGCAAAGTCAGAAGCTCGGCGAGATTCAATTATAAAGTTACAGCAAATCTGGGAGGGAGCCTGACACCTGGGTGCCCTTTCGGACCTATAGGGAGCGCGGCGCACTGACAGGCCCTCCGAATCCGCCAAGGCGCAGCAGCCAAAGCCTCTGCAAACATTACTAATAAAGACTCACGCAGACGCTGAAATCCCTCATTTTAAAAATTGGACGGCACTCGCGCTGGCTGCCACTGCGCACCGCAAATATCATTTCCATACTCTAGAATGTGCCATTTGTTCCGCTCCAGCTTCTTGCCACGGTGGAAATGTCCAGTCCAGTCTCAAGGACAATTACCGAACGTCTGAGACTTTATTCTTCCCAGGGTGAGAAGCGGGAGCCGCGGCCAGGCGCGAGAACTGGAGCAGCCGCTCGGCAAAAGCGCCGCGAGAGAGCGACTGTCAGAGCTGCCACTCATCTGTGAGACAACGCAGAGCAACGTCGCTAATATTCCTTCGGCTTTTCCCGTCGGCGTTTGTGGGAGTGGAGTTGGCAGCCCGCTCCTCCTGAGTGCTACTTTCCCACTCAGAGCTGGTCTGCACTTACACTACACTGCAAGAGTTTCGAAACCGATACTCTCGGAGCACCTAAACCCCCCCTTTAAACATTTAACATGACACATTTAAGGTTCACGTTTTATTATTTTAGTACATGTTTCCTGGCAAACCACAAACCTCCAGCCTCAAAAAGCATGAAGTCGGCTACATGTTATCATAATCTGTGACAAGACTTCGTATGTACAATAAGCTGTTATTGAGTTGCAAAAACCTCTCAGTTCTTCGTGAGGTATATTCATGAAACAAAGTATCTAAAAGATTAGACTGTAGACAACCAAAGCAATACAGATAACCAAAGCTCACTTTGCAGAGAAATAATTCGCCTGATACTTCGCGTAAAACTGTGTGACCTTACAATTCGTCATCAATAACAATCTGTGACTTAGTTTATGTAACGCAAACAAAAAGTGTAGTAAAAATTGTTTGTATTTGAGAAACAATCGAGAAAGCTGTGACAACCCAAGAGGCTAACTCGCCAAGCGAGCTGAGCGAAACCTAATGAGCTCCACATCTACACTTCCCGCTGCACCTCGAATGTTTTTGGGGCGTTTTCACGCCAAATTTCCTTCACCTCTTTGTCAGACTCACTCATTCACAACCCACTGCACCACCCTGAGCCACTGATACCCAAACTCTCTTATCGAACTCACTAAAATCCTAATCCAGTCCTCTCAACGTCTCATCCACTCGCTTTATTGAAGTCAAACTTCTTTCCTTCAGGTTTTTTTTTAATTTTTTTTAAACATTTTTTATGATGTCATTTCACACTATGTGGGCGCTGCTGTCGAAATGTTTGCGCAAACGCTTAATATATCCCTCCAGGACATATTATTGGTGTTTGCAACCCAGTACGGCTCCTTTGTGGAGGTGAAATGGAAAGTCAAGCTGCCAGATTCATGACAGGCACTAACACCATTAACACATTTCTACTCCACCCGGGAGACTGCTTAAGCAGTCACTGAAGCGAAAGTGATTTACTAAAAGAGTGATGCCACAACGCAGTGTCTTACATGGGCACTTTAAAGATACCAACCCAAATCCCATTCGCAGTAAAAAGGGGGGAAAAAAGGCTAATAAATGAGCGTGTGTTCGAGATGTTGCTATTTACTGCACAGGAATGTTTACTTAATATAACGCGGTGCTCACATCAAGTGGAGAATTTCCCTCGAAAAGGCTGGAGAGCCGTAAATGTGACCAGAATGATGTTTTATTGGTCGCAGAGTGGCGAAAAACATATCTGGACAAACGCCTCGCTGGGTTTTCCATCCATTCTGTTTGAAATGAAAACACGCACGCAGAGAGGGGGGAGCGTCTCAGCCGTGTTCCTCCCCACGTGAGGAAAAACTGGGTTCGGACTGTTCCGGCGCGGCGCGGTGCGGCGAACACACCTGTGAGAAAAGGCGGGAAGCTGTTGACTCGGGGGCATCGGAGATTTAACCCCAAGGCTTTAAATCTGCACATGGAGACATTATCTCGGTGCGAGGCGGAACCGGAGGGGGTTGCACACGATGACAACCTCTAGATTCATGCACAAAATCACCTCTCAAGTGATTTCGACTGATTTGTGACACTCTCAAGGCAAAGATTTTCAAATTCTTGAAGAAGAAGTGCAAGTTTTCAGTGTCACGATAAGAGTTTGGGTCCATCATCTCTGTTAAACAAGAGTTGAGACTGGACACAATTTAAAGTCACTTCGTTTCCATCATCCTTGATAGTCTGCTGTGTAAAACTCACCACCACTATTGCGTTGACTTCCTATACTTGCTGAAGCAAAATCCTACGCAGTCTATTTTATTATTATTCTTCTTTTGTGGGACGGTCCCTCATTTGGAAACAATGACTGTAAAATGTGAGCTCTCATATACGTTAAACATGTGAGGCCTGAAGCGCACATGAGCACTAAACTTCTGTTGTAACTGATCTCCGCTGCAAATTTAAGACCCACCAGAGGTAAAGCAACATTTCTTCCCAGTAATAAATGCAACAGACGTACAGAACTACTCTTCTGGCAGGTCGTCTTATTGCCTGTGAGGAGACAAAAAAAAAAAAAAAAAGGCCGGGGGACGTTCGAAGCTACAAAAACACAGAACGGCAAAATGATTTACTATCAACAAGTAGTTGCTTTTGGCGGCGGCGTGCGTGAAGAAATCAGAGATGAGGATGTTTCGGGCTGTTAGCATTGAAAGGCTGCGTTTCACTGCGGGCCTCTAATTTCCCTGTCTATTGCTCTCCGAAGAAAAATCACTTTTGACCAGCTTCTATCTGCTCCAGCGCAAGAAGAAAGGCGAGCGTCCAAGGCTGAAATGGAAAAAATGTCCGACACGAAATACACACTTATGCGCAGACCACAAACAGAAACGGTACAAGGGGCTCTAATATTACTGCGAAAAGCCTCTTTTTTTTTCCTCCTCATCTGCTGCTGAAATATCCAGAGAGGCTGTTTGTGGGAACGACTGACCTTACCTCCATCCAGCGATTTAGCAAAGTACGCTCGCCTGCCGTGTCCTGCCTGCATTGCTCAGCAAAACAATTGTCAGGACTTCTTTTTTTTCTTTTTAACCTAACGCAGGTTTTTTTTCTTTTTTATTGCATTTTCTTTGCAATCTCAGATGCCCGGTGACTTCATCCAACAATGCGATGCGAGTATCCAGAGATGTGCGAGCTCAAGCACACACACCAAAACCCACACATGCACTCACTCACACATGCTGCAAATTAAAAACATGTTTACAGGAGTACTATTTATCACTAACATATGATACGAATGGCGTCCGCTCCAACCACTGATTGTTCTCTGCATCGTCTGTTTGCAATTTCACTTCCATCCAGTGATTCATGTTTTTTTCTTTCACAGACACAATCGGCTATACTTCAACTAAATGTGACAGGTACGTGTAATAATTCATGGCTCCATCCACAAAGTACCACTTGTGCATACTTTTCCTCTTCCTCCCTGCTTGTCTGAGGCCACGCTGTAGCCTGAAGTCAGACAGTCACCGACTGAAGTCGAGGGTGGCGGCGTCTCGCGGAGGTCACGTGACCTTCGGAGGCTGCAGGAGCCGGTTTCCGTTCACTCGGGGTGAATTCAAACGTTCGTAATCCAAATCCTCCCTGTTGTATCGATTTAGTGTAGCCCGTGGAATGTAGTTGCCGCACGGGACATAATAACTGGGGTCTGTTGTAACTTTCTTTTTAATTACTTTATTACCAGATTCTAAAATCTCCGTTTGTCTGGCGTATTGGGGCTAACAAAAATTGCATCAGTGGCAGTGTTTGAAGATACAAAAAAAAAAACTGAAATAAAACTAACAAATATACTGTAAAGTGATACAGCAGTGGGCTCTGACAAAAAACAAAACACGTTCAAAATATACATATTACACACAAACCCACTTTTACAGTAAACACGGTACATGTCGAAAGTAAGACACTTACCATCACGAAACCTCGATGAACTGGGAACTCCCGGCGATTCCTCGGCCTCGCAGCTGTGCGCACGCTTTTCAGATGGCCTTAGCTTGACACCGGCGCACATCCGCTCCAACACGGCCTCCTTTTAAACAGTTATCCCAGCGATCAACACCCAGCATCCCCCTGTGTGCTTTTATAATATTTTTTTAAAGGATACACCTGATGCTACTCACCTTCTTTTTATCTTTTTCCACCGCCACAATGTCCAAAGCGCTCACCACGTTTACCATTACCCGGGAAAACCCATGATGCCATGCGTGACGGAGGACTCATCAACGTGACACTCCCCCTGGTGTCCATTCGGCGGTACTACATTTAACAACCCACACAAACTGCATAAAGTTTGATTTACACTATGTGTAAATTACATTAGTTTGTGTGATTTCGCGTCGGCAATAGGATACGACAAAAGCGACCAGCGTGACGAACCCCTCAGGTTCACGCCTTTGATACGATCCCAGACATTTTGGAGTGTGAAAAAACTTCATGTCCATGTTGAAAAGTCTCTAATTTTTCCACCATAACTTGGACAGAGCAGACGCAGAGTGGGGCTGTCCAACATGCTCCCCGTGGGCCAAAAGTGGCCCGTCAGAGGGTCCAATTTGGCCCACGTGGACACTTTCTGCAGTGTGAAAACGACACCGCCGGTCGAGTTTTCATCAAACGGAACATCTGGTTGTGACTCGATCACTGCGGGGTCGCACAGTTTGGATCACGGTGCTGCATGTGACTCCATCTGGAGACCCCAAAGTGAACAGCAGATGGCAGGAGAGGATGATCCCCACCTGTGGCTGAGGGGGACCACTTGTTTTAGGTGCAGTAAATTAGAGACAACTAACTAAGAACTCCTCTCCATCACCTCCATCTTCACCCGCCCGTCACATGTCTTGTCGCAGGTGTTATTCGTCTAATTCTTTCTCACTGCTACATCTGCCTCACCTTCCTTCTCCTCTTCCTTTTTTCACTCTTTCATCAAGCCTGTGGGAGCAGGCAGCCGTGTATTTATACTTTTACCCCGCTGTATTTAATACTATTTGGTAAAAGCTCGTGTGGTTTCCCTCCTCTTTTCTTTTCTTCCAGCTTTCAGTCAAGTAGTGAAAAACGGAGCTCGTTTTTGAATCGTCAGGCCCGTTCAAAACTCGCCCCGCAGCTTTAGATGTTTTTGGTTTTGACCGTCGAGGCCCAAATTTTTGGAAGCACGACGCAGGTTTTTCGGGCCCTGTTCCGTAGATTATATCGGTCAGCGCTGGAATCCAGCAGCGTCACAGCCCGTTGAGTCTGGTTTGTAAACCCATTTGAGATTCGGCATGCATGTTTTTGTTCAAGCGCAGCCGAGATTCAGTTCGCGTGAGGCCCGGAGTGACTTGGAGGAGCTACTTGTCCCGACAGGAGGCAAAACCAGGTTGTTTCATCAGGGTCTCACCCACCTGGTCAACCTTTCTCCTCCGGTTCGATTCCGTTGGCTCAAAACTCACCAAGCTCAGTCAAAATCAAGTTTTTCCTAATGACACTGTCGTGTTCCCACCTCTGCGCACAGGAACCAGCAGCAGGCGCAAAGCCCCCCGAAACAGGACGACCAGGGCTGGCGGGAGATCCACGCCGCCGTGGCTCTGACCAGCTTGGCCCAGGGGCAGACCTGCGCCACCGCTGCCGCCGCCACTTCCGACGGCCCCACCGCACCCAACGCTGCCCCAGGCCAGCGCTGCTCCCGGCAGCCCTTCTCCATCATGAGGACCACTATCACGGACAGGGTGTGCGTCGTCTCGGGAACCAGCTCGGGCCTGCGGCCGGGCTGCGCCGGCGGGCCCGCCCTGACGAGCCGGATCATCCAGAAGTCCTCGCACATCGCCGAGGTCCAGACCGTCAAAGTGGCGCTGGCCAACAGCGTGTAGACATGAGACGCCAGCGTCTGGACCAAGCGTGGGAATCCATGTGGAGATTCGCAGTGAACCAGCCTTTGTACAGACTCCAGAGTTGTTTTGTAATGCTGATAAACTTAACTTTTTCAATCGTTTTCAATGTTTTTTTATATTGTGAATGGAAAAACTAACCTAACGCAGTTGAGATACTTGTCTGTTTTTTTGCCTCGTGTCCTCGTCCCCCCTCCCCCCTTTGTGTCTTTCTGTTGCAGTAAGTTATATTAACTTTCAGGAGACTGGATCATCATCCGACGCTAAAGCCTGACAGCAGCTATTTGAATAAAAACCAATGTGAAACCTTCTGATCTGTCGTCTGCTTCCGAACACGGCCTCGCAGAGAGCACGGCTGTGTTTAGTGGTAGTTTTCATGTGTGTGTTCTTTCTTTTTTTTTCTCTATCATTTGCCTCCAAATTGCATTTCTTTAAATGTTGTAATGTGGGCTGGAATGGAGGACAGCGCAGCGGGCCACACTGGGAGGGAGCGGAGGTGAACGGCAGCATCGTCCAGCTCAAAGACTGAGTGTTGTTTGAAAAATTGAATGGATCACTTTTTCATATATTTTGGGATCTTTTGATGAATCAGCATTGGGCGATGTTACTGACATCTGAACGCCGGCCTGGTTACAGGAGT
>JASSRZ010000042.1:14050870-14062475 GCA_032164315.1 Malacoctenus gilli
GTGTTTTGTTTTGAAGAATGTAGCTCGTAAGTATCAAACTCTTTACCAAGTATGACTCCCTGCGCGCCTCGGTAGTAGCTGGGAGTGAGGGTGCGGAATCGTTCCTGACCGGCGGTGTCCTACAACAGTGAAGACAGCAAACCAACACATTACGAAGACAAGTGAGACAGCGGCAGAAATCCCAGCATCACGAGCTCAAACTTCACTGCTGCTGTGCAGCAGAGAAACACACACCTTCCTATAAATCATTCAGCATCGTTCGACGCATCTCCGTCTGCAGGATGAACTTTACATTTGCCAAAGCACACAAAAAGTGACTGAGTGTTATATAACTGTGTTGGGATTACAAAAAAAATACCAAAGAATTTGTCCCTCCTGTGAGATGATTTTTTTTCTGAATTTTCCAACTACAGTCAGCATTTTTCTTGCTGTCCAATGTCGCCTCCTTGTGGAGCAAAGTAGTATCTCAACATGTTTTTGCCTTTCCTGAAAACATCTTTTTACATTTTTCTTTTATCACCATATTACGTTCAAACAAATATTTGCTTTCATTATATGTTATTATGTGCTTTTTCATTTCTGTTTTCTGTTTTAACGAAGATAACCTTTTTAGTTTGTTTTAACAAATGCTATTTTAACAAGTTTATCACAGTCAAAATATTGTGGAGCTGTGGAGCTATTTTAACAAGTGGACTCAGGTACATAGAACAAGTTTAGCAACTTTAACAACCTTTGTTGTTTCAAGCAGTCCTAATTGTAGCTTCTGATTAAATCTCCAGGTCAACAAACATCAGATAATAACACTAGGGCACAAAAACAAATGTAATGGACGTACTCGTCCTATTTTTGTCTTACCCATATAGCGAGCTTTGCTTTGTTGCCATCTATTGCAAGTGTCTTCACTTTGAAGTCCACGCCTGATCATTCACAGGAGACACACAACAGAAAATGGTTTAATCCCAGATTTCTTTCAGAGTGTCAGTGTTATAGTGTAATAATATGAAACAAAATATGAATTCGGGGAGAAACCTATTGTCGCTGACTGCTCTGGATCAAATGTGTCCTCTGTGAACCTCAGGAGGAGACTGGGAAGGAAAATACGGATAACAAGGGAATAAGCAGGATATACGACACAATAGGCGAGGACAAAAAGTACAAGAGGCTCTCTGTGAGTTGCTTTGGTAACCTGTATTGAAACTCAAGGCTTCACGCGAACACCACACTGAATGTTTACCGTGAACACAGAGTACTGTTTCTGTACTTATAACAGCGTAGTGTAAACATAAACAATATGCCACAAAGTTTTCGCCACTGCGTAAAGAAGGTTTGACGTCTCTGGTTCACCTAAATTATACAAGGTCAGCGACAAATACCTGATTCGGACTGACACACAAAGAGCAACAACATTAGCAGTTAGCTGTAGCCACAGCTGCCGAGCAGCGAGGAATAAACTTACATAAGAAAAATGTCAACATTCACAACGGGCTAGCTGCTAACGTGGGCTACAAACTGGGACGGACCTGGACTTCCCCACTCCACTTTCACCAATTATCAGCAGCTTCAGGGTCGTTAGCACGTCTTCATCCATATTACTGTCAGAGTTAGTTTGGCTTCCACCAACAGACGCTACAAACGACAGTTTTTCCACTTGTTTTCGTGAAGCAGGCGGCTATCGGCTCCGGTGACAGCCTGCTGCTCTACTGCCAGCGTAACTTCCGCCCGAGCTGGACGGCATGACGTCACCCGGGACGGCGACGACATAAAGAGAGAAATAATCGTACAAAAAAGCATTTAAAGTAGAAAACATAATGCAACATTTACTGTTTTCATATACAATAATACAAATTATTTTAAAAAAGACAAATAATAAAAACAAAGTGTCTGGTTGAGGATCACCTGTTGCCACTACAGTTAATCCTAATGTTTTACCACTACTTTCCCCCTTAATTTCTTAATTTAACAAAAATGCACAAGAATATTTTGAATATAATAGTTTTTCCTATAATTAAATAGTGTATGTAGTCCATAACATCTAGGTTATTTTGGATTTAAATCTGTTTTTTGAAGAAACAATATCAAAACTATCAGGATTACAATCGTTGCTTAGGAGTCTGCCAACAGGTGCATGAAAACAAAGGGACACATTATGCCACACAACACCTGTTTGTTTTTAAACCTATGCCACATGGCCCCAATCCTCAAAAACTCCTTTTTTTCAGCCTTCATGTTCCATCAACCATTAATGAGAACCAACCACCTGAGGGGCAGGAGCAATTTGGAGCCAGTCACTGTACCAAAAAGTCATTAGGTTCCTTAATGGGCCCATTGATTCAGCCTTTCATCAAGCTGCATCTGCCTCCGTTCAATTCAAACTGGACCGAGCCTGTTATTATGCAAATTATAGCTCATAATGAAGCTGGGGAGAGCCTGATGCCCATTAAATAGAAGTAGCTGTGAAATCTTATGTTGGTCAGAGCTTGAACCACACAGGTGCAGTTTCAGCAGGTTAGAGAGTAACTCGTAGTTAGTAGCTAAGTCATTTTTAATTCTGACTCCAAACCAGGCTCCAGGTCCACCAGCCATGGTCAGACTCCGCACGGACTGCATCGAGAGACCTCTACGCATTTGCTTTGAGATCATGGGCCACTTTATTGGCAGTCACCCCTGGTGGTTCCTGATCACCCCTCTCATCTTCTCTGCGAGTCTCGGTAGCGGATTTTATTTCCTGCAAAGACGAATTTCAAACGACATTGAGGCGCAGTTCACGCCAGTGAACGGACCAGCCAAAATGGAGAGGAAATACATCGAAGAAACTTTCCCAGGAAACGACTCCATGTTTTCCAGCTTGAGACTGAGCAGAAGTGGAAGTTATGCCACTGTGATAGCTGTGAGCAATGGCAACATTCTGACTGCTGAGTCCCTGCAAGAAATCCTAGATTTGGACTCCAAAATCAAAAATTTGGAGATTACATTTGACAACCAGTCATTGAGCTACATGGACATCTGTGCAAAGATGCTTGGATCATGTAGCTCGAATGACATTTTGGATCTTATTGACTACAACACCAGCAAAATCGATAATGTCAATTTGACTTTCCCGTGGTACCACTCTGACCTCAGAAGTTTTCCTTTGTATTTGACTCTGGGAAGCGTAAAAATCAAGCCTGAAAGCTCAAACGTTGAAAGTGCTAAAGCGATGCAGCTCTGTTACTTTTTAAAAGAAAAAAACACAACCAAAACAGATCTTTGGCTGCAGAGTTTCATCGACTTGGTCTCAAATGAGTCACTGTCTTCAGTTCAGGTAAGCAGGAGTTGAAACATTTGTTCCACTGGTGCTTCAAATGAGAAGCTATTGTGTATTGAAGTGGCTTCTTTTGAATTTCACCACCATCTTTCCAGCTGTCATACTCCACCTCCATGTCAATGCAGTGGGAATTTGAAAAGACACCGTCATCTGTAATCTATTTATTTTCCATCACCTTCACCATCGCCATTATTTTTTCAATTCTAACCTGTTGGAGGTCAGTGACACATCACTCACATTATGAAACAAGCTTTGGACTGTTGACCATCTCCATCTTCCTTTGTTCCTAGGTTAGACAATGTGAGGACAAAAGTGTGGCTGGCATTCGGCGGTGTGTTCTCCACTGGCCTTGCGATCCTGAGTGGTTTCGGCATGCTGCTGTTGCTGGGTCAGCCGTTTGTAATGACGGCCGCCTCCTGTCCATTTATGATCCTGGGTAAGTTCGACTGAGTATCCACGATAGTAGGGTCTCAGTGGCCACAAGTTTCACAATATTGGGGGAGCACTTTCCCTTTAATTTGTTCCCAACAAACCAAATTAATTATCTCATTGTTAAATGTCAGAGTTAATAATCCCCAAACAATAGAGGCTGAAGTCTGAAGCCATGTGGTCTTTCAGGACACTTGAATAACCGTTTATTCAATTCTTTGGAAAAAAGCTTGAGATTTCCGACCCTCATAAATTACAATTATAGCAACAACCAAACTGAGTTGACCTTTTCACCCCCACACTTTAACTCCAACAGGCATCGGGCTCGATGACATGTTCATCTTGATCTCCTGCTGGCAGAGAACCCGTGTGCTGGACAGTGTGCCGGACAGGCTCGCGGAGACCTACAGAGAGGCTGCCATCTCCATCTCCATCACCACTCTGACCGACGCCCTGGCTCTCTTCCTGGGCTACAGCTCGCCGTTCGGCTCGGTGCAGTCCTTCTGCCTCTACGCCGGGGCGTCGGTTTGCTTTTGCTATCTGTACAGCATCACTTTCCTGGGGGCGTGCATGGCTTTGAATGGACAGAGGGAATCAGGGAACAAGCACTGGTTCACCTGCATGGAGCTCCCAGAGGACCCGCCATTAGGGCGTTCAACCGCCCATGACATGTGCTGTGTCGGGGGTCGCTACGACCGGCTGACTGAACTGGAGGAAACTGAGCCAGTGAGTTATATCTTTGAGCACTTCTATGGTCCATTTCTGACCCACAAGATGATTAAAGCGTGTGTGTTTGTTGTGTACTCGGCCTATCTGGCTGTTAGCATCTATGGCATGTTTATGCTGAAGGAGGGACTCGACATAAAGAGTCTGGCTTTGGATGACTCCTACGTCCTCACCTATTACAACCATCAAAGGGAGCATTTCTCTGAGTACAGCTGCAATGTGATGGTTGCAGTCAAACAACCGCTCTCCTATTGGGAGCAAGACGAGCGGGGGGCCCTGCAATCGTGCATTTCAAAATTCCAAAGCCTGAACTTTGTCAACAGCACGTTTGCATGGTTCACATCTTATGAAAATTATGCACATGCTTTGAATCTGGACATAGGCTCCCAGGAAGCCTTCCACACCCATCTGCGTCATTTCTTAGACCTCAGCCCTGCGTTCGGACCAGACATCAGCCTGGATGCCGATGGCGGCATCCAAGCGTCCCGCTTTTTCATCCAGACACTGCAGAGAATCGGCATGAAGGACATGATGACTGGACTCAGGAAAACAGCTGAAGACTGTCCAGTGGATCTTCTGGTGTACCACCCATCCTTCATCTATTACGACCAGTACACCGTCGTCATGGTAAACACGGTCACAACTATTCTCACGGCTGTGATGGCCATCCTTGTCGTCTCGCTTATACTGATACCAAACCCTCTTTGCTCTGTGTGGGTGGCGTTCGCAATATGCTCCGTCATGGTTGGCGTGACGGGGTTTATGTCACTGTGGGGCGTCAGTCTGGACTCCGTCTCCATGATCAACCTGGTGATGTGTATCGGCTTCTCCGTGGATTTCTCCGCCCACATTTCTTACGCTTTCGTCTCCAGTGACAAAGGGGACGTCAACGAGAAAGCCACCCAAGCTTTGGCTCGCTTGGGGTCTCCCATACTACAGGGGGCTCTCTCCACCATCCTGGGTGTGGTGGTACTGTCCATGTCTGGGAGCTACATCTTCAGGACCTTCTTCAGGATTGTGTTTCTGGTGATTGCTCTCGGACTGCTTCACGGTTTGGTGTTTATTCCAGTGTTTCTGAGTGTGCTCGGTGTCTGTTGGAAGTGTCCCTGATGTTTGGCAAAATGGATTGTTTGACAAAAGACTTTGAAACTGTTATCTATTAGAAAATATGATCGATACATGATACTTGAGTGGTGATTTTTAGAACATAATTGTGTGAATGAACAATTTCAAATATGCAAGGTCGATGTAGCCTGATGATTTGCTGTAAGAAAGGTTACAGGTATTGAAAGATTTAGACTACACCAAAGAATAAACATAAATGTTTATGACAACTTGATTGATAATTGACCACTTCTGTCTTTGTGTGTTTTTCTCAGTTGTGCATTTCTCAGCAATGAGATACTGTTTGTGAAAATGTCTCAGAAGTCTATTTGTCTGTTTCTCACACAATCACGTGGTGTTTGCTTTTGTGAAACTAACCCCCCCCCACACACACACACACCCTCACCGCAAGTTCACCTTTGCAATTGTTTTTCTTTATTCAGCAGCATAAATGTTGTATATTTCCATTGTCATCACATTTTGTAGTGACCTCCAGCAGTGAGCCATTGACATCCATACATTTACACTCCTTTACAGTTATGTACAATGTTCCTATTACATCTTAATAATATATACACAGTTTCCACAGCTAAAGGGGCCATTTTTGTGATCATGTCAAAAAAAAACAACTTTGCTGGTTATGCAAGAAACAGCATTGCTCCTCACAAGCTGAAGATACACATTCGCAAATTTAAAAAAAGGAAAAACTAAAAGTGAACATCCACATCAAATCAGTTTGAAAGTATTTGTTTTTCACAACTGAAGAGGAAGAAACAAGTGCAGGTAGACTGCTGGTTTGCTTTTCCACTGCACTGCACAAGACTTGTTTATCAAACAGAAAAAATATGCGGGTGAGAATGACGTTCGCAGGAAAGCTGTGAGAGGGAACAAAGGTGGACGATGGCAGACACAAACTGCTTTTAGCTTGTTTGAATAGTTTTGAATATTTTATTGCATGCAGTTGGTGATTGTGAGAGAAAAAAGACACAGAGCTGAGAAATGTTTCAGCAGCTAAAAGTGATCAATAAAATAAATTAAGCCAAAAACCCAACAACTTGGAAAAAAACCAAAACTAACACTTCGTCCTCTCTGTGCACAAACAGCTCCTGTTGCTTGCAAGCTCTGTGGAGCTTAGCAGCAGTTTTCCATCCTATCTGTAGAGACAGCATCAAGTAGAATGACGACACAGAGGGAGTGCATGAGGACTCACAAAGAGCTCAAACGAACTTATTAGACGTTCTACTTCGAAGCAAAATATATTCTTATGATACATTCCACAAAAGGCCGCATTTTAAAACACAATCAGAGGGACGAGTGAAGGGGGGCAGAGCAAGAGACACGAGCCTTCTCTGTCATTCTGGACACAAACGCCACATGAGGAGTCTAAAAATGAACTCAAGCTTTGAAGAATCCAGATTTGGAAACACAACAAAGTATTAAAAAAAAAAAAACAAAACAAAAAAACCAAACCCAAAAACAGAGGAAGACTAGATCAGCACGAGTTGAGACATCCTGGACTAACAGTACACGCCGTTCAGCAGTTCACATGAACAGACTGTGTTTAACCTTGCAAAACAAAAACATTGTTGTTGTCATCGCCTATTTGAGATTATCTAGAAAACAAAATCCTGTCCAGATGCTGTTTTAGTATTTGAGGTAAATATTTACATTCATCAATTAATTCATCCCACCTGCAAATAAAGTGACCTGAGTAACTTCTCTCACATTGCACACTTACATTTTTTCTTGTTTTCATCTTCATCACGAGACGAAGTCGACTTTAAGTTTTTAGGGACAGCATGACTTATCTGGGGACACTGATGAGATTGCATGAAGGTGACGAAGATGTGACCCACATCCTCATACACAGGAACTTGTCTGGAGACACTGAACGATGGCTTCAACGTCCAGCCTTGCCTGACCAGTCCTGCCTCCGCACCCCCTCCCCGCCATGGGTGCTTGCTTATGACTACTGGTTTCATCTGGTCTCTAGGGTTTTGCCCTCCAAGACCAGCTGGATCTCTTTGGCGTCCAGCGTCTCGTACATCAGCAGAGCGTCTGCCAGGTTCTTGTGCTCTTTGGCGTGAGACTTCAACAGGGCTTTGGCGCGCTCGTACGAATCCTGGCGACGGCGAGACAAAACATGTGGTGAAGGAAGATTCCCGAATAGAAATATGGCGTTTGGAAAAAAGGTCACAAATCCCACAAACCTTGAGTAACGCCCTGATCTCGTGCTCCACAGCAGCCTGTGTTTCTGGACTTTGGGCCGTCATATCAGAATAGGTCATGACGCCAAGCTGGGACACAGAAGACAAAAACAAGTTAGTTATAACATAATTTAAAAAAACAAACGACGATTCCTTTCATGTTGGTTTGAAATTATCTGACCTTTTCACACATTCCGAACCTGGTCACCATCAGTTTAGCAATCTTAGTGGCACTATCAAAATCACTCGAAGCTCCTGGAAAAGAAGGAAGGAGAACACATGGAACTTCCACCAGCTTCCGGATCTTTTGTGTGGGAACCAAATCATCCTCTGTGGTAACTGGCAGGTGCTTTTGGAGACCATTCCTCACCAGTTGTGATGTACTCGTGGCCAAAAATGATCTCCTCTGCTACACGGCCGCCCATGCTAACATCCATCTGGGCCAGAAGCTGGGAACGCGTCTCGCTCCACCTGTCGTTCTCTGGGAGCATCGACACCTGGAAAGGCGAGGGGAAGATGAAGGATGCGGGTGCATGTTTAGGCCACAGTGTTGATGTGGGACAGTATGAACGAAGGGTTTCTTACATGTCCCAGGCTGGGGCCTCTGGGCATGATGGTCGCCTTGTTGATGGGCATGGCGTCTTTGGTGTAGTAAGCTACGATGGCGTGGCCCGACTCGTGGTACGCTGTGATGAGCTTGTTCTTTTTGTCGATCTCTGCGCTCCTCCTCTCGGGGCCTTCAGGAAATAAACACAACAATAAACACTCATATTTGATTGAATACAAAGAAAAAAAACAGTGTAGGATGAGGATCTATACGTTTCTACTGGCTAGGATAAAAATTGTTGCGTTTGAAGAGCAGCGGTAACATTTCACTCACCCATGAGGATTTTGTCTTTGGCAAACTCAAGCTCCTTCAGCGTCACCATGTCTTTCCCATCAACTGCTGCCTTCAGGGCTGCTTGGTTGACCAGATTTTCCAGGTCAGCGCCCGAGAAGCCCACAGTGCCCCGGGCAATGATCTTGGCCTCAATAGCTGCACACATAACGCAACATCAGTGTCCCCAAAAACTGACAAGCTCCCGACTTGATGTCAGTTTATTGTGGAACACCCTCGCCCTCTTTTTGAAGAACCAATCATAAACCAGTGACTGACTATTTTAAGAGAAAAATTAGAAACAGATGTTGATCTCACACACCTGGATCTACTTTGATTTTCTTCAAGTACCAGTTGAGAATCTCCGTGCGTCCTTTCACGTCTGGTTTGGGCACCGTCACCTGCATGTCGAAACGCCCGGGGCGGATCAGGGCACTGCGGAGGAGAGATGATTGAATGAGAGGGTCTGAAAGAATTCACAAAGCAGAGGCAGCCTCGATTCAAGGTGGAGTTCACGCGTTGTCTTTCTATTGACTCGAACAGCTGTGACGAAAGGTTATAAACCTTGACATTTCGGAATGTCCGCTGTAAACTCTGACATTTTCTCCGACAGTAGAAAGGAAAGGTGAGACGTACTTATCGAGCGCCTCTGGGAAGTTGGTTGCTCCGATGATGATCACACCCTCGTTTGGTTTAAACCTACAAAATATCACAGCCAGGCGGGTTAGCATCTTCATCTGCCACTGTCACCAAGGTAACTTGTCAACTGTGATGACATGATGAACATATGACACCATGGATTTAAAAGGAGAATCTGCACATCGAGCAAAATCCAACAGAATTGAGGGTTACCCGTCCATCTCGGCGAGCAGCTGGTTGATAGTCTGTCTAGAGTAAGGGTGCATGGGAGACTCGATCCTTTTCCCGCCCACACTGTCCAGTTCATCAATGAAGATCACACAGGGAGCATTGGCTTTGGCCTCCCCTGGAAAAAAAAACATAGCAACACAGTTTGTCCATTTGTCCAGTGGGCAAACTGGCCATTAGGAAGACAAAAGGTCATAAACAGAGGAAAAACTTACTGAAAAGATTCCTGATGCGACTCGCTCCCACGCCAACAAACATCTCGTCAAACTCAGACCCGGAGGCATAGTAAAATGGCACGTCTGCCTCTCCTGCCACGGCTCTGGCCAACAGGGTCTTTCCGGTTCCTGGAGGTCCCACAAGCAGAACGCCTAAAGTGGCAAGACCAGAATAAATAAACAGGCAAACAGCACATTTCTAAATGTTTGAGGTGCTCCGGTTAGGGTGCGTCACCTTTCGGCAGTTTCCCTCCTAAAGCGGTGAACTTCTGTGGGTTTTTCAGGAACTCCACAACCTCCTGCAGCTCATTTTTGGCCTCTTCCACACCTTTGACATGCTCGAATGTCACGTTTTTCATCTGAACGGGGTCGACAGCTGAATCCAGGCCTGATGTGGTTCGGAACCGCACTGTCCGAAATGGTTAGATTAAAGTTCGAAATCACAGCGCACGACAGGGTTAATCCACACGCATGCACACATGCACATAAACAAGCCAAACACTGGATTATTCACATCGACAGAGCACTTTTTAACACCAGCACGACATGTTAGAATTCACAGCAGGTCGGTCGAGTGAAGCGATCCGACTTAGCAGGCAAATGCAGGTCGGCACTATGGAAATTTGGAATGCAAACCAGAATTTTGGGGCAAATTGTTAAGAGTAAAACTGAAGTAGAAACTGGGAAGAGGAACAAAAAGCCTTTACCCGATATAAAGGGGGTCTTCGAGATGCCATAGAGCACAACCAAAAACAGCCCCAGCAGGATGAGACGAGTCCTTCTCAGAGAATCTATACAAGGAAAACAAACATCAGCATTTCATGTGTAAGGAGGGCAAAAAAGGTTCTTTGTGTGAATCTGTGCGTTTGTAGTAAACATGCCTTGGGTGCGTTGTGTCAAAGCTTGAGCTTTTAGGAACCCTTCAGCGAAGCCCCTCTTGAAGGCATCCTGCTGTCCTGCAGGTACGTTTTTGTCCTTCAGCAGGCTGCTGATACTTTCCACTTCGAAGCCCTTGTCACGTGTAAGAAAGCCCTGCAGTGCAGGATGAGACCGGTCAGCAGTTTGCGCAAAGCCAGAATACTCAATGATTCTCCACGAAAGCCCACTTTAGACGCTTCACTGCTTTGCTCTGCGACAGCTGCAGTTGAGCCTTCAACGGATGCATGTTCAGCTTTAGATTCTGAGTTTGTTCTAGTCATGAAGTTAGAGAACTGTTTGCAGCACCAAAAGACATCAGCCAGTATTTACTTTCTATTTTTTGTGAACACAAAGTATTCTGGTTTCTCAGGAAATTGAAGGAACATGCAACATTCACACAAAAAAAAACATGCGCTAAATTTCCTCAACAAGTCTTCAGGAAAGCATGCGTAAATCTCTGAACACATACCTTCATGAAAGAAGGAGTGAAGCCCTCAGACTCCACAGGCCCCTGGAATGCTGACTGCCCCCGTCTGGTTTTACTCTTTAAAGTTTTAAATCCTCTTCTCTGGACCAACACTGGATTACAAAGAATCAGAGTTACTCATGTTTCCACATATTAATACAAGCACCGTCCAACAAATGCTGGTCCAATCATATCAAGTGTCACACACAGGAAAAAACACAAAATAGGAAACATTCAGCGCTGACAAATCACAGCTACCTGGCCAGTGTTGCAGCTCTGTGTAGACAGACAGGAGGGGCGAATGTTGCTGCCTGATGAAAGCTGGCGATGACCCCGTCATGCGACCCAACGAGAAGCCTACAGAATGGACAAATAAAACAGTGTCTCCTCAAATGACTCACCTTGAGGGGAAAATGTAACCTGAGGCCCTTGTTGATACAAGTCAAAGAGACTTTAGATATTTAGAAATCTCTGAGCAGATAATTGCAACTC
>JASSRZ010000042.1:14067749-14081700 GCA_032164315.1 Malacoctenus gilli
TACATTGTACCTCTTTCCTCCTCCTTGTCCCCATCGTCTGTATTGTCTTCTTCATCCCCATTCTCCTCCTCCTCCTCACTTCTCCTCCAACCACTACTTTCCTCCTGATTCTCGATTTCACTGTTCTCTTTGCTTCCCTCGGCTTCCTGGCTACTGACACTCGCGCTGCCATGCACCCTGCTGTCTCTGTCCTTCTCTTCAAGGTTCTGTATATCATCCCACAGGCCCCCATAGCCTGAGCAGTGAAGGAAACACCCTTGATTAAGTCATGAACAACATACTCTGCATGATAAAAACCATCACGAAGAACAGCACATCGTTATGCACATACTAAGCACACTGCAGCTACACTACAAAGCACAACTACCGATGCAAGCCACCAAACGAAAATGTGAAACTATAGCGCACACTGCACATAACCGAAAGCACAATAAGCTTACTTCCTACAGGTCAAATCGTAGTACAGACAAAATAATCATTGTTATTACAGCTGAATAACACAACAGTCTAAACAGCCACAAAGTCCACAGAACTACGAACACCATGAACTTGCCTTCCATTGTTGGTTGCTTACAAGGTTTAACCATCCCATCTAGTGACACAAAAACACACGTGACACTCGGTCAGGCTTGAAGGAATATCTTGACAATTCGTCAAAGAGATAAATCGGACAGCAGCGCAACTCCCTCACTCCTGTGCAGCGCTGGGTTGCATTGTTTCTGCTGATTTTCGTGAAGAGCAGTAACAAGGCTTCAAATATTGCGCAGAATACCTGTGTGTCCTGCAAAAGGTCTTGTGAAAGGTCTCTGGTCCGCCTCCTCAGCCTCGTCCTCGTCTACCTCCATGTAGAAGTTGCCAAGTTTCTGGACCAGGTCAGACACTTCATCAGAGACTGGGATGGTCTCCAGAATCTGGCAACACACCACTGCATTAGATATTGGGCCTTCTCTCAGTTGGCCCATACAAAACAGATCTGCTTTTATTTGTACATGTGTTATTATGGCGATCCTTCAACCAAGCAACAGGAAGGTTAATTGGACTCTTTGAATAAAGTCTAAAACTGGTCGAATGAAGTGCTTTTTTTGTTGGCACGTCTAAAGTGGCGCTGGTGGTGCAGCCAGATTTACTTCCTGGGTAAGCCGTCATGTTCTGGTAAGAGAGACCAGCTGTGGTCGAGAGCTTGTGGTGTTAAGTGCCATCTTTCATGCTGCAGTATGTCGGGGGGGCAGCTTCACAGCCAAAAAACATTAGGAGATTGGCCGGGTTTGTCACTGAGGCAAAACTGTTCAGCGGGGACGTCGACACCAAGGCGGATACTGGCGAAGGTGCCAGCAGTTCTGCCGATGGCTCAGGAAAAAGCCAACGTCCTTTGCTTTGCTTCAGGAAGAAAAAACACTTCCGTGGGTCATCTGATCGAAATGTTTTGGACTCATTCAGTGGTCATTCCAATTCAGTGGTCATTTTCTGTGGTCAGCCATAACTCATACTTTATTGCATGGATGTTTCAAACAATAGGTTCGACACAGGGCTTATTAACTAAGCTAATTATTATTCTGTACGTTGCCTCAGCTTCAGTTTCTCACTCAAAGGGCTTACCAGCTGGATGTCCTCGATGTAATTTCTCATGGCATCCTCCTGTGTCATGTCTCCTAAGGAGCTCCACGCATCCCTGGCAACACACATTCATAGTCCACAATAATCAGAGGGAAGATGACAAGAAACAAACGACGAAAGTGATATTTGGTGATGCAGAAACCTCCCCGAATTGAACTCTGTTTCACAGCTTGACAATCAAGAGCAGTAATCTGATAATGTTCAAAATAAATTGGGCCGTTGAAGTTTTATTTTAGGAGAGCACTAAAGTGACAATGTTTATGCCCTCAGAATGATCATAAAGTTGTCCCTGTATTTTAACTTTATTGATCTCCTCAGTTTTTCTTGTGGTGCTCAGTGATGCATATTGTGTTTCCTCCGTGGCCACTCGCCACAGGTCTTTACTTAAACATGAGGAAAGCCTAGTTGGACTACAATAAGGGCATCCTGTTTAATACCATTTTGCTTTGCCACGAGTGTCCCAGAAGCCTGTGGGTCTGGGAATGTTGCAGGGTCCCATGGTGGCCTGTTTGTAGTAACTGTAGAACATCAGCATCATGTCATCGGAAGGTTGAAAAGGACCTGAGGAATATCCGAAATAAAGGGAACGGATTAAATTCGCTTGGATGGTTTCACAAAATACAACATATTTGGGGGTAGTTTCCCCCCCATTCGACATGAAGTGAACACTGTGAAATATATTCAAAGTATGCAAGCTGCTGAAGACATCTACCCCAAAACATGACTGATTTAATTAATCAGCTTTTATGCCTCCAGCAGCTTTATGAATGGAGGGTCAGCCAAGAGTGACAGCCCTTAAATGCACCGCATGTAGGTCAATCACCTGGAGTGCTGGCGCACCGAGACGCACAGACATACGCACAGACACCGCGGCACACTCACTGAAAAACACCCCCCTTTTCCCATATGGGCGACAGCAGATGGATGTTATTCATCACCTTCTTCAGGCAAACTCCGGATCACTTTAACTGCGGCCGCAAATTTCGCCTCCAGGCAGCGTTTGTCCTCCTCCTGCGCCATGCTGAGCCCAGACCAGGATGACATGGAGGAGTCCTCACACCTTCAATAAACATGCTTGAATTATTGAGTGACGAAGAATCGAGCAGGTTTGCGTTGAAAAAATAAGATCTCCACAGTGTGACCACAAGTCTTTTTCCCAGGGAGGTTCACTGATTTCCAAACGGAGATTTCAAAATGAAATTTGTCTAAGAAATCACCTTTGTAGGTTATAACGAGAACAATCTATGAACGTCAATGTAAATATTCTCTCTGATTTACTCGAGACTCACCGTTACGTTCATATTTGCCGGTGGTGTGATTTTATTTTATTAGCCTTATATCTGCCTGCAATATGCAGCAGAGAGCCCTATCTTTCGTACGGTCAAGGATGAACCAAACTGCGAACGCTGGAGTTTACGCGTGTCTGGTAAATGTAGTCTTTAAGCGTTGAAACCTCTGCAATTGGTGACACGTTCTCCTTTATCTCCCACAATGCTTTTCGCGCTGAGGATTTAAACCGCGGTGGCGTGTGGGAAATGTAGGGAAGTCTCCAGAGAGTTCTATCCGTAGTTATTCAGGCAATTATTTCTTTCTTTTAAACGCCGTATTCAGTAATCCTGCGTGTACAATTGCCTAGGTGAAAATGCGCTCCAAAAAATTAGTCATGCTTAATAATGTAGATGGCAATGAAGTTATTACGAGATTATTACTATCAACTATCATAGACATATAGTCATATATGTATATATGTCTATGATTACTATCATACGTTCTTCTACTTCTTCTTCTTGAAACTCCATGGTTTTTTAGGCAAACCCGTATAAGTCCCCATTTGAACCACAAACTACATTTTTATTTTAAACTCTTTCATAAACAGTATGATTTATTTCACTGAAAAATTAAAAAATTCAGATTTTTTTAATGAGAATGTTTTTTTAATGATTCTGACAGTGACAACTATTCAACCAAAATGTGTTATAAAAATGCTTTAGAACATGAATAGCTCTCGTACTCAGTTCCAAGTGACGTTCTTCTTCACAAAGAACAATTTTAGTTCCGTTGGAAAGCAAGAAGCTCGAAGCCGTGGTGTTTTTGAGTCAATATATAAATTCATAATTGTGTTACATTATTATTGACTTATACAAAACAACTATTTCGATTGGTCCGCGCTTCCTCTTCCGCGGCCTCCGGGCCAATCAGCACGCGGCGTATTTTTTTACGTCGCTGCGATTCGTCACGGGCCGTTGTGAATCAGAGACCAGCGGCCCCACAATGCCAGGCGGGGGAGCCCCTTTCTCAGCAACACAGAGCAGCATCACCGCCTCGCCTCGCTGAGAAAGAACGGACCGGGAGAGAAATGCAAAGGGATGTAAGATGGCAGAGCTACAAATGCTATTAGAGGAGGAAATCCCTGCCGGCAAAAGGGCGCTCGTGGAAAGCTACCAGAACCTGTCCAGAGTCGCGGAATACTGTGAAAACAATTATGTTCAGGTAAGAGACGCACGATGGCCGTGAAATTCGCTCCATTTGTCCGGAATCTCCGTCGTGTTCTGCGGTGCTGTAGAAGTGAGAGAAACCACAGGGACAGGAAACGCTGGT
Source organism: Malacoctenus gilli (assembly GCA_032164315.1). Taxonomy (NCBI): domain Eukaryota; kingdom Metazoa; phylum Chordata; class Actinopteri; order Blenniiformes; family Labrisomidae; genus Malacoctenus; species Malacoctenus gilli. The sequence goes on from JASSRZ010000042.1 coordinate 14,071,962, forward strand.
GGTAACGAAAGCGACCCTCAAAACCGCTAGCAACACCGACCGGCCTTTCGTTCACCCCGCGCAGCGTGCCGTTTGCGAGAAATACTGTTTATTTGTTCCATCCTTTTTTCCTTGCTTGGCTCCATATTTTCAGGCTTTTTCTCGTTGTCCGGAGGGCTGCTGGGGGGCTTACGGAGGGTGTGTCGTTATGACTAAGAGGTTTGTCACTGACTGCATTCTCTGTGAGGTGGCTGTGACAGACCACACTCACCCAGCCATCTATTTCCTATTTCGCCCATTTTTCACCGATATTACCCCGCTTTATTTATTTATTTGTTTATTGCACAATTTGCGGCAAACGAGAATCACACCCTCACGCTGCGTTCAATTGCAATATCCACATTTGAATGTCGACCAAACCATTTAGATCCTGTAAAACAACCACATTTAAACCGTGTGTACCTCACAGTGTATTACATATATCATCAAACAAGTGCCCAGGGATCATCGGTCACTGCTAACCCACTGAAACAGTTTCTTCATTGACCACAGATGAGTATAGGTTAACGCATTCACCGATGTTGCAGGAAAAAAAGCAGAAGTGGCATAAGGCTTTAAACGTGCAGTGATGCAGCTGTGAAGTAGCTGCTTGAAGCCAGGCTGCAGAGCACGCATTGGGGCTAGTTTGCATGGAAATGCAAATAACTGGGCGCAGGTTAATGAGGGATGTTCCTGCGAAGTATTTGCTTATCCTGACGGACACAGTGTTGAATCGGTGTCAAGTAAGGCATCAAGTAGGGAAGTCAAAGTGAGGACACAGGGACCAACACTTTTACCTCTGTAATCATGCCGTTGACGTGTTTGTTAATAACATCCTTCCTTCCAAGGGCATTATTTCTCCTGCCGCGACATCTCTTGTCGTCTTCAGGAGAGTGACGAGATTTGTCAGGTGTCCTCTTCACAGCAACAAAACCTCATCGCTGTGACTCTCTTCACAGGATTTGCCTTGAGTCAATGCGGGGTGATGGTGTGAAAAGAGAGCACGTCGAATGGTCTGGTGGGAACTGTGCTGACACACTGCCTCAAACCAGTGACTGTTAGCACACACCAACACCACAATAGCATGTCGGCGCATTATACCTGGGTTGTCATCAGAAACGCAGTGCGCTACAGTTTGTGTTACACGACCAACAGGCAGTGGTGTTGATCTTGGATTATCATGCGGAATGACTTTTATTTTGGAGTTTTCCCACTTATTGTGAGACGAGCGTGATGGAAACGGTGATGCTTCACTCTGATAACAAGAATTTAAAAAAAATTCTTTTCTTCTTTTTATTTGGAGATGAGAAAAATGTCCGCGATAACAAATGTGATCCCAGTGATAAAAGATGGAAGCAGCTCCAGAAGTCACAACCGCAACTCTGTGGTACTTGCAACCTCTCATACAACGAGCATCGATGATAAAACTGTAACTAAAAACCTGCTAATTCGTGGTATTGTTAGGGGGGAAATGGCTTACGGATTTCCTTTAAGCAGTCCAGTTTAACGGTGGGTCGCTGCAAAAGGAAGTGAAGATGAACTGCAGCAGCAAGGTGATGCAAAGAAATGATCGAGGCTCGCAAGTCAGGTGCTGACATACAGTACAAATGGTGCAGACAGTTACTCTCGATTTTTTGCTTTTTTTTCCTACTGATGCTTTCGTTCTTACTGAATCCATTATCGAGACCTGGTGCATGCTGATTTTCATTTTCGTTCCGCTGATGATTTGCGATGCCCTGATTTAGAGAACTGGATATAAAACAAGAAACAAAGCTCGGTTCGTTCACTGCCGCAGGTTTGTCCCACTGGGGACAGAAGGACACGTTCCTGTGGGCTGACAGACATTTCCTTTGGGAAGTGAAAAGCAATCACACTGTGTACTGTGCATCCACACAGCCTGTTTGAAACTGAAATTTAACATGCAAAACAGTATTTTCATCGTCTTTTTTTCTTTTTTTTTACCTTGATTTGAATACTGTGTGGAAAGTAGTTTGAGTGAAAGGACAGCAAGTCATTTGGAAAACCGAATATACTGATAGGAAAAAATAAACATGCAAATCATCTGTGATGGTGCCGAAATAAAGGTTTCCGTTTTATTCTTAGATCAGATGTAATAAGCTGTTTGGAACGCTGACAGCCTGTTAGTTGTAGAAGAGGTGGACTGAAAGCAACGCTAAGCTTTGATAGAAACTTTCCCGAGGTCGTCACAAACTAAAACAGTGTCACTCATCGGGTAATAACACTGTTTCTACGAGGACAGATCAGCCTTAGGAGCCATTTGCGTGCAAATGGATCTTAATGTTTGGGTCGAAAAAAATTCACAGGGGCAACTTTGCATGTTTGACTTTGGGTTTAGATTTCTCCTGCAAAAAGCCCCTCAAATCACCCCCCCCACTGACTCACAACGGCTCGGTTCATGACTGCTGGAGGTCTCTCCTCATCCTCCGCTCATCTCCCGTATATATTATCATGTTCGGCGTGATACGGCTCCCGCAAATTGCTTTATTTAAGTGCCTTTTTGAGATCGAGCGCAGTGCTTAACAATAAAGGAAGCGGAGCCCCTGCAAAAAGCCTTTTGTAAGCTTAATACGAAACATAATATCTCGCAGGAACGGAGGGTGTCGAGTGCGCAGATGTAGCCTATTATTAACGGAGGTTTTTTTTCTTTGAAGGATATTTTCAGACTTTTTTTAATTAGTCGAAAAAAAAAACCAACCCTGCGAGATTTTACCTCTTATTTTCTAGTTCACACACAACCTGCTGGCCGTTGTATACGAGCACCGTCATAAATTTAGCTCGCAGTTGAGCCTTATGTGGGTCAGTTTGAATCTGTAGCCGTTTCTGTATTGTGTTGGTGTCTTTTTTTTTTTTTCTGAAACCCCGGAGTGTGGGTGACTCATGAGAGGCATGAATACGATTCCGCGAGGTGTTTTCTGGTCGCTGAACGTGCGTTTGCAAATACACAAGTCAGCATTTCCCGAGCCGAGGCGCCGGGAACTCCTCTGTTCTGCGAGATAAAGCCGACTAAGCCGAGGGCGTCTCGACTCGTCGGTAGGTTGTCTCGGGTCTCGGTGGGACGCCTCAACCAGGGGGTCACTCCAGACTTCTGCAGATATAAGTGCCGCCACAGGTGGTTGGCGAAGGTTACCTGTGTTGTTGTTTTTTTTTCGCTTCTAAGTGCCGTCACTGGGGCAGACAGTGCGAGTTCACCTCAAATTGTTGCTTGAGAGCAGCTTGTTGTCTTTGACGGCACTCAAGCTGCATTTTAGGGCATTTTGGGGTTCCTAAAGTCAGCTCAAAAAAGCCTCGGAGTGACCGAGCAGCTCAAAATACAGCACTTCATCGAACCCAGTGGAGAAAAGGGGGGTCGTTTAACATTTTCGAAACCTCTCTGTTGTGCAGTATTTGGTATACGCGAGACAAAACACATCATGCTTTAATTATTGCCGTAAAGTAGTAAAAGAACTAGCTTTTTGAAAGAATTCCTTTCTTCCATAGAATGATTTAAACTGTGATTTGACAAAAACTGAGAGTCCACTGTTGGCTTCTTCTATATGTGGCTGCAACATCCCCTGTTTTGTTTCCAATCTATAAATATTCCCATTCAGGCCCAGCTCTATTTAAAGACCTCCAGAAACAGATGGTTTGCTCAGCCTGGTTACAGTTTTGGGATCCCGTGAAATGTGCTGGCATTCCTGTCGCCCGGCCTCGCTCCAGCCGGTCACCTGTCCCCCACGCTGCCGGCCGAGCTGTCCGGAAGTCGTTGCCGTCCAGTCCCAGGCGCGGCAGCGTTTCACAGACTCAAGCCCTCGGAGGTCCTCGTCGTGGCTTCTCCTCAGTTCGGAACATGGCGCTGCAGTTTTGGCAGCCAGGAAGGTTGTTGCTGTTGTATTGCTGTCAGTCAGGATCCTCTGTAGAAAACGACCCCCCTCGCTCTGAACTCGCCCAGCTGGTAATAGAGAAACAATGAGAGTGCAGCATTTCCTCTTGTCTTATTTTAGACCTCCTACCCTCCTCCTCCTGGCCAGCTTCTCCATTTCTTTTTTCCACCCACACACCCTCCCACTGCTTTTTGTTTCCTTACCTTTTTTTTCCCTCTTCCCGTTCCTTCCAGGCTCAAGACAAGAAGAAGGCCCTGGAGGAGACCAAAGCCTACACAACCCAGTCTCTGGCCAGCGTGGCCTACCAGATCAATGCCTTAGCAAACAATGTGCTGCAACTGCTGGACATCCAGGCCTCGCAACTGCGACGGATGGAGTCCTCCATCAACCACATCTCCCAGGTAATGGCGCGACCAGTTCAGCAACCGGCTGCTCGGGTCAGCACTGAGAACCACAGTGTCAGAGTCTTCTGTTTGTGGCCCAGGCTGTGAAATTCTCCCCCGCCCTCCGAGTTCCCCCCTCAAATTGCACAGGGACCATTTGTGACAGAAAGTGAACCTTTTCTTTTTCTAGCTTTGTCCTTGTAAACAGAAAGCTAAGCCCATCTAACATCTTAAGTGCTGAATCTCTGCGAAGTCGGGAGAATCTAATTTGAAACGGACGGCCGATACAACCCTCCTCCAATGTCATCCGCTGAAAGTCTCCTCTGATCTCAGTCCCGTTGGAAGCACAACATCCAGAGCAGAGTTATAACTCGGAGGACTCTCTTTATTCGTCTGGCGTAAACAGAAAATACATTTTGCCTTTCTGTAAATGCAAATGTGGCGCAGGAAGCTGCCAGTCTGGATGTGTCCACCGTCTCTCATATCCAGGCAGGATTTTGTTGAGTCATGGTGTCGTTCTCAGCATCTTTTTCCTCCGAGCCTCGTTCATTCAAGTTCAGCAAAATGTGGCCCCCGTGTGATATTATTATTCGGTGTCATGACACCAAACTGCACGATGACACATTCCCACACTGTGAAGACTGACAGATATGGCGGGGGGCATAGAGCGTGCTGGAGCTGCCAAACCTCCACAACCCCTCTTCAGTCCCGCTTGCTTCATCAGCAGTCCTCTCTCTGCCTCCCTCTCGCTCCCGCTCTGGCGCTCTGTGAGCTCCATGCACCCACCCTGCCCATCAGCCAGTGAATGTCCCGTCCCCTCCCTGCGTGCTTCATTAGGCCTGTCAGGGATGAAGTGAAATCCTGACGCCAGCACTCTCGCCCGGTTACTGTTTTTTTGACTCCCACCTCGGTCCGCGGGCTCCACGCCGGTGGAAGGCTACGTGCAGGCTAATTACCGACAGTGAAACTCTTTTATGGATCTTTTAAAGCTGGTCGCCGGTGTTTTATGTGTCCCCCACCCCCCCAGTTGATGCTTCTGTATCTGGCCCGGCGGACGGCACACCAAAGCAGCCACACAGAAGTGAGGGAAGCCTCGAGTCAGTGTGTTTGCTTGGTATTATCAAAGAGGAGGCCAGAATCAGCTCACTTCTGGCAAAACATGTATCGATATTTTCGAGGAATCAATGGCCGCGTGACAAAGGTGCTATTTTTGACAGTTAAAGCAACTTATGTGCTCGTGAGATGATGAGCAAAGTTCAAGCTCGCAAGCCAAATGTCTGAAAGGAAATTCACGGCATCATGAAAAGTTATGAATCTCATTTTTGCTTCTTTTTTTATCCGTGTGTCAAATTTTGAGCTGTAAAATTTCTCACTTCCCGATTTCGATCGGATATTTTTTCCTCCTGAAAAATTGGTGGACAAAATTAGGAATGTGCAATTTACAGCAGGAATGAAACGATCAATAGTGGTGCAATAGCGAGAGAAGCGTTGCCGGCATCGCTGACACTGAGAATGAACTTCACAGTGAAGTATGTCTGCCAGGTAAACTGCACCACTGAATCTACATTTGCATATTCATAGATGCTGGGTTTTTTCCAATGTGGAAAGAAGAAGGAATGAATGTTATTTGAAGATAAGTGGGGTTTTTTCTGCACAACCATATCAGACACAAATTCAAAGTTGAGTTTTTTCATTCATATTAAAACTGTCTGGAGGGAAGCTTTAATTTGCTTTTATATTTGACTCATATTGGGATTTCCTCTGGTTTCAAATTGTTATGTTTTGCGGGTATCTGTGTGAGAAATGGCGTTCTCGCTGGCTTGGCTGTCTCGACTTTCTCTCGGGCTTAGTGGACTTGAAAGAGTTAAAAAAAAAAAGAAGGATTAGAAAGAGAAGGTAGCCAAACATTGCTGCCAAATCCAAGTCTGCTTTAAAAGCCCACAGCAGACAAGGTTGTGACAAAATTACACAAGTAAAGGCTGCCACGCAAATCCAAAGCCGCAGCGTGTTCGAACAAAGCGCAGCCAGAAATCAGCCGGTAAATAAACGGTCGCATCGGTAAATATGTCTGTTGTTTCGGTTCAGTCGAAGGAGGACGGACAAAAGACAAAAGAGCTCCCTTTTTCAGCCTCCCTCCACTGTGTGTTTGCTGATCCACCTCTTTGATTTTGTTCTCAGAACTCGCCGTTTATCAGCCCAGTGACCCACTTGTGCCTCGTCTTGCTAAATTTAAGCCTGTCAAATCCTCTCTCTCTCCCTCTCTCTCCAACCGAGCACCACATCGAAGTGTCACCTTCTTTTTTTTTTTTTTTTTTTGCACAAGAATATCGAATCACCACGAAGATGTCCTTCGAATCGCTCGTTGTCGGTGCGGTCTTGAGATCACCGCGCCTTGGAACAGTTGCACAGACCGCGTGGTGTTTTTATTTCCCTCTCACTTGTAACATTTCGACTCGTGGAGCCACTCTGCAGAGAACACTCATTTGCTCCAAAACAAAGGTTTGCTCAGCAGAAGCTACTGTATGCACATCCAGCAGTGCACATTACGCCTCGGCCATCTGTTCTCAGGAAAACGCACTGTAGCGACTTAGCAGGCAGCCAGATGTTTATTAAAGAGATTACAAAAGAAAATGAGATTGCGAGAGTGCAGGAAGGGCAGGCAGGGCGCTGTCGTCAGTGATTAGGTAACAGTTATTATGTGTCGATGTTTCGCCGAGATTACCGCGTCTATTGTTGCGTTTGGAAACGTGCGTTCAGAGGAAGCGCCGACAGAGAGCCGTCAGGGTCAGATGGCCTCCAGCGCTGCGAGCGTGTTGCAATGCCGCCTCCTGCTCAAGGCCTTTCGAAAGACGACTCGATCGTGTCCGACATCAGTGTGGCCCACCACATTATTTTGCGGAGACGTTGATGTCTCATATAATACCAGTTCATTTGTTTGGATGAGCTAGTTTGCCATGTTTTCCGTCACTGTCTAGTCTGTTTCTGTCCGTTGGCTTTCTCACTCTCTCTAATCTGCACCGCACCTCCACTCGCCCATTACTGGCAGGAAATAGGCGGTTCTTCTTCTTCTTTTCTTTTTTTCTTTTTTTTTTTTCTTACTTCCAGATGAAGCCCGGGCGTGTCGCTTCAGTTTCCTCTCCTCAAAAAAAGAAAAACATGTTCACAATGTATTTATATCTCACATGCAGCTCATACACAGACTCGTTGTCAGAGACAGAGAGGGAGGGGCAGTCGCAGGTCAGCCTGACAGCATCTATCACACTTTGAGTCACTCTGTCAGATATTTCATCTCCTGTGCCCAAAGAGAGAGGGAGAGAGAGCGAGAGAGAGAGAGAGAGAGGGAGAGAGAAAGAGAGAGAGAGGGACGGTCGCAGCAGTGGAGCTGTCGGGTTGACAAGTTGAGACCTCAGAGGGCTGAGCTTGTCACTCCTTCGGGTCCCGGACACTTTCAGGCGTAACCTAAAAAACAGAGGCACACTCAGAGAGACATGTTCACAGTGAGGGTAACTGTGGGGGGGGGGGGTTCTCTCAGCCTGTCTCTGGTTCAAATATTTCACATGTTGAGAGTACATATTTCATTTTCATCCCCACAACACAACCGTGTGACGCTCACTCCTCCTGCAGCGGCTCCGATGCTGTGAAATCGTCTTCCCTGGATGCTTCGCCCAGCTATTCTCCTCCTCTCCGCATCACTCATTCCTTCAGGTTTTATCCATCATTTATAAATCGCCGGTGAGCCCCGTGCAGTCGCCTGCTGCGAGCGATGATGACAGTCATCACGGGGGGAGGCGAAGGTCAAAGGTAGTTTCAATTGGTCCCTGTGCGAGGCGTTAAGAGGGAGCTCTGTCAAACGGGCTCGAAGGGAAAGGCCGGCGGAGCAGAAGGGAAGAATCGGCCCGAGAGGAAAATGTATTTCTGGAGCTGATGCAGGCGTTCATTTTGCTGCCTTCAAGGGCTGATCGAAGAGCTGCAGCTAGTTGGAAATACATAGAACCGGCCTCTTCCTGCTGTGTTCCTGTGGACAGATGTTTGCAGGAAAGTGAGAGCTCAGGTCGATGCTTCTCCTCATGACTACGATAGAGTCCAGTGTCCATGATCACAGTGACAAACAATGGAATTATCTGATTCGACTTGGATTTGTCATCACAGCAAACAAAACTATTTAAAGCATCAACAGAAACGTAAGATACACACACTCGTCTGCTGAATTACAGATATTAAGAGGATGTCTGAGCAGAATAAATGCACAAGCATTGGAACAAAGTGACTCGCAGGCTGTTTGAAGTGTTTTTCAAGCTCCTCTCTAATCAAATTAAGATTTTACATTCCTAGCATGCCGTTAATTAAAATGATGCTTCACACACATTTGGAACGAACCAACACGACGGTCTGGTTATGGCATCGTGCGCCACAGATCCCCACTAGTACTATTGTTGTTTGAACTCAGAGTTGAAAGATATGTAGCGTCTCTCTGCGACGGCTTCCTTTCATCCGCTATTCTCTCTCCTGCAGACGGTGGATATTCACAAAGAGAAGGTGGCGCGTCGAGAAATTGGCATCCTGACCACAAACAAGAACACCGCTCGCACCCACAAGATCATCGCCCCGGGCAACATGGAGCGGCCGGTGCGCTACATCCGGAAGCCCATCGACTACACGCTACTGGATGATGTCGGCCACGGCGTCAAGGTAGGAAAGCCTCCCTTGTATCGTGGTTGAATTAGCCTCCGGAATATGTTTATTCATTATTATTTCATGGGCGTGACGTCACCTTTTTTAGCTGCCGGTCCGTCGCTGAAAGCCTTCCACCTCAATTAGCCTCCACGCATCCCCAGTCCCAAGCCATTATTTTGACATACAGCCTTGTTTTGCAGCTGTGATCAATTTTTATAGACATGAAAACACATACTCACTCTGGTTCACACCTGGCACTTTCATGTGAACAAGCCGACTGGCTGCCTTCATAATTCATTCAGCCACTCGTGCTGCAAGCCAATCGATACCCCGGCCTTTAGCCGAGCCTGGCTCAAAAAGCTCCGCTTGTCAGAGGTTTTTTTTTGTGTTCGTGTGTGCGTGCGTGCGTGCGTGCGTGCGTGCATGTGTGCCTCATAACAACTTCCTAAGCTGGAAGTTATTAGCAGTGTGGGTGTTTGTGTGTGTAAGCAAGAGAGAGCGACATCTTGGCCAAGTGTTACTCACACCATCACATCCCAACTGAAGGGTGGGAAAGAAAAATTTCCGCCTCATTCTTCATTTTTTTTATTCTCCCTCCACATGATCCATCCGGACGTCCGTCCCCCCCACCCCCACCCTCACCCAGACCACCACCCCCCTTCGTCTCCCTCTGTCTCTAAGACTGCCTCTTTGTGCTCATGTGTGAGTGTGTGTACATACAGAAATGTCTGTTGATTGTTGGCGTCATAAATTTCCTCAGTGTGTCTGGGTCTCTAGACCCCC
>JASSRZ010000042.1:14094428-14109762 GCA_032164315.1 Malacoctenus gilli
AAACAAAGGAAATCAGCGCCCGAGGCGTTCCGTTCCGACGTGTCCGTTTTTTCAGCCGCTGGAACGTGTGCGTTTGCCGACTGATCGCCGCGTGATTGGCGTTCGGTGTCGTCTCACCAATCTGCAGCTCGGGGTTGGTCTCACACAGGCTCCAGTCAATGCTGCAGTCGCAGTGCGTCTTCTCAAACAGCTTGTCCAGCACGTCGCGGACCGTCTGCCTCTCATCCACCATCAGGGTCTTGGAGCTGCTATCAGCCAGCAGCACCTTAATGATCATCTGGAAGAGGCAGCGTGCTGAGTTTGCCTGATTGTGTTTCTGCACTGTGAAATCAGGCAGCAGGGAGCTTTTCTTTCCTTTTTCCTTTTTTTTACCTTCTTCACTTTGGCTTCTTTCAGTTTCTCCAGGGCCAACCTAATTTTCTCAGCCTTCGTCTGTGGCTCCCTCTTGGAAAGCGGTCCAAAAACGATCAGTCCTGTTTCACTCCGGTTAGATTTAAGCCTTGTCTTAATTTGCCAGCTTCCTTTTTCTTACCTTTAGTGTCCCTGTGGACCAAGCCGAGGGGCTCGGTGGTGGAGGCAGCTCAGCCTCCGGTTTGGGATTCATGGCAGGCGGTTCGGTCTGATCGGGACCACCGTTCTGGTCGGAGGGGAGTTCCCGCTTGACCTCCAGATCAGCCATCAGAGCGTCCAGGTCATTGTCCTCCAGTTGACTGAGAGACTCTGCATGGACGCGAGAGGATAAAATCACTCACCAGTCACCGGTTAAACAATCACGAGTTTGAATGAGTTGAGTCAGATGAGTGAGTTTAAGGGGCCTGTAAAAACCAGCAGCATTTGCTGGTAAAACGACTGAGAAGAACCCTGATCCAAGGCCCTTTTCTTTCTGGAAACTGCTGGAAATTAAACATCTCCAGAAAGATTTGACATGAAATAACCTTCACGCTGTTTTTACAAAGCTGGCAGAAAAGATTGGCAAGAAAAATAAGACGATGTTTCTATCTCTGCACTTGACGTTTCTGATTCCATCCAGATCGATTCACTGACAAAAATGAAGGCACTTCTTTTATTCCTGGCAGCTTTTTCACAACAGTCACCAAGCTGTTCTGACTGTAAGCGTTTGCTTTTCATGACTTCACTCTCAGTTAGTCCCAATTGTGGGTCGGCATCAGAGTCATCTGTACGGCCCCCAAAACATCAAGAAGACTCCTGCAGCAGCCTCAGTCCTCCTGTGTGAGATTTTGTTTTGTCTTGAAAAACTAAATCTACTTGGAAGAAAAAACTTGCAACTACCACAATAAGATTCATTATATGGTGATATTTGGCTACAATGTTGCCATTCATCAATCTGCGCCATGCTCAGACAGTTGAAGGCCGCTGTACTCATCCAACTCATCATGATGTGACACGATATCTCCCCTCTTTTCACTGATATCTGCCTCTGACCCCCCCCCCCCCTCCCCTCTATGACACCCTGTCAGAGCGGTGCCGCATTACCACGCGTTGCCATTCGCCCGGGCGTTCGCTGGCTCTCGCACTGTTTCCAATCATCGGCCCCTCCTGCCTCCACCCGACCAGCCCGAGCCGCACGTCGAGCCGCGTGGAGGCAGACACGAGAATGGGATCAATCTCTGCGCCTTACATCTCAGCAGGAGCGCGTATTTACCGCGGCCCTCTGAAATGTGCCTTGAATTAGGGCCAAATATTTTTAGCTCCCACATTCTTGTAAGCCGAACGTTCTTGTCGGTGAAACTGCAACAAGTTTTTTTCTTCTCATGTTCTATTTATTGCTTTGTATTCACCCTGACTAGTTGCAACCCTTGTTTATCATGCAGTGCTCAGCATTTTACACTGTTTATTGACACCAGCATGAGCAAAAAACTCACCCCCCCCCTCCTGCTTTTTCTGCACTCACCTTTTGAAGGCTGCCATGACTTTACTGGGTGACGAAAACCAGCATCACCCCCACACACATGGCGCACACGCACAACCACACACTCTCGAGCCAAAATCCCTTTTCCCTGTGAGACTCTCTGGTTAAATCACCTTTAAGTTTCGGTGCGTCGCTCACGATTCGTCTCCTCTTTCTGTTTGCTTGGGGGTGAATCTCCGGGATGAACACTCACCGTTCAGGTCTGTGAAACCGATGGAGAAGGTGTTCTCACTCTCTGGATCCTTTTCTGGGGGCCCCCCTGCAGGCTCCAGGCTCTGCGGAGGAAGTGATGGCATGACAGATGAGCCCCTCGGCAGCTCACCCCCAGTGAAAGACAGTTGGGTGTTGACATTCAAATGTCGCCACATTTAAAATACATTTTCAACAGACGCCATGTTTCTCACAGAAGCTACAGTTGACACTGGAAGCCCATCACTTGCACTCAAAGTGCTCCTTGAGCTATTCCTCAGTGACTTTGTTTCCTTGTACTATATCAGGCTTTTTATGAGCTCCCGCAGTAACAGAAAACACATTGCACCCACCATGCACAAAGCCAGTAAATCGGCAGTCAGTTCATTTAGGGGGAAAAAAAACCTGATTTATCGCGACGTAATGTCGACCGCTGTCGAGAGGAAATGGATTTAGCGTTTCTGTGAAATGAATACTTAATGCTGAAACAGAGAGGAAGTTTGCGTGTCATCGTCGAGCGCGGCAAACGGCTGCAACCTAATTGATAACACGCAGCAAATCTCCTCGGGGTCAATCATCGTCTCCAAACAAGCCACGCAGAACTGAAAAGCGACAGTGAGAGGCTGCCTGCCAGCGCGCCGTCCGACCCTGACGACTGTATCCGAGTGCACACGTCATCGCGATGTGGCTGCAGCATCAACGACACCTTTTTCCCCCCTCAGACATTTTTGTCGGCCCCTTCACTTCAAAAAGCAGACAGGATGGATCCAATCAGGACAAAAGGTGGATGGATCCATTTAAACCCCTTCAGTTTCTGAGAGGAATACAGCTATAATCCTAACGCTTTCCTGGCGATCTCTGGGAACAGTCTGTGGACTGGTGCTTGTCACTGTGATGGGGCGAGGCGGCTTGCCAAAAGTGACAAGTAAACCCTTCCTGGTATGCGTGACGTAAAGCTGAGCAGAGATTGATCCCATGTACCCAGGCTGTACTCATTTACAGCTTTTACATGCGCAGATCCAGCGAGGACGGTAACGCGGAGCGCCTCGGCCCGTCCCATGTTTTACTTGGCGGGTCACTCTGATACGATGCGCAGCTTATGTGTGCTTAAGGGAATCCGCGGCGATTGCCCGCAGCCCGAACCAGATGCGATGACTTCACGGCATCCCAGCGTCGCCTTACATTCTTCTACGCGACGTTGAAAAAACAAAGGTTGCCCAGTGTAACTGGATAATGTCCAGATTAACGCAGAGGGGGGGGGAGAGAGGGGGTGGGGCGGGCTTTAAGTGATTTAGTGATTTGTCTGATTCACTTCTTGTAACCGGTACCTGCTTCAAAGGACTGATGGGGAGGCTCGGCGTGGCGAGCTGAGCGCCCGCAGCTCATATGGTCGTGTTTTGGGGAGGAATGCAGCTTCACTGTGAAGCACAACAGGATGAAGTGTCCTGCATGTATTTAGCCGTTTAGCCTCAGTGTCAGATCTTCTCTGTGCAGCAGAGATGTACAGATGAACAGATGTGCAGATGAACATGTTCATTCATCTTGTATTTGCTGCTGTTGCGTCTCCACTCCATCTTTGCTCCACTTCAACAAGAGCGATAAAACCAGATATGTAGTGACGATGTCAAATTGTCAGTCACATTGGTTATTGTTGCTTTTTTGAAATACAACACCAGACAACAAATGTGAGACGGAAATGACACGAGCCCCAAGAAGCTGTCCATCCATGCAGCAAGTTAATCATGAATTAAAAATTAAAAGTGAATTGAGGTTCCTGATTTAGCTGCGGTGGCACGTTCCAGCTCAGAGAGAGACTTCTTGAACTCACCTGAGTGAGATGATCCATCTCCCCGAGGAGGTCGTTGAACATGGCGTCTATGTCCTCCATCTGCACCAGATCACACGTTAATACAAGCAGGCGTGCGGGTGATAAACGTGAGGCAAAAGGACGGTGAAATAACATTTTGTAAATGACGCCAAAGGCATCAGGAAGTGAGAGTCTTGGACGATTTCAGTTCAGTTCAAACTCGGTTTCATGCTCATGCTTCTCGTCATTCCTTTTTGCTACAGAGCAGCGAGAAACATGGAAATGTGTTGGAGAGTGTTCGTCTTCAAAGACCAACATACCGACGGACATTTTTGTGGTATTGGCTCACAGAGACGTCTGTGCACATGTTCTAACATAGGAAAATGCTCAACTTCGCTCACTGGAGACATCGACAGAATTATGACTGAGAGCTCTCGATGTGATTCAATGATGTGAAGTGTCACCGCTGTGACCGTGCAACGGAGCAAAGCAGAAGTGAGCCAGGATCCAGTTCACGGAGCCTTCAGCTTTGCAAACTTACCTGCAGTCACAGAGAATCTCATTATCTTTATTTCAATATGCCATCACAGATTATAAAGAGAAGTACCGTGGAAGTTATTCATCGATGAATGAAATCGGCAAACAGAGTGTTGTTTGTATGTCGAGATCAAAGTTTTGTTCTCAAACTGCCTGTCTGGGTTTTTATTTTTTAAACATCTGTCGACGGCATCCTGCCAACCTTACAATCAGAAAGACATTTTGCATCGCATGCCGAGCAACTTGAAAACACAGCGCCTCTTGCCAGGTCAATCAAGTCTTTACTTTGCGTGGTGAGCGCTCATAATAAACCCCGATATAACATAAAACAAGAACGCGTGCATAGAAACGAGGAATGTTGCTCGCAAACAAGACGAGCAACTAATAGAGAGGCAGTAAAAAAGTCACACATCTTTCTTTGATCACTTCTTTCATGTGTTATATAGAGACAAACAGAGGTCAGCTAACTATAAATAAAGTCTTTTCTGTATGTTCTTTTAACACGACTGTTCAATTGTACACGTGTCAGCTTACAAACAGTTTGTCATAGGTTACTGTGAATATATTTGTTTTGTTGATCAGTCGGGATTAATTGATGTTGAAACTTGATACTTGCACAAGCTGCCAGTCGTCTGTGTGTGTTTGTGTCTGACGATCTTAACGTTTCGTTTGTCCTTGATGAACCATTTTCTTTTAGCACCTCGCTGGCAAAAACAGTCCGCAAACAACGCTGACATTTCACGGCTCTTTGGACTCGCTCTCTCGTTAGTGAACAGACGGTGATCTGCACGTTTGGCCGACGCGAACCGTCGGCGAAAAAAAAATGTGTCTCTCCTTAGCAGCTAAATGCTCCAATATGTTCTGCAGAAAGTTGCAAACTTTGCTGCATGTGAGTACAGTCACCGGAGTGTTTGGGAGACACGAGGACCAAACAGTGAAGAGAAACCAGACCGGTCGTCTCAAACGACTGAATTTGCTTCATCTCGTTGACGAGCTGACCGCTTCTTTTGTCTCTCTCGCTCATATTTACCGGATCTGAGTTTCTGTAAAAGAAAAACCAAAAACAAATCGTCTTCTGTGACTCAAAACAAAACTACGGTAACGAAAATGGTAAAAATTACAGCCAGTGAAATCAAAACAAAGAGCTGAAAAGACACAAAAGAGCCATAATGCTGTAAGAAAGAATGGTGTGTTTGCGTGTTAACTATGGGTTTTTCTCGAAAACTCCAGATTTGATGCTCAATCTCGTGTTTTTAACACTTATTACTGACTATCTGAAACCTTTTATTTCCCTCCTTACTTTATCCACCGAGCAGGAACTGCTGCAGTCGCACGTCATGATGACAGAGCAGGATGTACGGTCAAAGATAAAGAGGGAGATTGGGTCAGAAGTGAACACAAATGTGGCGCTCAATAAATGAGACGCACAGCAGGCAAACTTTCAACTGTGCTTAACTTGACACTAATACATTTATACATGAAGCCTGCAGCCGCAGGTAAGGAGCCTGTGTGTTCTCTGCAGCGGAGAAGAACCGCACACTGCATGTAAAGCTCATCTGTTTGATTCCTCTTTGCATGGCTTGTTCTGTCTCAGACAAAGTAGCACTTGGGACGTAGAGCTCATAAAACCCACGCTGAGGCAGGATCTCCACGGACCTGCCTGCGCTGCTCAGCCTCACTCCTGTGTTTACCTCCCACAGTAAACAGGCCGTCTATTAAAGTGCGATGAGGTAAAAAGGGGAAACGGTGGAGGAGACGGTCGGAGGAAGAAGTATTGTTTCCATATGAAAGTGAAAGTGTTTGGATCGCCGACGTGAACTTCACCTTTGCGGCCCCTTGGGACTTCTGCCTCGCACATGTGGGAGCTGGCCTTCGGCGCGGCTAACGCTCCCATACAATGTGCGTGTGCTCACCGGCGGTATTACTCGCGGCGATGCTCTGTTTACGCTCTGGGAAAGACGGTGCATCGCAAGAGCGGCATTAGTTTATGGATTCCATGCTCTCATCAGACATGTCGGAGAGCCGCTGTCGTCTCCCTCTGTGGTCTCACACATCAACAACGAAGCAGGGAGACGGACGTGCGGGCGAACAGGCCCCACGAGCCAAGGCAGGAATACAAAAGGCGATTTATGGAGCCTCGTATGCATGCAGGGGATCAAAATGCATCGCTTGCTGACAGTAAATCGACATGTTTTCTCGTTTCTTGTGGTCGGGGGCTTCTGACTGTTTTCTAATTAGTTGCACAACCATCTATTGGCTGCCGGGAGAGGACATGTGTTTGTCTTACACAAAGCTGATGTGGTCGTGCAAATATTTAACTCTTGGTGCACCGGCTGAAGGTGAGCAATATATACCGTGCGGTGAGCGTGCGGTGAGCGCGCTGTGACTGCGCAAAAGGTCTTATTTGTGATGTCCTGTTGTTCGTCAAGGAAACTGTGATTGGACTCAGAGAGGTAGTTCTCGCAGTCAGAGTTGTGAGAAGCATCGCCCAGCAACAGCAACAATATAAACACGTCAGTTAAGGACTAAAGTAAGAGCCAGAAGACAAAGAAATCAACAAAATGATAAGGGAAACTCTTCCAAGCTCTCGTGATTACACCACCTTTTTCTTCTCCACATCATAGCACAAAACCTTTGGCGCGGACACTAATTACAAACATCCATCTGCCTGCGAAAATCCAATTTCTTGGAAGAAATGTCATAGCTTTGCATCAACCAGAAGCCCATTTCAAGGAAGCATCAGTTGCATGTGCAGTGCTCTTACCTCCCCTGCCTCCTGAGAGCATCATGCAGTGAGTGTAATTGTTAACACAGATCAATCTATAAGTAACCGCTCGTCCACGTGACTTGCGCCCGCAGCGCCTCGCAGGCGGCTTCCTCTGAAATCAGGAAGCAAATCAAACGTTTCTCGCAACCCAGCGTGAGGCTTGCTTTTCTAATTACGTGACGTATCGCCTCTTCGCCGCTACCCGGTGATCAAGCCGGACAGGTGGCTTCACTCACTGCGTAATTAGGGGTCTTCTTAGGACTCTGGGACTGTGTGCAGATCAGAACCAACCTGCACGCCTGTTACTTTTTTGCTCGCTGCAGCTGAAACACTGAGACATCTTGCACTGCTTCCGAGTTTAAGTAAATGAGGGCGTCATATTTCAGCTTCTGTGGCTTCACAGGCCTAATCGATCAGATGGCTGTAGCAGATTCACAAATCGGAAGGAAAACGAAAGAGTCGGTTGATGTTCTCTCTTTAGATTATTTGTTGACGAGTTGACATAGTCTGGGAAGGATTGCTGTGCAATGTGAAGTTTATGTTATAGCTGTTTAAGAACAAAGTTAGTTGTCAGTTTTTGCCTCTAAATCTGTGTTTACAGGTCCACAAAGTGTTCAAATGCATTCACTGCTCATTGAAATGCAGTTCAGGCAGACAACCTCTATTGATCACAGCTCTAAAGTGTGACACAAGGATGCTCTATGAATGAATGAATGGATGAATGAATGAATGCTCTGGGACATCTGGTCCATATTCAGACTTTTCCCTTGGTTCAAGTAGTTTTTCATTGTTTCCAACAGATATCGTCCATCAAAGGCTTAATGTGCTCCTCTTTATTGCCCAGCCACATGTTTATGTTTACTCGGAGAACAACGGAACCAAAAACTAAGATACGGAGGTATTTATAGAAGTGAGCCGGCAGTTTATGTCCTTCAATAAAATGAGTTCGGATGACATGAAATGGGACCGCAGGCACTATAGAGACAAATAAACCAACAACAAACCCTGCTGTTGTTGGTGATGGAGGCTGAGAGACTAAACACTTTTATTTCTACAATTGGTTGCACTTCTGACAGTTGAAGCGCAATTGTTTGGTGAAATGAACGAAAAAACAGCATTTTGTAGGCAGAAATTCCTGATGCTGTCACTCACATGAATCAAAGTTCAGTCATTCACAGTTACATACTTTCCTCACTCATGTCTGTTCAGTTTGTTCCGTCTCCAGTGAATCCCCACACTCAGAGTCATGTGTGGTCCCACTTTCATTTAAATGACTAAATTATATCCAGGCCCCCCCCCCCCCCCCAACCGCCTCCCGCCTCTCCTGACATCACCTGCTGCTCCTGGGTAATAAAATATTTGTTTGAGGGGGTCCAAACCTTCCCCGCTCATCAATCATGCGGCTGTTTATAAGCACTTCTGAATGATTTATTACAAACCGACGCTGAATGACGGTGGATTTACACACCGTCTAACTTGCACCCAGTGTGATTAAGTGTGTCAATGAAAGAGCCGGTGCCAGTCTCGCTGTGAAAATGAGAGGACGGAGGCACGTTTACGTGTTTCTAATGTGGGTTGAAGCTTTAATCAAAGTATGGAAATGAGAGTGGTGATGAAGTGCCGTGAAGTTTACGTTTAACAGGAAACACTATTCTGGCTTTAACTTTGCATTATAACAGAGTAGAGTTGTAGAAAAGAATCAGACCGCAACCTCTTAACGAAGCACTTCTGAGGATAGAGACACTTTAAAGAGGCGTTTGTAATTGCAACAGAACTTGTTAAAAACCACAACTTAGGTAAAGGCGAAAAATATTCACAGATTCGGCCTTTCCGTTGAAAAAACTCCTCAGCGCAATATTTTATCTACAAAACCGACACGTCACTGCAATCGCAATTCAAACGAACTGCAAAAACCGAGCAAATCCCGCTGCTGCAAAACAGTTCCGAGTCTCCAACTTGAAAGCCACCTTGGACTTCTGACCACTGCAAACAGGAAACTGATTCTGGAGCTTTTTTTCCTCGGGTTGGGACGACTTTTTTAATTAGAACAAAAAGCACATTTCAGAATAATGTGACTATTTCCAAGCCCGCACT
Organism: Malacoctenus gilli; assembly: GCA_032164315.1. Taxonomy (NCBI): domain Eukaryota; kingdom Metazoa; phylum Chordata; class Actinopteri; order Blenniiformes; family Labrisomidae; genus Malacoctenus; species Malacoctenus gilli. The sequence goes on from JASSRZ010000042.1 coordinate 14,103,753, forward strand.
GCTTCAGTAGGAATGGGGTGACTGTGCACAGAGGTATGTCCGGGAAAGCTACGGGTTAATTTAAGACTAGGAGCTAAACCTGTTGCCAATTAGGAGCAGCGAGCGCCACATGTGGGCTAGACGCAGCTATCTCCAGAAGGGGCAAAGGGGGCAGAAACCGCAGCGCGCGATGGAGACAAGCTGAGGAGCTGTGCAGTCTGCTCCTCCGAGTCCAGCCGCCGCCAGCAGGTCTTCACTGAGGTGATGGAGCTTTTCCGACGGATGTGATCAGACAGGGTCCGGCAGGAGCGAGGGGTTGATGCGCGTCGGGGGCCACCATTCACACGTGGCCCGTTTACGTTTGTTCCGTTGAGGATTGCAACATGGCTCGGCTCTCTGCGATACTTTTACTTTTCGCCACGACTTTGCTCGCCACGGGCTGCGTGTCCGAGGTGTGCCGCGGACCGCGCTGCTACCCTGGCCAGGACTGGGCCAGGCCGTGCGTCGGAGCGCACTGCCAGGGGCGCACGGACGCGTCCGCGTCCGCGCCCGCGCGGCAGTTCCACCAGTCCACCCAGTCCAGGCGGGGGCAGGTTTACCCGAGCTACCAGCAGGACGGCCACTACAGTCCGCACCAGGCGCAGAGCGCGCCGCTGTCGCCCTACACCGTCGTCCAGCCGCAGCACGCGGGGTTCGCGCAGGCGGTGAGCACCGATGGCGCCAGGAGGACGAACCCGAGGACCATCACGGCGGAGGTCTTTCATCCCGGCTGCGTCGGTGGCACGTGTCCCACCTCCGTCTCTCACCGCACCACGAGTGACGACAGTGCGGCGCGGGAATGCAAAGGCATCGGATGTAAGCTGCCCTCTCGGATGCGTCAGAAGCACACGTCCTGCGTGGGGGACGCGTGCGGCGCGCACGCCGGAGACGACGGGAGGCTGGGCGCGTCGCCCGTGCATGTCACGGACAGAGCTGCGCAGTACCTGGATGAGTTCCCGGACTTTGGCTCAGAACGTGGAGCGTTTATCCAGCTGACATGTGACATGAAACCAGGTCAGTTTCACCCTGCGAGGGGACGAGAAATAGTGAACCTCATCATGACTACCACCTCCTAAATTCATACTTTTCAATGTTTCTCTCAGGGAATAACGAGGTTCCCTCCGAGGATGCTCTCGTCCTGCAGCTGCAGCTGTCCAAGGGCCAGGAGAGGCTGGTGGAGGCCCTCAGGAGCCAGCAGGTTGAGGTCAAGGAGCTGCAGAGGCTGCTCGGCGATCAGCAGGGGGCGCTGGTCAGCCAGCAGCGAGAGATCCTCGAGCAGCAGCGGAGGATGTTCGAACAGATGGAGCAAGTGAGTCTGTTGTGATATTCGATATGAGAATCCCTCTCTGCATTCTGCCGTGCGGCGACGATTCACGGTCCTGCACTGAGTCAAGAGGATGAAAAAACCCCGACTGCAGCTGCTGCAGGCTGCTCACCCACCTGTGTGTGATGCAAACCATGTGTGGATCAGGGGAACCGCGTGCTCTGTGCCACGCGAAATATGACTCAAAGTCTCTACTGTGTTACAATCTTGTGTCTTCATATCAAACATTTGTGCCACAATCCTACCTCCAGGTAAAGGCCCAGTACAGCATGCTGATGGACGGCATCAAGCACACGTCGCTCCAGAACCTGCAGGGGGAGTTGGACACTCACATGGACAGTATGGGGGGGCAGATGAGAGCCCACCCAGCACAGCAGGCGCTCTCTCTGCGCAAAGTGGACATGGAGGCCAGTGTGATCGAGGTGAGCCAAACGATGACTCGAGTTCAAACGCACACACTGGGCCTGTAAACACAAACAAAAGTCTGAGCCTCAATTACCTTGCATCATTTCAACCTTGTTGTTAATGTTTTTCAGTTTGTTTGTGGAAACTCTAAGATCCACAACGTGAGCAGTGACCTCACAGCTTGTGTTCATCCTTTCTGTCCAGTTCTTGTCTGAATCAATGTGCTGCTTTGCCTCTAGGTGGATCGCTCCATGTTGGCCTGTGGCAGCTGCGGGCCCGATCAGTTCTGCGACTTCAGCAGTGGTCATCCCCGCTGCGAGAAGTGCACCGTCTGCCCTGCTGGCTTCTTCCTGGTCGCTCAGTGTTCGGTCCACGCCGACCGAATCTGCCAGGTTCGCACCGTCACACTCCTAAATATCGTTTCCCTTTACTCATTCGCTTCAAACAGGAACTCACCAGAAAGGTGGCTAAATTGAGCATGTACTGAAACTGTCAAACTGTTTATATTTGCAGGACAGAGATGAATGCCTTGAAATCACGAACTTGTGTGGAGACGAGCAGAAGTGTCTGAACACGCCAGGTAATCCCATTGACAGTCAAAATTCGATCTTCAGTCTTCTACTTGGAATCATTCTCATTAATGTCATTTCGCACAACCTGTTCCAAGCTGTTTCGAAACCAAACCTCACTCGGATTTGTCTGCTGTGGCTTCGTCAGGTGGGTTCCGGTGCCAGGACATGACGGAGCGAGAGGCCAACGCGGGAATGTGCGGCCACGGCTACTTCTTCAACTCGGACATGGACGAGTGTCAGGCGTGCACCGAGTGCGACGGGCATCCCATGGCTTCGCCGTGCACCTTCACCGCCGACACGGTCTGCTCCGGTGGCGCTGCGGCGGCCGACAGTTTCGCCGACAGCGCCCTCTCCCTGTCGTGGGCCGGGGACGTGAGCCTGCAGGGCGCCAAAGGCCACGCGCTGAGCCACGCCTTCCCCAGCGTGCAGCTCCACATCCGAGGGAAGGGCGACGCGGAGCTGGTGTCCCCCGAGGACGGGCGTTTGGCGCTGCGGCAGCACGGTCTGGTCTGGCTGGACGAGAACCTGTCGGTGAGCCACGGCTGCCGCAGCTTCATCCAGGTGGGCCTCCGCGTCAACAACACGGACGGCTCGGAGGGCCGCGACCTCAGCGGCGTGCGCGTGGAGCAGCGCGAGCAGCGCTCCCTCCAGAGCGTCAGCATCAGCGGCGTCGCCGAGGTCGCCCCGGGTCACGTCGTGTCGCTCCTCCTCCGCAGCGCCAGCAACCACTGCAACCAGAGCGGTGAGGGTTTGAAGCTGTACGACTACTCGGCCACATCGCTCAGCCTCCTCTGGCTCTCCCACGACACCGGGGCCGTCGCCATGACGGCGCAAGCCATGGTCTCGGCGCATTACCACACCAACTACCGGCCGGTGTTCCGCACCACCTCTACCTCCGACCCGTACGTGGTGGGGCTGACTCACGACGGGCGCGGGATCCGCTTCGCAGAGAGCGGCACGGTGCGCTTCGTCTTCCAGCAGGCGGTGTACTCCATGGGTCAGGCCTGCGCCACCGAGGGCTTCCAGGTGCTGGCGTATCTCAACCACAACGGGACGGGCAAGGAGCTGTTCCGTTCCTTCAAGTCCGGCGTCCACTACCGGGACACGTCCGTGTCGCTGTCGGGGGCCGCCCAAGTCAAGTCCGGCGACACGCTCGGCTTCGAGATCCTCTCTCCCGCCCAGTGCACCGTGCGCTTCTTTGGCGACGAGACGGGCATCAGCATGCTGAGTCTGGTCTGGGTGCCCGCCGCCATCTCCTCCTCTCTGTCCGCCTCGGTGGCCCACGCCGGCCTCCCCTCGGGAGCGGTGCGGAACAAGCCGCTGTTCTTCCACCAGACCAGCCCCCAGGTGACCCAGATGGGCCTGCTGGGAAAGGGGTCCCCGGAGCAGAAGCGAGACCTGGTCTTCAGGGAGGCCGGCACGGCCAGCCTGGCCCTGGATCTCAAACTCATCCACTCCTGCAACCTGGTCAAGGTGACTCTGTTCAGGCGAAGCGAGGCCGAGGCGGCGGCGGCGGGGGCCCGCGAGGCGGCCGGCCAGCGGCCCGTCCCCGTGGCCCAGCAGGTGGCCGGCCAGATGCCCGAGGGCAGCCAGTGGGCCAGCGTGAGCCTGCGAGCCTCCTTCAAGGTCCACAACAGCACGGCGGTTTTCTTCACGCTGGACTGCGTGCGAGGACGGATCAACCAAATCAGCCACCAGAATGGGAGCGGGGTGTCGGTCCTCTGGGTGGCCGCACAGTGACGGGGAGAAACTCTGCCTTGATTTGGTCATTTCAGGTCATGTGTGCTGAAGAAAACCCCCACACATTCAAGCAATATATGGGCTGGGATTGTTGTTTCCGCTTGTTTTCTAAGAAATAGTTCAACTTTTTGGACAATAAATAGCTGAATTCAGAGGGAGGGATCTTCTTTGACACTTTCCTTCATATTTTACATAAATTACACTCAATGTTAACGGCATTACACATATTGTATCTTATGTCAATACAAAACTGTAAATTTATGGAGCCTGAAGGGCAAGTTCCTTGTTACTCTATGGTTTAATGCTGAAATAAGCTAAATCTTGTGGCTGCATCATTAGAATTTCATCCTTTTTCAGTGGGTTGAACGTGGTTCAAAAATGTCTCATTTTTGTCTTCTGATTAACTCAAACACAAACTCTTGCGTTACCCATCTGAAGAAGCACCGACGCGCTCCGGTCATATTTATACAGTGCAAATCCTCACGGCCTGCACGAGCTTCTACCCAGGTAAACATCGTCCTTCACACTTCGCTCTTTCATGCAACAAATGGCCGTGCTTCTCATTTGTCTGTTTTTTATTTATGTAACTCAATCAGTCCGTTGACGTCAAGAGGACTTTGACATGGTTCCAGTTGTGACTGCAGCATTTTCTCTGCCGATGCTGGTTTTAATTCGTGAGGGTGTTTTTTTTTTTCCTGTTTTTTTTTTTCTTTCTTTCTCTCGACCGCATGTGTTTCATGTTAGCTGCCATGTTTTCTTCCAAATGTGAATATCTACTGCATGCCTCAGTTTAATGACCACACGGTGCTTCTAATGTATTTAAACAGTCACTAAAACCCCGGTGCTATTTTGAGTATTTACCTCTAATATTATAGTTACTGTTTATCCAAGTGAAACTGCCATAAAGTGTATATTAGATGTTTGCTGGTAAATCCAATAAATATACGTCTGTTTTACAGGATTTTCTTGCCGCAGCTTTTGCATTGGAAGGGAAATTTGATAGAAACAAGATTCATTTCTAGTCCAGTGAGTTGAACCTGATTATTGTTCCATAGTTTGACTTTAAAGTGTTCTCGAAAGATCAGAAGCGTTTCGGGAACAACTGTCGGCTAATTTTGGGAAACAAACATCTGCAGGCTTCATCGTGCCGTCGGTTCACTCGTTTGACTTGCTGTTATCACTAATTTTTTCTGAAGTGGTTGATGCTTGATGCAACAAAGCTCGGCTGTCGTACAGTTGTGGATTCAGCGGTGCCACAGGCAAGAAATGTGTCCATGATGTAAAAGCTGCTGGTGGTATTTTTGCCCCTCCTCCTCCTCCTACTTGTTGTTCTTCTGTTCTTTTCTTCTTCTCCTTTCCTTTCTCTCCCTCCTTCCACTACCCCCTTGTTGTCTCCTCCTTTTCTCTGCATTCTTTTTTATTCCTCTCTTTGTCCTATTTTAGCTTCCTCCTTTTACATTTTCTTCATGTTGTCCTCCTCCTCCTCCTCCTTCTCCTCCACCACCACATCATCTTCTCGGGTGAACATCAGTCACAATTTTCGGTGTTCCTGTGAATTAGAGATCTGAGAAGAATCCTCGGCACCCGCGTGGATAAGAACTGAAGGAGGACTCTGGCCACATTTAGGCGGTCAGCGTTCAAGGTCATGGCCGCGACCTCACAAAACACTTTCCGTGGCCATAACTCAAGAATTCATACGCTTGTCGTAGCGCCGTTTCACACAAATGTGGAGCGGGTGCATCCAAGATGGTTTTGATCTTCTCTTTTGTCACGAAGCTTTCCTGGCAGCTTTTTCCTTTTTTTCCCCCTCTCAGTCACAAAAGTGTCAAATTTACATGTGTCCCACTGCAAGTTATTCCCAGCAAGTCAAAGCATAATGTCATGTTTTTTAGATCATAGCAAATTATCATGTCGTGGTACGAGCGGCTCTCTTTGTGCGGCACATGATCCG
>JASSRZ010000042.1:14128824-14139950 GCA_032164315.1 Malacoctenus gilli
ACACACACACACACACACACACACACACACACACACACACACACACACACACACACACACACACACACAGAGCACAGTACATCTTGAACAAGTCCATCCGGCCTTATCTGCAGGCTGCAGCAGCAGCAGCAGCAGCAGCAGCAGAGTCTCTGTCAGTTCACCACCAAAGAAAAAAAAAAACACTCACAGCTCAAAATGTTTTATTCCCCTGCAAACGAGGGGAGCACCTTCATTTATTATTTCCACACCACTGATGAAGGTCTGCCCAGTGGACTTGTAGACTTCTTTTTTTCAGACCCCCCCCCAACTCGCAGATTAAAAGAACGCGATCTTTTCCCCGCCGCGTCCGGCCGAACACAATAGCAGCCGGTCGCCCAAACGAAAGAATATTCAATCAGGGACAAGTTTTTTTTATCAGAGCGTGTGGGACAAATGGGATTTTTCGCCCAGGGGCTCCTGAGAGCACTTTATAGGAGAAAAAAATCACCTGACCTGTTTCATTCCTGCTGCAGCAAGACATGGGGGGGGGGGCGCTGTGAAAACTGCTAAAAGTCCATTTATCACGATTTGACCGACTCCAGCATGACCAAAACCCAGGCAGAGGAAAAACAACAACAAACTGTTGCTGAGTCTTCGTCGCATCAGCTTCACTTGGTAGTATGATGCAAACTAAAGGGGTTCTTCAGTTTTTCACTGAAACATACTGACTGGGAAGAAGTAGGTTTAGATCTACTTCATGTTGAAGATATCTTATCACACTTAAAGTGCGACACAGTCACCTAAAAGTCAAGAGTCTTCTTTGTAGTTGAAGGTCTGTCGAACTTATTTCAAGAGAGAAAATTCACTTTGCTTCGTTCAAACCAAAAACATCTTCAACCAGCTGCTTTGTACTTTTCAGAAAAGCTTGAAAACGCTTCTTTTTCAGCTGGTTGCATCTTATTTCATGTGTAATATGATCTTTTACGACTTGAAAGAAGTTTAATCCACTTGGTGAGCGTCTGTTTTTGTGGAGCTTCTAAAACACGACGAGCATTATCGGAATCAAATGAGCCACCTCTGTGAGATAGGCAGAGACAGACAGCCAGCAGTAGGGCTCAGACGGGTTATTTTAGGCCCTGGCACAGTACATCTTTGCAGTGTCTCTGCCTGGGGAAGACATTTTTTATTCACCTCCTTTCAACTGGCTCGCGCGGCGCTCTGCTGACACTGTTGGTTTCCCCCTGATGAAGGGAGCGGGTCGAACCCCGCTGCTTCTCGTCTGACATCTGCTGCACCCGATTCCCCACTGTAACACGCCGACGCCTGCGTCGTCTGGGTTAAACAACAGGTTGCGCTGTCACCGCGTCGAGGCCTCCCGGCGTCCCGTGTCGCTTCCAGTTTGCTGTCGTAAAGATTTTCAGCGGGATCTGCGCAGTGTTTGATCCCTCGTTCGCAAGCTGGGCTCCAGCATCTCACCTTGTTCCCAGGCTGAGTTGCGAGAACAAGTCTGCTCCAACCCACCTGATGATGTGGAAGATGGCCGAAATGAGGAGCTCGTTGTAGATGGCCACGGCCATGTAGCGCGGCTCGTGGAAGGCGGAGGGGATGGTCCTCACGGCGTAGCACAGGTAGACCCCCCACAGCAGGAAGAGGAACTCAGCTGGGCAACGACAGGGACAGAGAAGCTCAGAGAAGACCTTCAGGCAGCCAGTGTGTGACGGCCACTTTAGACACATCACACGAAAGATTATTCACAACTATTTGATCACCATCCAATCAATGCAGAGGGAACTGATTCGCAGAGGCCGAAAAAAATGACAATAAGAACAGATAAAATACAATAATAGAACAAAGGAGCATTTTACAGTAGAAACGGCTGTGAACCTTCACAATACAATTATTAAAGAACGTTAAAATAAAGGGCTGGAATATTAAATAGAAATAAGCTTGCAAGTAGTCAAATAAAGATTAAAAAAGCACTAAAAATACTAGATCACTAAGATTAAAAAAGAAATAAAAGAATTGCGATGATAAAATGTTGAATTAAATCTTGTAATATTATTTTATTTATTGAAGTTATAAAGTAATAAAAGCCCACATAAAAGCCAGATTGCATAAATAGGTCTTTAGTTCAATACAATGCTTGTTTTTTTAGGTTTAACTTGTGGCTCCTGGTTTCACAGCAAACAGCAGGAAGTGACTGAAGCTGCTCCAGCGGAGCCGCTGCTCATCACCAGGTCAGCCGAGGAGCAGCAGGACGGAGTGGGTTCGTGGTTGGAGGTCCTGGACTTGAACCCAGGCGGGCACATGGTGAAGATTTTACAGCTTGTATGTTCGGGGTTTTTTTTTTCCCCTCACCGTCCCCTCAAAAGTGTGAATGGTGTCAGTGGGTGTCCAGATTGTCCATATGTGTCAATGTGAGTGTGGGATCGTGTCTGTCAGTTTTTAGTGACCTGTCCAAGGTGTAACCTGCCCCCCACACACTGCGGGTGGGGGTGGGCTACAGCACATCCCGAGACCCCTCCGATGGAAAACAGCAGTTGCTGAGTTTCTATATCGTCTTTCATCAATCTGTGAGGATCACTGCAGGAAGCCCTCAGACAAATGACAGGATGTTGATTTTCATTTCCTGCGAACCTTCTGGTATTTATAACCACAATCACTCGTTTCTAATCTTCGCGAGTCTTCCACTTGTTTGCGGCGTTTTGCGAGGAAGCTGCCTGCTTGTCAGCGCGTTGACGCCTTCCTGCTATCGCGGTATCTCATGCAGGTCACACAGTCTGAGATCAACATACAGGAAAGATGGATGTAATGTAAAAAACGAGAAAAAAAACAACAACCCAACAACCCGTCTGCTATCATCCCACCCCAGAGAGCCCCGCGCAGCCTGTGTACCCAGAGAGCTCATTATCATCTAAATTGTCAGTGTAATGAAATTTTAAAGCACATCGCTTACAAAAATCAATAGTAATTATTTTCTGAAGTGAAAAAGGAAATTTTCTTCAGGCTTGCTGCGTTTTTTTTTGAGATATGAAATGATGTCCTGGAGCAAATCGACGAGATCGCGCGTTTTTCTCCGACATTAGAACAAAAAAAAAAAACCCATTATGCATCCTTTATTGTTGCTGCGAATAAAAGAAAAACAATATGCCTTCAGATGGGAAAAAAGAGAGCACTCTCAAAGCTCTGATGCGCCGCATATCAAATTCTGGGAGTGAATATCAGATAATCAGACGGTTTCTCGACTGATACAATCAACGCAGGCTTGTTTTTATGCGCAGCCCAAAAATAAGGAATAAAAGAAAAGAAAACTCCACTACGAAATGCGGCGGTGATTCTGTTGGCGCACGAGTCCATAAAGTCTTTATAGCGATTACAGTCCATTAATATTTATGAATCGGCCTTGTCTATAAATCATCACTAATTACATGGTACTTAGCCTCTGAATAGGGATGCGTGAAGCGCTTGCTTACAAGAGGGAGAGGATAACAATTCTGACGAATGCAGATTAATTGTGGATTCGCATTAATTACTTATTGTTGACGTTATCAGACATGTTTTGCATCAGCTCAGTTCTGCTTTGCCTGCTCGCGGAAGAGAAACGGAATGATTTATGCGCTTCGCAGACAGACACGCGTTCTCCTGTCGGTATTATTACGGAAAGACAGGAAAAGCAATTAGGCCAGTTTTTGTTTTTTTTTTTTTCCTTTCTCCAACAGCCCAACATGCACCGCGGCGAATCAAAAAAAAAAAAATCCTGCGACGCGGTCTCGCAGGCGGCTCGGTGTCCGTCGCAGGAGTCTCAGCACACGGCTGTCAGAACAAACAGCGGGGCTCCCTCATTTCCGATCTCGCCTGAAAAGGTGCGCGGGAAATACACGGCGCCTCACGCAGAGACGGCAAGACGCGAGCTGAGGGATCCCCGCGTGCACCGGGTGTGAGTCCCTTTAAAGTGGCTTGTTCGTCACAGCCTCACACACTCTGAAGTTCCCATTTCTCTGCGCCCCCCCCCCCCATCTCCAGAGCGTCCTCAGCCTTCCTCCCTCCGTGACCCCCCCCTCCCCCCGTCTCTTTCTTCTACGACTCCTCTTCTAAAGTTCTTCCCTCCTCGGCTCTCTCTGCATCGCTGCCCACAACCCAACACGCTTCATACTTCACAGGCTCCTTCTTCTTCTTTCTCTCCGCCACTTCCACTGCCTCTGTCTGCCTGTCCATCAGTTCTCAGAGGCAGGCCCAGCATCTCCCAGGGATCCGTCCTTCCCCTCTTTCCAAACAGGATTAGTCTCCCCTGCTGTCAGAGCGGCTTCACTGAGGTGCACATCACTGCCTGCTGCTTCCAGACGCTGCCTCCAAGAGGCCACTGGAACTCGTGCACACAGGAGCCCTTTGGGCCTTCAGGGATGTTTGAGGGGCGGGCGCTACAACTTCACAGGGTACCACTGACTTGCGACGCTTGTTATCGCAGCCCAGACGCTGCAAGATGAGGAGAAGGGCAAAAGTTTGTCTGTGAAACCAGCAGAAGCTGTGGATTTATATAGTCAATGAAAAGAAATCAGTCCCTCTTGATTCAGCATCAATTTAGGGTCTTTTTTCAGAGGTCATTGGAGATGCACTAAGAATCTGTGGTCACATGATTAACAGCCTGGACTCACTCACTAAATCACTCGCTCGCTCACTCGCTCGCTCGCTCGTTGGGCACCAAATAGAGCAGAGTCATCGAATGTCTCTTCCCACTCAAAATTAGTTTTTAATCAACTAAACAATTTTCAAAGAGATTTTTGGACAAACTGATACGAAGAAAACAGAATTTTCAAGTCTGGAAGTGACATGAAACTGGTTCAAGGTTTCATGGTGACTCTGAGCCCACACAATCCTGACGATAGTGGGAAAAAGCTTTCCTGCCGACTGATTAAATGTGGGGGTCAAAGGTCAAAGAAAACTCTTAAGATCTCTCAAAGAGGTACTGGAGGGGCTTTATGACCCCCCCTCCCCCACCCGGTATTTTCTCGCAGCCACTCGTGAAGGCTCTCCAGACTGCGGACCTTAACCAACATCGGTGCCGGTCGAAGACTGAAGCCTGTCGACTCTGGTTGACTTCTGATTGATTCGGGGTCACGTCAGGTGGCGCCGGGGCCAGATCGAGTCGCGTCATCCGTCTGGGAACACATCTGCGCTCGACTGGTCGAGGCTGCGTGTACTCTGTGGTTATATAACGTTTCACTAAATTAACAAGTGAAAAAAAAGGTGGTCACCCTGCAATGCATCTCGCTGCATCCTGAATCTGTTACTTTTCAGAGCTGCAGCAAAACAAACACTTGAACTTTCAAGAACCCATAAACTGATTCATGTATCAGAATTCGAAGCAGTTGACGAGTGACTTGTGAAGAAAAAAAACAACCCAGTTGATACAGCAGGCGTTAAAGTCTGTGTAAGCCCTCCCCACTTTCTCCTGTGATAGATTCATTGTAGTCGCGACTAGAAAGGCTCATCCCGTGGAAGCTCCCTGAAGACGTGGCTGTGGTAAACGGCTGTCTGAATAAATGATGGACTAGGTGGTAGTTCTCGCCTGTGGGCGGACGCCGCTGTAATACCGGTGGCAGCTCTGGTTACTGTAACAGAAGGTGCACTCCATCTTGTTTATTACAGCATCCCATTGTTAACTTACTATGCAGCGGCATCTATCACGCTGCTTCCGCGAGGTGGGGGGTGGGGGTGGGGTGTGTGGGGTGAACAAAGCGACGGGCGCGATCGTCGGCGTTCAAATATGCATCAATTTGACCTCGAGCTGGAGGCTTTTTTAAAAGGCTGCTCTGAGGACTGAAAGCGAGTCATTACTGTAGAACGAGGCCTGATGGCACGCAGGCAGCGTGTTTTACAGCAATTTATGTCCTTCTGAAACGCGCCGCTGCTGCTTGTCCACGGCAGGAAGTCCCTCTCAGCGGAGGAGCTTATCGCATTTATATGGGATCAATATTACGCCGGCCTGTTTGTTTCTGCCTGATTTGCTTGCGTCACGACGGACGGACCCCACTCCAAACTCCAAAGGCTGACGGCGAGCGCGGCCTTTCTCCCTATTTTTCTCTTTGTTGTGCACTGCATTCGCCGTCAGTATTCCAAAACCAGCAGAATGTCAAAAAAAGAAAAAGTGCAGCTAAGCGGCTGAAAACTCAATTTGCTGAGGTCAAAAAGGATGTTTGGGTTTCTGTTTTTTTTTGGTGCCTTTCTGAGTCCATCTGTTTCCAAGCAGCGCTTGTTTACCTCTCTGACCACACTGGTGCTGGAGCCTCAGGACTCTACACTACTCACACCGGTGCCAAAACTCTGCAGTCATTCTTCACTTGTTTCCACAAATGCCAGCAGCCTCAATAAAAGGTTAGAAAGCAGTTCTCCCTCCGACTGTGCAGTCAACAGTTTGATGGGAAAAATTAGGGAACAGTGTGCTTTAATTGGATGAATATGTGGAGCATTCATAAAAACCTGAAGCAGCACCATGTGTGAAATCTAAATTAAAAGGAGATTTAATGATTCGCAATTCTTGAAATAAGACTTTTTATGCTTCATTAAACCTCTCATTTTGATGTGACTGTGTCTCAAAAGTGTACAAAACCTGCGCCAGAAGCTGAAAAGGTAAATTTTAACTATGGACACAATGAAGCCAAAAACTCAAGGAGCCATTAGTTGTTGTTGGATTGGCAATAAATCAGCGACATAATCTGATGACTGAAGACAACAGAGCTTCAGCCAGTAGGAACACACAGAGATCTGTCACTGGAAACAATAAATTGCAATAATTTGGAGCTTCTTGGGAACTCGAATGCAGAAGGTCAGGAGTTGCTGCGCTGATCTTCAGGCCCTCCGGCAGCACTGCTCAGCATCAGGTCTTTATTGAAAACCACTGTGTCCTAACAGGGACGCTGCCAAAAACCGCTGTCTTCGAACAGAGTTCACGCTGCGCCCCACAAACGCAAGCTGAGGCTGTCTTCTAAGCAGATGACATATTGTCTCAACGTCTCCATCGATTGAAAGCAGCGCGTTTGTCCCTCTGGATCGGCTCTCGCGGCGCATCAGCTCTGTGTGCATCCAGACTCACCAACAGCCATCATGTAGTCCCAGCGGTCCAGCAGGCACATGCTGAACTGCAGCCCCTCTGGCGTGAGCCCCGCGGTGATGAGGGCCCGACTCAGCTCGGGGCTCTGGCACACCGCCGAGGTCCAGGCCACCAGGAACCACAGCACCACCAGCACGATCACGGCCAGCAGCCACAGCACCCGCCAGCTGGTCATGTAAGGCGTCCTCTGCGCCGTGCGGGACAGGAACACCTTTAGGACCCTGAAAGGGGGGGGGGGCGCGATGGAGCCTCAGTGAGAGATGAGAAAGCGCAGGATGACGTCTCGGGATGAGTTAACGCCGCTCCGAGTCCGACTGGCAACTGGTGCCTCCGGCTGTTGATCGGATCAACGTGCCCAAGTGGGTTTAAAAGAAGCAGTGAGAAACTGCCCCCTTATGTCGTTTCACTCACAGTTGTTACATGTGTTTTGTTTGAGTTGTGACAGAGAACCAAAACAAGACAGATTTGAGAAATTAAATTCCAATTAAAGAAAGAAAACGATAAAGAATTTAGAAAAAATAAGCTGGAACTGCAAGCGAGGCATCGGACGATATGGTTTCATGATGTTTCTGTCAGTCAGTCTGATGTTTTAGGAGAAGATGTCAGACAGAAGACTCGTGCACAGGTTGTCACTATGTCACAAGGTAGTCACTGACTTACTCGCATCTGCAGAAAGAATAAAAATGTTGCTTATCAGCCAGGATGGTGGAAGATGAGTGTACTTGCTGTGTCGCGTCTAAAAAACAAAAAAGCAATCTGGGAATAAAAATATCAGCTTCCAGAGTTACACAAAAGCAGTCCGGATGTAAAATCTATATTTTGTCTCACTGCTTCGCGTTCTCTCTATCAAACTGTGACAAATCTATCTCATCTGATATATTCAGCAGCAGCACCCGGGTGCTGGTGCCAGAGTGTGCCCCCCTCGGGGCGCGTTTCCCACCCAGAGAACACAGAGAAGAAGAATGAAATTGGTCATTTTGCCAAGGGAACGCTCTGGCCGGCCTTTGACCTCCTCCTGCCTCCTCGGCAACACTTGCTCAAAGCTGAAGAGCGGGAAGTCATCGAGTGAGTTTGTGTACGTGCGTGCGTGCGTGGGCGTGTGAGACACTTCAGCCAGCAGACGTGGAGAGACCAGGCCTGATGTGAAATTCAAAGGACTGCACACGTGTGCGCGGAGAGTCAGGCAGCGCTGAATTATTGAAACTGAGAAGGACCAAATCTCTGGAGGAGACGAGAGGAGAGGCTTCGCCTATTTTTAGATGTTGCGTTTGATGTCCTATTGAATTCTACAATTGGAACGTTTCACGTTAAGTACACAAAACAGGCCCGGCTTCGTACGACGGTGACCGTGTGTGGGGTTTTTGTTGGTTCTCGGTACCTGTACAGCTTCAGGATGACGGTCCCGTAGGTGATGGCGAAGCCCAGGAGGCGCACCCACCTCAGGAGGATGCACCGGAACACGCTGGGATTGAAGTAGAGGATCATCACCTGGAGAGAGGCAGCGGCGTCAGAGGGGTCCGCGCACACACACGCAGGCAGCATCCCGGCTCGCCATGATTGTGTTGCGCCTTCTTCCCATGGAATCACACAATCCTCCTCTCACTCTCACCGGAAATGAATCAGAGACGTCAGTGTGAGAAAGAAGGGGGGGGTGCAGATTTGGCCTCACTGACGTCTCACGCCGGCACGACTCCCACTGGCACCTCTGAGATGTATGTTTTTGAATATGTCAGTCACCAAAAAGGCCTCCGATGAGTGAGATTGAAGGGCTTAGTTTCAATATCAGAAGTGACGAGTGACAATCTGGTTCTAGTTGAAGGACGAGGGCATGCGGCAGCATGCGACGGCGCTCATTTGCATGTTGTTTTGTATTTTCCTCTAAGATTCAGGCCCCTTCAAATGTCAGCCGCGCGCACCGTTTGAGCTCCTCCGAGTGATTGCCAGCCAAGCCGAGAAATTGCAGGTGGCTGATAAAAACGTCCCCCCTGTCATTTGCAGCTTGATGTGAAGTGTATTTGCACCCATCACTGTTCCAGATGAACCTCTGACGGATCTCGCGCGCCAGTCTGCGGAGATCGCAGCTCCCATTTGCGCTTCTATTACAGTGGCAATTCTTTTCATTAGCGAGCAGCTCAGCAAGACGCCGCACGTCGGCTCTCCAGTGACCGCACTCCTACAGCTGCCTCTGACGATGCGACGCCGTCTTCCACTGTTGCACAGAAAACCCCCCCGAATCACCAAGTCTGTGGCTTCATGTCAGCTACAGTGTTTGAGCAAGAATTAGGTGGTTAACTGGTCTGAATCAGTGGCTCCTAATGAGCACCCCCCCCCCTCCCTCGCCATGCACAAAACGCCTCGAAGAAAAGCAGCGGACGCCCGCTTCAGTTCTCAATCTGCCAAAACATTCAAATGGAGCCAAACACTGGCGGAGACGGACAAACTCTCCATGTTGCCTCTTTATCAGAAATGTCCGTTTCTCAAAGAAATCAAGTCTTCCCACAAGCCGTCGATCAAACTGTGTCTGTTCATCTTCATGTGGGAAACAACTGCTGTCGTCTTTGATGCTAGAAAGCATGAACTGTCGAATCAATAGTAAATCATAACAACAAACTCTCCATGACTGAATCATGAGACGATAACCTTTTCACTTTGTTCTCCATCATTTTCTTCATCAGTTTGTACTCGGTTGCTCGGTCCTCCTAAGGCTACACACACACACACGCACGCACGCACGCACGCACGCACGCACGCACGCACGCACGCACGCACGCACGCACGCACGCACGCACGCACGCAGTGACTGTGTCGCTGGTGGTTATTTAGTGGAGGTGGTGGAGTCGATCCGGCGCACCGAGCAGATGGCACTTGACATGCATGAAGACGGGGACTTCCAGGGAGCGGTCCAAGCCTGGCAGGAGTGCTGGGAGGAGCGCGCTGCTGCAGAGGGAGACGACTTCAAAGGGCACGATGGCCAAATTTCAATAAGGTAAGCTTTGGTGTTTTTTCTTTTTTTTTTTCAGAAGATACATAACATTACACAAGCACCTCTCCCACCATCTTCTGTTGCTCCCACAAGGGCCAGGGACTCTGTTTGTGGATTGTTGCACTCATTTGTATGAGCAGGCTTAAAAGTGATAACAAACACTTCTACATGTTGTGAGAAGGAGCACTCTGCCCTGATCTGCTCAATCGAAAACATATCCACACGTCACCCGATAGGATCTATATCAAGCTGGGGAGGCTTGAATATATTTACACAAGTGAGTCAGCATGTGTGAATGTCACACATGAATAGAGAAGGTGAAAATGGTGAAAATCTAACAATAAAGCCCCGTGTAATCAAAATACTTTTATTCTTCCACATTTAACTCAATAAAAAAATGGAGCCACTTGTTCTCATTCATGAATCCTCGATTGTTTTGTTGCAATCATCTCAATTAACCCAGAGAAATGGAGGGAATGCAGGATTTATTACACAACCATTAATCGTGTCTGACTCAAGCAGGTCTTTCTTGGAAAATCCAAAACAAAGTGGGAGTTCAGGAGGACATAATTACATTTTTGCAGTTTGATTTACAGTAATGAAGAACTGCAGGTCAGAGTTTACACCCCCCTGTACTTAACCTCGGCCTGACTGTAATGAACGCGCCGTTACGAGTCCCTGAGGGACACGGCCAGTGGTTTTATCGCTGCTCTCACAATGTCCTGGCATTCAGGAGACAGCAGCTCCCCAGAATAATTAGGTGCAAGTAACCGCGGCACCTGTAACCTGTTTTTTTTTTTTCCTTTCTCAGAAGAGAAGCTCAACATCTGTGGCCAACTCAGCGCAGCGAGCAGCCAGCCTGCGGCTGAAACAGTCTGCCTGTGAGACACGCTGAGGGGAGAGGGAGACTCACGTGTAATTGGGAGTACATGAATCACAGCGTAGCCTCTGTGACACTCACAGAAATACAGAGCAAAGATGATGCGTGTGTGTGTGTGTGTGTGTGTGTGTGTGTGTGTGTGTGTGTGTGTGTGTGTGTGTGTGTGTGTGTGTGTG
>JASSRZ010000042.1:14140050-14167886 GCA_032164315.1 Malacoctenus gilli
ACACACACACACACACACACACACACACACACACACACACACACACACACACACACACACACACACACACACGACACTTCCAACTGTCATCGTCTCAAACAGAAAAACCTGCAGACTTCAGATACTTGGCGACAGTTCCCAGAGAGTACTTTGTTTTTCCCGAATACGCAACGATACTACTGGCACAGTTCTTGTGACCAACTTCGTCTGTTGGCCTCAAAAAGCGCCTGAATCAAGAGAGACTGTTGGATGCACAGGAAGGAGAAAAAAAAGTGGTACGCGCTGCATCTGTAGGGAGAAACTGATAGATTCATCAAAACACTGCACGGCAGCTATTAATAAATTATTGTGGCAGCGCATCATTATGCAGCCTTTTTTCACCCTTTCCGCTGAATGGAACGCTGTGAAAATGTAGCGCGATCAAACACCTGCAAGACCAACGAGGTTCAGTCAGACCCAGTTGAGATGTTGTTTCTTTAATTTATTATTCAGCGAGGGTTAAAATGCTGTTGAAGCAATCCCGCTAAGCATTACAACTGTTAAACGGCCACTGACGGACACTTGGTGATATTTTAGGAGATTATATTGATTTTTTTTTACACTCCTTCCAGATAACTGCCAGTTTTCTGTTGTATCTATACTCACAAACATTACAAAATCACAGTGACGAGCAGAGTTGCGAGGTTTTCTCCACCCGATGGCCTCCAAACAGGCTGCAAACACAATGTTTGCTTTACCTCTGACAGTTTATTTCCCTCTGCTGCTTCTGTCAGAATCACAGTGACCATCAGTGGCCGCCCTTTGGCCTGTGAGGAAGTTTAGTGTGCGAAATGATTGGCTATAAGATTTCAAAGTGAAAAAGAAACAGTACGCGATGCCAGCTGTAAAATCTGTTTGCGGTGACCGACCTCCACCTGCTGCCGTGTTAACGTCTCTCAGCTATTACTGTAAACCTTCCCTGTGTTAAAAGCACGGCGTCACCGGGCTGCCAGGAAGGCTGTCGGCTCTCCGGAACTGTTTGAGGATTTTACACCTCGGTGACTGCGACAGAACTTCACTTCTCTGGTTTTCGGCGAAAAGGAGTTGATTCTCTCATTAAAGTGAGACGTCAAAGCGCGCTGGATAACGATCGCGGAAGAAGGAAGAATAGAAGCACGGCGCCGGAGGAAACCGTCCGATCCTTCTTTAGAGCCGCCCGCTGCTGCTATTTTGTTCGAGGCACCACCAGTTGCAGTGTTTGAGTGGGTTTTAAGGACCAAGTGAGCAGAATGAATTGCATATGATGAACAAATGGTTAGATGTAAGTGTGAAATCGTCTGCCTCAATGAAGGCGAGTGTTTCTGGTCGAGTGCGTGTTGCTCCGTTTACCCTGAAGATAACACTCACCTCCATACTGGTGAGATTACAGCGGTGAGTCCCTGCAAACCAGCCACTGTTGGAGCACTGATCAATGTCGACATCCTGCAGGTTCACATCCACACGGACGACACCCCTGTGGAAGAGACGGAATCGAGGATCAGGGGAGAGATGCAGTAAAAAAAGGGGAAGGAGGGGAAGAGGCAAGAGCAGCGGAGAGGAGCCTGGACATGATGAGCAAACCAAACATATCGAACAATCGGAAGGCAAACCGTTTAAAAAGATAACGATGCTGGCTGCAGAATCAGATAAGTGTTTCCTGTGGGGAGAGGAATATAGTGAGCGAACAGGTGAACAAGGTGAGAGGCGAGAAAAACTGGACAGAAAAGGTATAAAGACAAGAGAAAACAGTGAAGAGAAGGACAGAGGCAATAAAATCGCTGGAGGTGAAGCAAATCGCATGAGGATGAGGAGTCGGGTGGGGGGGGGGGGGCACGGAGGCAGAGAGAAGGCCAGAATGAAGGAGAGGTAAATTAGAAGCAACAGGAGGAGCAGCGCTCCGGGGGGAGGGGGAGGTGGAGGTCAGAGGTGGAGGAAGCAGGAGAGGAGAGAGCGGTAATAGAGAGGAATGAATGAAATAGATTGAAAATTGGGAAGGAATTAAAACTGACGGGGGGGAATAATGAGACAGAGAGAGGGAGGGAGCGGGCCAGATAAGAGTGAAGGGAAAACCAAACAGAAGCAAGGTTGAAATTAGATTTAGCTACGCTACCTCTTGCCAGACATGAGATCACAAAGAAAATGCTTGTGGTATTATATTTGAATTGTCTAAGTCTCCTCCCATGACAAAACAACACGAGTCCACCCACTTTAGGCTTTGTGCTTCTTCTAATTTCACAAAACAATCCTCGAGTCTGTTGTTATGGTTCAGGGTGATGAACCAGGAGGAAGTTCTGGGTCTTTCCATCTATTTGACTGAGATATTACTGCTGAAAACAGCTCAATCGGCAAGTCTCACGACGATAAGCAACAAAAATGATTCACTTCCTCGTTCGCATTCTTTATATGACTCGTGATTTCATGGAATCGTTTATTCTGTCTTCCGGTCTTCACACATCGAGTTGTATCTCCACCGTGAACATGTGCTCTGTGTTCTCGCCACAACATCAGGTCCAATTAGTCTCGTCTCCTGTCAGAGACGCAGCTCGCGTGGCGCTTCGAGGTTCAAGTCGTGAACATGTGAAGACCCCCGTCCTCCGACGCAGCGAGCCGCCGCAGAGCCGCCACCTGAAGTGAAGAAGGTTAAATGCTGTTGGGAGATGTGACTGCGATAGCACGCTGGAGGAAAGCTGCCCGCTCCTCACACTGATGCGGTCATTCCGGCTGTCGCCACGAACATTTACTGACCAATTCTTTTCATCAAGGACGGTTTAATCGAATTGGACGTGAACTTTGCCGTTTGCAGACGTGCTGCGCTGGACTTCAATGCACTGGAATGCCAAACATATCTCGATAAAATGCAGTCTCACTGACAACAGCAGCAAATTGCAATTACGAACATCAAATAGTGTCACATTTAACCCGGTGACATTAAATCATACTGTCCAACGGTGCTGCAGTCTGATGTTGAAGCCAATCACTGTGTGTCTCCCTCCACAACTTTCACTCTCTCCTTCACACACACACGTACATTAGGGACACGTTTCCTCCTTCGATAACCCGCTCCTGCCATTTTCTTCCCAACCAAACCCCAAGCCTGCTGCCGCTCACTCGCTGACATTCACTCCGCGCTTGGTGGTGATGTGGACCGTGACACCTGTTGCTTCCATCTGCCTGCTGGAAACTAGAACAAACAACCGCGGAGAGTGGCGCGCGGCACCAACCCTCTTCAGCTCCTCGGCGCGCACAGAGAGCAAGAGAAGCAAATGCTCTGATGCACTCCAGCGACAAAAGGCATTTGTTTGCATGTACACGGCCGTGCGTGACGTCACCCATGTTTGCAAGTCATTGCTTGGTAGAGGAGAGAAAAAGAATGAAAAAATGGAGAAAAACTGTGATAGAAGGAGACTCGAAATCCTGCAAAGACACATTTGCTAAGACGTGTTTAGATGGATCCACTCAGGGACCAAAAAGTCTTCAAGAAGTGTCGTTTTCTGTTTCTGGACTGGAACTCTAATATTTCTGAAATCTCTTCCAGTGTCTCATAAACCTTTCTCATATTTATGTCGAACAAGTATAAACGTGACAGATTTGTAACCAGCGATTCTGCTTTCAAACCACACACGGCAAATCTACAGCCAGCGCTCCCTTCATGTGACGTGGAGCTCGATTCACATTTCATGTGCCTCACACACCGGGATTCAGAACTGAATAAACGATGTTACGATTCATTTAGAACCTGTGAGGAAGTGTCAGCTTAACTGAGGTTCATATGTGTGTCAGAAGGTTGCCTGTTGCACATTTACAGCCGGCATCGTCCGTGACAGACAGAAATAATTCCATCAGCCGTTGAAAAAGCGCCGCTGAATGTAAACGAAGCGTGATGTTGACGCGCCCACGGGGCCGTCTGCCTCCCTCCCTGCTGCAAAATGCCGCCTCAAACCTGCAGACTGTCGTTTACATTCTGATGAGGTTTACGAAAACCTCTTGGCCTTTTCGTTGCGTCGGCTGAGTGGGTTTACATTTGGCTCGCAGAGACGGAGGGACAGAAAAAAAAGGACACGTTCAGGGTTGGGGGGGGGGGGGGCGGGGGGGCTGAGTTTGAGGGTCCAAGATGTGGTGGAACTGAATCCGTCATCTCCACCAGCTTAAGCTTCCCCGTCCAGAGCCGGCCCGACCTGCTATTTATAGGGATGCCGTCAGAGGACTGGGCCGAGTGGAAGATGCGACAGAGAACAGCTCACGTTACAGAAAAAATCGGCGACGCACGCCAGGCTGCGCGGTTTGCGACCGATATTGGGAGACGCAGCGCATCTCGGGGAAGAGACGCACGCGGGTATTAAACAGACACTTCATTGTGCTCCCTCTTGACTCGACGTCTCCCTCGGCTCCCTCGGCTGACTTCACAGCCAGTCCTGACAAATGTCAGAGGAGATTACGAGAAGCCGGAGAATTCCTTCGTCATCTTGGAAATCGTACTTTGATCAAACAAAGCCAAGTCAAGGGCACCTGGCTCGGATACATATAAAGGAAGAAGGAGGGATGTTTTCACTTATTTCTACTTCTTTCTGAGCAGCTTCTGTATTTGATGAAGAAAAAAAAACACCCTGAAAGATCTCTCCACATTATCGAGCATTATTGTGGTTTGAATCTATTGTCGGGGGCTCTAAGTCAGTTTGACTTTCATTGCAGTGTTTGTGCTTACAATTATATTTCAAAGGCAATGAAAAGAGAATTCATTTTCTGCAGGATGAGAAAAAGAGATGCTTTGGGGCTTTGTTTGGGGGCTTCACAATGACTCACACTCATTTGATCTCAGGAGAAGAATTAAGGCTTCGTTTGCAGAACAGGGTGACAATGACTGAAAGGCCCTGAGCACAAGATCCTTATTTTCACCCGTGTCAATACTGTCAAAATGTGCGAGAACAGGCTCTATCCAGCCTGAGTGTCTATGCTGGAACTTCTTTTTGTGATGTCGTTTAAGTTGCGAAGGGATGTAGAAATCCCTGCACTCTCTGGGTGCCCTTAACAGCGACTGCCACAGAGTTAGATTTTAGTCACATTTCAAGAGTGATTCATCTTCCAATTCAGAATAATAGCAGGGTATATGCCATGGGAAATAGCGGGAAGAGGGGAAATTGCTCATAAATGTCAAACTTTCCATGGAAAAAAAAAGACATTTTCACCTTCAAAAATGAGCCACTAAAAATA
The DNA here is from genome assembly GCA_032164315.1 of Malacoctenus gilli. Classification (NCBI taxonomy): domain Eukaryota; kingdom Metazoa; phylum Chordata; class Actinopteri; order Blenniiformes; family Labrisomidae; genus Malacoctenus; species Malacoctenus gilli. The sequence goes on from JASSRZ010000042.1 coordinate 14,145,277, forward strand.
TCTGGTCTCGCTGCGAAAGCTTTAATCCAGTGCCCTCTCTATGTTCCCATGCAGCTTCAAAAATAGGATTAAATGCACGAGCTCAAGCATCCGACTTTTCTTCCTCTAAATGTCACAAATCACCGCCACTTGTTAAATGTCACTATCATTTAAACTCACTCAGAGCCCTCTTGGCTGAGCGGCAATCGGCGATTGATTTAATTATGAATTCATTCATGGAACTCGTTTTAATCACACTTAACATTTTCAGGCGCCGTGGGCAACTGACATGAGCTGATATCCAGCTTCTCTCGACCAGTTAAACACCGCCGCCGCCGCCGCCGCCGCCGCCACATGTGGATGCGAGGCCGAGGACGCTGTCCCAGACGGTCAAGGAATCGTGTTAGAAAGGAGGAACGGCGAGCCAGTCGGTCTGAGTCATCACAGCCAGACTGTTCTCTACAAGAAAGGATGCTCAACTTTTTACGGCGCTGCGATAAAATGTCTGCGAGGTTTCGATAAAAAAAAAAGCTCACAGATTTAAAGCTGATGAAAACCCAGTCAATGGTGCGGCCTCACACGTTGTTGTCATACACGGATGCTGCGTTGATAGAACACGCTGCAAGACCTTTTCTTCCACAGCTGCATGCGGCCACATCACCAGACCCCAGGAGTTACGGTGCCTGGAACAAGTCGTGACCCAGCACTATACTCGGGGGACACGTCAGCCAGAGGGGGGGGATGATTTCCGGTGCTCAAATCACAAAGACACAATATTTGCCCGATGAACGACCAAGCATTTAGTGTCAGAGTGTCACCCAATCCAAAGTTGTCTTCTTTTCCTCAAACTTGCAGTAAACACGACACCGAAAACCCATTTAGGAAACTCTCATTTCTCGCTGTAAGACTTGTTTTCAGCTTAAGGAGCAGGTTGGATGCTTTCACACCAGACCTGCTAGGTCCACTTCAAGTGGACCAGAGGTGATTTTTAGTGGAATACTCTTTGCTGGGGCAAAACTCATTAGAACTCTGGTCTGCCTGACAACGTGGGCCACAAGTGAACTCTGGTGCTGCTTTTTTTCTACTTTGTGGACAGTTTCTGCAGTATTTTGTTGACCTCCCATCACGTTTTTCACTCGTATCATGTCTTTATCAAGTATAGCAGCTGTTTTTCTTCATATTTTTGTTTTTTTTTACCTTTTCCTGACTCAAGCCTGCTCGTGGACAGCTCTGAACCAGCGCTTTGACCCTTGGCTGTCCTGTTATGTCTTCACCAGACCCTGTTAGATAAACGTGAACTTGCCTCGGTTTCACGCCTCAACCTGTCAGAGTTTCGCTCTCAGAAACTGTAAAACATCGGCTAAACTGCTATCGAATGTCCGCACAGCTTCTGACATCCAACATACTGAAGCCGTTCGATAGCCTGTGTATTAAATGCAGTTGATGGAAAGATAAAGTGCACCTGAAACTCGGGGTGGCAGAATATTGTAGTTGCTGAGGTTTCATTGCTTATTCATGAACCGATTGATCTTTTCAAGACACTTGGACTGGAGCCTTGAAATATGAGAGCTTTTGCCCAAACTGTTGCACACACAGAAACATCCAAATGTCAGCTTGTATAGATCTCCACTCAAGCGGACACATTGTGTAAAGCCTGAAATATTCATGCTTGGACGACATCCAAGTCTGCAAACCCCCTTTTTTTAAATGCAGCTCAACACAGCAAGATTTTATTTGACTTCTTATTGCACAGCACTGTCAGGTAAAAGCTTTCAAGGAGGATTTAGGAGCCGGAATTGATCGACTAACCTACGTATTTACACAGTGTTTATAAAAACAGGGCAAACGCTTCTTTTTTTTCACTCATTTATACTCACCTGAACTCAGGCGCCGAGTTGGTCTTCAGTCCATAGAAGCCGGCAGACAAGGTGAGCAGCCAATAGGGCACAAACGCCCCGTGTTCGCACTCCAGGTAGGGCGCCGACCACTTGATTTGGTTTTTGTCCAGGAGGTAACTTCCACTCGTGGCTCTTCCAAACTCCTGGCCGCTCCGGTGCGCGTACGGTCTCCTGCCGTCCCTGAAGTCGTTGAACCAGTCCGCCTCCGGACTCTTGGTCTTCAGGTGACGGTGCGCCGAGCTCGACAGGTCCTGCAGCACCACCTCCCTCTCGGTCCTCGTCGCCTGGAGGAAAACGTGGGGGCCCGGCGCGGACGCGTCCGTGTGCAGGGTCACCACCGCCCTGTGGATTTTGGGGTCCCCCTCGAGGATGCTCTGGACCAGCGCGTGGTACCAGTGGATGTCCCTGCGGAGGCTTTGCTCCCGGGACCTGTTGGCTTGCAGGATCATGTTCAGGAAGTTGGTGGCGTGCGCCACGGTGTCCAGGATGCTGTGCAGGGAGTAGTGGGAGGCGACGTGCAGGCCCCCTCGCAGACTGCTCAGCTCGTACCTCCGCGAGCAGTTGACCTGCCTCAGCGCGGAGGAGTCCCCCGTGTGCAGGAAAGCGGTGACCACCCGCGGCAAGTCCTCCTCGATCTTGTGCGCCACCACGGTGCGCTCGGTGGCTGGCACCGGGTAAGTCGGGTGGTGGGGCGGCTCCCGGTGAATGTTTTGGGTGCTGTAGATCGGCGGGTGCTTGTCGTCGCGCTCGTTATCCGACCACTCCACGTAGCCGTAGTTGGAGCCCAGAACCAGCGCAGTTTGCAGGAGCAGCGGGACAACGAGGAGAGCCATGGTTTCCTTGTCACGGGCTCGGGGGAGACACGGTGGACACCTGGCGAAGAGGACACAGCATCACCGGAGCCGCTCTCCTCCGTCTGCACCTTCAGGGGACAACAGACACTTCACAAAGGTGCGCGCCAGAGAATATCCTCAATTTCAAGCCCATCATCTGACTGAAACCAGTGAAACATCTCCCAGCATCCGCGCATCTGTTTTCCGCGCAGCGAAAACAGACTTTTCCGCGTCTTGAGGTCCGTTTGAAAATATGTACGCTGGTCCAAAACAGCTGGACAGACACTCCTCGGGATGAAAACTCACACCTAAAGACCACGGACTCCTCGGCGGTCCTCAGTCCATTCAGGAAGACGCGACGGCGGCGGAGCTCCGCGTCTCCTTTCGCTCGTGTTCGGAGAAAACCCGAGTGTGAGGAGCTGGAAGACGAGGAACGGAGCAAATTGTTCTTGAAGTTCAGCCCCTCCCAATAAACCCCCCAATAGGCCACCTGGAGTGTCGCCCACCGGCGTGTGTGGTTGTTCCTCGCTGCCTGTCTGCAGGAGGTGGGCGGAGCGTAGGAACGACGGGCGCTATCCGGTGCTGAAAGTAGCGCTCGTAGGAAGAAACGCGAGGGTGGCAGCGGTGATGAAGAGGAGCCCTGGCTGATGAAGATGGAGGAGTAGCCTGGCAGTTGGACTGGATCTACAAATAGATCAAAAATAAAAGCAGCTCGAGTGAAAGACCAGCAACGCAGCCAAGACGTTTATCTAATACCATGCACCATATTATTTAACGACTCAATTTATTCACGCTCAGTTAACCACAGCTTTTTAAAATGTTTCCTGCAGCAGTTACATCCAAGTATATAAACCATCTCGGAGGCTCCTTTGAGTCCTTCATATGAAATAAGCTGCAACGTACTGTCAGCTGTGTGACAGAAACAGATGTAACTTCTGCAGCAATTTGAGTCACAGATGCAAGGAATCACTGGTGCAAAAGAAGGGTTATCAGTTTTATTTCCATCACCTTTCCTAACGTTGTGCTTGGTAGATATTTTTAAGGACATCCAAAACTATTTGGAATTGAAGGTGAAGATGATGTGGATCGCCACAAAAACAACACAAATACACTTTTTTGAAAACTCAAAACGACAGCTTGCAGCTTCTCACCTGAACACGAATTCTCCAAATCAATAAATCCGCAAATATGTTGCATTTCTAAAGCTTCACTCGCTCTCAACGTGATAAATCTCATGCGTCGCTGTGAAAGCGTGTTCTGGCTGTAAAATGTCCCGGGAGCCTCATCTTCTCGCTTCACACTCCACAAAATAACAGGACTGTTTATGCCGATGTGTCACTCTTGTGTGCTCATCTTTTTCTCAGCTCTGGTGTTCTCCGGGATCAGGAGTCGGCCTCTGACTGTGTGAACGCAGAGTGCTTTTTCGCCCGGGGTGACTCTCAGGCCGTTGCCATGGCAGTAAAAGGAGACGACGCACAGACCTCCCCGCGCTGTCCACTGCAGCCAGTGACGAGGACCGTGGCCTGTCTTGTCCCGCAGCTTCAACAAACATATTGTATATATGTGGGCCTCACACAGCCCCCCGGGCTGATAGGAGCACACAGAGGGATGTGATGGTCAGGTATTCGGGCAGAATAATAACCGTGACAACAAAGCACTTGAAAATCAAATATCATTAGGAGAGCTGTCACTCAGGTTTTACATTTGCTTTAAAAGCGATGCAGGTTTGACGCCTCCTTTCAAAAAAAAAGACAAGGTGCACATATACTTAGTATCAGACGGAAGGGAGAAAAGAAAGTACCAAGTCGTGAAGGAGCATCAGAGCGAAAGAGACGAGAGACAGCACAAAGTGACTGTTCCTGCCCCCTATTTCATCTTCTTTTACAAGCTGCCCTGCCTCCCCTGGTCTGCTGAATATTTGATAGGCATTTGCTGCTTCATCTGCATGCTTTACAAATTGGGTCCATACAACCGCAACGTCGGTAGAAGCTGCTGTACCAGCCGTTCCTTCACCCACGCTCTCTGTTCTCCCAGAGGTTCCCTTATATTTCCTCAGAAGAAAGTGGAGACGGGGAGAAAAAAAAAAAAAAAAAGGTTGTGGAGCAAAAGGCTATTTTCTCCACTGCTTCCTTTCCCCACTCGCTGGAGTCTGTTTTGTTGGCGTGCCCGTGCAGTGAGCTGCTCCTCAGCTCAAATGAGAAAAGTTTAGAGGTGCTGTCAGCGGGAAGGTGGCGAGGGCTTAAATAAATGTCATCTTGACCCATTAAAATGTCATGCTTGTTGGGGTGCATTATAAAAAAGAAGTGTTTAATCAAACCCTTCCTACAGAGGCCCAGGAAGACATCAATAACCTTGCATGGGAAAGTTCTTTTTGGTTTTTTTATTCTCTACAGCTTGTAATTTACAAAAAGCACATCATTTTCAAAAGTCTGAGCGGTTCGTAATACCTCCAGCCGTCTGTCACGCTCCACATCACACCTGCCTGACTGTTTGTAGGTGTGTGTGGGGGATTTATGTGCAGTTTGAAATGTGTTGCTTTTGGACACATCTTTCCTGTGCAGCAGGAGTGTCAAACGTGCGGCCCGCAGGCCCAAACTATGACAGCAGTGGGTCCAAACCAGCGTCGAACAATGAAAAATATAGACAATTTAAAAATGTCGGTATATCTAAGCTTTGTTTCTGACTAGTTCGTTGGGGATCACACTGTTTCGTTACTCTTATCCAAAAGTATGACTCACGACTGAACTGCAGATGTAGGCAATACAACATCTGTGAGAATTATCGACATTACTGTTAGGAAAGAAGATGTTTTCAGAGTGGAAATGTATGTTTTTTGCTGATAAAAAAAGGAAATATTTGAAGTTGTCATTGCTGAGCCTACTATTCTATAGTATCATTGGTTCCAGCATACTGTAAATTGGATTTGTGTGTAAGTGGAGCCCGATCTCAAATGAGATTAACACCTCTGCTGTAAAGGTTCAAAGTGCTCTTTGGATAGTAACTGTTTCTACACTTTAATTGCTGTATTCTAGCCACACAGAGAGCTCATTAAAATGTCCGTACATTATGTTTGAGGAAATCACATGAAGCAAAACTCCAAAACAAATCAGGCAAAAGGAGGTTCAGCGAATCTGTGACACTTTTCAGTTCCAGTGAATATTTAACACAGTTTGAGTAAAACATTCATTTGTACGAAATAAACCAGACATATGACTAATGGCGCAGCAGCAGGTGAGTCTCAATTAATTCACATAATCAACTACATCCTCTCTGTTTTGCAAACAATATGCACAGGTGGGTGAGAAATCACAAACAGATGTTTTAGTCTAAGTGGTCTCGCTGAAGTGTCAGAAAAGGCGTACACTGTGTTTTTGTCAACAAGGCGGGGGAGCTGGAAGTGGCAGGGGAAGCCGAGCAACAATATGCTTTCACACGTCGTGTTTGAGTGAACTTTCAAAAGTCACGTTGTTGTGAGGTTCACTGTCAAATGAATAGAGATATTGCAGCCTCTTAATCACATTAATTTCCCATTTAAGTCCCTCACAAACACCACTGAGGCTACTTGTTTGAGTGCGCTCGGGTGCAGTAAGAAATGCAGAGCTCCTATCGAGTGGAGACATGACAGCCTCATTTGCATTATACCCACAGAGATCTGAGAGCCTCATCCGACTGCACACATACACATCCAGCTTGTGTTGTCTCAAAAAGAAAACCCAGGGGAATTGCGCTGAGGAACGTGTGTGTGTGTGTCTGTGTGGGTTTGGAAAAAGCCTTCATAAGGTGTCTTGTAGTAAAGACGTGAAGGCAAGCGTGAACAGACAGGTGTGAAATCAGCTTGTCAGATAAAAGATGAGCATCTCCAGCTCATATCTGCATGGTTTTACCTTAGATCTTTGTTCAGCTGGTAAAATTCCACATGCCTGCTCACATTTGTGCTCAAACATCACACAAGCATTTCTTTTTTGTCTGGTTAACTTTCTCTCTATCTGTCTTTCTCTTTTAACTGAGAGTATATTGTGCGCACTTGGGAGCTTGTTGTTTTGTGCCTTATATAAATAGTGGTGGCTTGATCTGACTTGACTGCACAACTGACACATGCTGCTGAATGTCACAAATGCATTGCATAAGTTCTTGCCTTTGCTGCCATCTGGAGGTGGAGCATCGTCTCGTGGACGGATGCAGGGTGTTTCACTGTTATTCATGCATGTACACCTTAAAGAGTCACTAATTTATAACAAAGAATTTATTTGTTCTTCAGAGAGGGGGGCACAGGGGCATGCCAACATCGAGACCACCCCACGACCTCCTCACAGTGAAAGTGTCAACATTTTTACCCTCCTTATTTACTTTCCGTAATTTTTTTATTTACGTAATTTTTCCCCATTTCATTGCATTTCTTTATTACTCTAACAAGCCAGGTGAAAAAGCTAACTGCTGCCTGAAGATGAATCATAATTCCCTTTGACGTTTTATTGAGATTTTTCTTTCGTTTTATTACTCATAGCCTCTATTACCCCCTAAAATAATTGTATATGATTCAATATCATAATGTGATATTCAATATAAACAACCAAACAACTTTATGAAAACATTTGTTTGGATATCGGAATCGCTTTTTATCTTTGATTGTCATTTGTTTAAATAGAGGTTAAACGAATCCCACAGCACTCAAATGCAACACGACTTCTCCGCTTCATGACGCCTGAGGAAGTGAACGCATCATCGGAGGTTTCGCTGTGAACGACAGAAGTTAAACACTACTTGACGCATTTCGCAGCGAAGAAAAGAGGTAATGCCTGAAAACGTCATGTTGACAGTTCCCTACGTTAAGTCGCGACTCCTCTGTAGAGACCAAGAAGACCGTCGCTATCACTGAAAAGTAACGAGCTGACGTTAAACCGGCACATGCCGTTGGTGAGGTACCGCTAGCCTGCCGATGCTAGTCAGACGCAGCTAATAATTGTCTGTCACTTAGCGTTAGCATGTGTTAGCTTTGGACGGTTGAGATGGTTTCCGGAGGGACAAAGAGATGATGTCGCCCTTGTTTTGTTGAGCTGTTAACGGCTTTTAATGCATGGTACTGTCAAACGTCTGGTTATGTCTCTTATGTTGACAAAATAAATGTTGAGGATAATATATTGATGATGTAACTGGGATAGGTGGAGACTACATAACAAACCAGTTGGTTACTTTCACTTCCCTGTCGCTACTGTGTGAGGTATATTATGTATTCGCACGCATGCAGTGTTGCTTAATCAGGAACCACGTCACTTCATTTTATTGTGTCCCAGTTTTCTTCCCCCCAATGATTGTGTTCACTGACGTTGATGTGGTTTAATTGCTTAGTGACTCCTATTTGAATGACACATTGTCATTTCTTTTTGCTTGTTTGACCTCCTTTTTTTAGAGGAAACCTCCCTTTGCCTTATGGATTCCCCACGGCAGTCAAAGAGGGCCAATCCGAAAAGCCGAGAGCCAAAGCAGAGTCAGAATAAGACGAGCACTTCTTCTCAGAAAGATGCCTATGCCAGACTCCTTAGCCAGCACCGCAGCGCCAAGTTCAGTTCATATCTTGAACAGTATGCGAAGGACTCCTCATTGCTACGGGAAGGAAACTTGCCAAGTCCAGCGTCTAAAACCCAAAGCGAGAGGCTGAATATACCACCGAGACAAAGGGACCTAATGTTTAATGATTTCTCTGATTCTAGTGACTTCTCCCCCTCTTCCTTGAAGAACAGAGAAGAGAGTTCACTGTCTTTGTATATGGAGAAACTAAACCATTATAGTGCCCAGGATGACCCTGAACGGAAGCAGGGTCTGACCGACCGGCAGCGGCGGGGACAGAGGAGAGACACCACGACCAGTCACGATGGAGACATCGAGTCAGGAGAGGAGCTCGGCAGTCTGAAGACCAATGAGAAGAAACAGCAGAAGCACCAAAAGAAGAACAAGGAGTCGAACAGAGATTCTGCCTCCAAAGAGACGGCCTCTTTTGGAGACAACCCCCCGTCGCTTAAGAAAGGCAATACGGGGGGACAAGAGCAAGAAAACATGAAGAAGTCGAAGAACAAAACCCAGGCCAAGTATGGGGAGGAGGGCAAACTGCAGCAGCCTCGAGGTGAGCTGTCGGTTAGTTTTTAGGGAGAATATTCAAAGTAGATCAGTGAAATAAAATGTTTGATCAGCTTTGGTGCCATAAATTTTGACTTTTCACTCTTTCTATTAGCTGCAAGTGCCAGTTCAGTGCCAGACAAGAATAAAAACAAGGGAGGCAAAGGATCTAAAAAGCAGGTTTTTGAATCCTACATGAGTCCTGAGGAGGTTTCTCACGGCCTCAAAAGAGGAGAACTCATTCAGGTACAAACACGTTGGACGACGACATTTTATAGTTGTTGGAGCAGCTATAATTCTCGTCAGGTCAGCGCTGAAAATTATGTGTCTCTTTTTTTTTTTTTTTACAGGGTCAAATAAGGATCAATCCCAAGAAGTACCATGAGGCTTTCATTCCCTCTCCTGTGAGTTGATCACACCTTCCTGCGAACCAATCCCAACTCCATCACCTTTTGTTGCTTCTGATCCCCAAAAACTTTGAATGACTATATTTGTTAAACGTTTAAAGATGTAGCCGGAGAGCAATCATTTCATTGTGTTCACAGGATGATTCCCAGGACATATTTCTGGAAGGGATTGAAGCGCGCAACAGAGCATTGAATGGAGACGTTGTGGTGGTCCAGATTCTCCCCCGGGAGCAGTGGAAGGTCAAACATTGTTTGTGATTTGTACTTGACTTCTCAACATGTTCTTTGAAAACACCTTACTCCAGTGGATGGCAGTTCGCCTCTCAGAGACGTGATGGCTCTTCGCCTGTTCAGGTTGTGAGATCGGATACGGACTGTGAGGAGGCCAGCGAGTCGGAGGTCCAGAAGTCTGCAGGTGGTGCAGAGCGCCAGAGCAGCAGCATTGATGAACACGTCCGCAAATTCAAGAATATGACTCTCACTCACGCAGGTACCTTGTCTCAGTATTTTCCCCACAAATAAAAGGAAACCGGTGCTCACGATTTTATGGTTATACTGCTGTTTTGATGTGAGGAGGAATGATGCATAACACATAAAATGACCATTTGGTTCTGTAAATTACAGAGGAATCTCTGAAGGACCCGTCAGCCCCTCAAACCAACGAAGGGGAAATACTCCAGAAGACTGCTAAAGTGAGCTTCCTCATCATCTTCTCTTTTAAAAAGTGAAAAGTTGTTGTTTAAGCGGCTTGAGTCTTTGTTGACATTTTTGCCCCCCTAATATCTCCTGTCCTGCAGGTGGTGTATATTGTTGAGAAGAAACACTCCAGAGCAGTTACCGGCTTCCTGAAGTACCTTCCTGACAAGCCCTTTGCTAAGTTCTCCCCTGTGGACCACCGAGTGCCTCGGATCAATGTTCCCCTCTCAGACTGTCCCGATAACTTCCGCTTTCGCCCTGACGACTTCGCCAGCACCCTGTTTATCTGTCGCATCACCAACTGGGCAGCTGACAGCAACTTTGCTGATGGGTTCGTACGGATTCGGAATGTCATCCAGGAATCTGAATGTTGGGATTTGGTGAACATGCTCATGCTCTCATTTCCCTGCCAGTCGACTTGCTAAAACGCTGGGTCAGGCTGGAGAGATCGAACCGGAGACGGAGGGCATCCTGATGGAGTACGACGTTGATTTCTCTGACTTCTCCGACGAGGTGTTGGACTGTCTTCCCAAAAACCTCCCCTGGGTTATCCCACCTGAGGAGATGAGGAAGAGGAGAGACCTGAGGTCAGACCTCAGATTCTTGTTCTATTTTCACCTTTCCCTGTTTTGTGTGTGGCAGGCTGCCACAACGTGAGTGTCCTACACCGTATTTTGTTTTTCACAAAGCGCTGTTTGCTGTCCATAGGAAAGAGTGTATCTTCACAATCGACCCTTCGACTGCCAGAGACTTGGACGATGCCTTGTCCTGCAAACTGCTCCCAGATGGTAAAGTGTTCTCTCTCATGCTCACTGTTGTTTACAATACCTATTTGCAACAAAACAAAAGGAGTCTTGTATCTGAAGCGAGCTTTATTGCAATATCTGTAAAGATTCTATTGCTGAACGTGAAGTCATACCAAGCAGGAAGTTGTTGTTGTTGTTTTATTATACGGTGAATGTTTCCCGTAAGGCCGAAGCTTGAACTTTCGACTCGAGGCCCAAACTTTTTTTTCTTTCACCAGATGAACACAGAATAAAATAAAATCGTCATGATTTGAAGGACTCAATGTTTTTCTGTGTGTTTTCGTTGGGGGTTGTAATGTGGGCATTGACTGTTGGTGATGGCAGCATCCTGGTCTTCTTTCTTCACAGGGAACTTTGAGGTTGGCGTTCACATCGCTGATGTGACTTTTTTCGTGGAGGAAGGAAATGCTTTGGATCTCCTCGCGAGCCAGAGAGCAACCAGCGTCTACCTGGTCCAGAAGGTGGGTTGAATTTTGAGTCATCGTTCACTGTAAACCTGATATGTACCGGTGCCGACACTTTTCATTCCCACCTTGAGCTTTTCCTCTCGGTCCCGTGTTGCGTTGCTCTCCAGGTGATTCCCATGCTGCCTCGGTTGCTGTGCGAGGAGCTGTGCAGTCTGAACCCTCTCGTCGACAGACTCACTTTCTCCGTCATCTGGAAAGTGACTCCTGAGGGAAAGGTACGCACATCAAATATTCATGAGTTTTTCAGAGCCGCACTCGGCAATGACTTAAAGTTCACATCAAGAGAAAAAGGGGGTTTAGCTGCTGATTGATGAAAGTCTTGTAATTCCTCCCCAGATCCTGAGTGAGTGGTTCGGCCGCTCCGTCATCCGCTCCTGCGTGAAGCTGAGCTACGACCACGCTCAGAGCATGATCGAGGCCCCGGAGAAGCTGTTCTCTGCCGAGGAGCTGCCACCTGTGGACCCCGAGCACCCCATCGACGAGATCCACCGAGCCGTGCTGCACCTGCACTCCATCGCCAAGAACCTGCGAGCTCAGCGCTTCTCGGGGGGAGCCCTCAGACTGGACCAGGTCAGTGCTGAACTGTGTGCGCAACAGGACACAAGCCCAGTGACAGTAATGTGATTAATGTACATCTCATTAGTAATACAGAATGCATATATGTAGAATGAAACGCTTAGTTCATTTCACTGTCCAGGCAGTAACATTGATTGAAGGTGCACTGCTGTTGTAATTCCTCCCCAATTTCTTCATAAGTGACTTTTTTCCATTTATCCAGTTGAAACTTTCTTTCACATTGGACAAAGAGACGATGATGCCTCAAGGCTGCTATGTTTACCAATACAGAGACAGTAACAAGTGAGTCTGATTGTTTATTAGTCATCATTTCCCACCATCCCGTCCTTTTTAATATATTTATATTTTCATCAGTGAGAAAAAAAGTCTCAGTAAAAGGCTTTCTCCTGTGACTGTTTCGGTCCTCTGACTGCTCGTCCACCCTGTGCTAAACTGTTCTGCAGATTAGTGGAGGAGTTCATGCTACTCGCCAACATCGCCACAGCCAACCACATTTATCGCAAGTTCCCCAAGTTGGCTCTGCTCAGGCGGCATCCTCCCCCCAAGGCCAAGATGGTGGACGAGCTGCAGGAGCTGTGCGACCAGCTGGGAATCGACATCGACCTGTCGTCCGCTGGAGCTTTACATGTCAGTGCCGGCGCTACACAAGGAGTTCCATGACTCACCTGTCAGGATTCCTCCAAGAATATTCTGGTTTATGAATAAGTTGATGTCTGAGTGAATAAATGGGTCACACCAGTAAATAAACAGTGGATGGTAACTGCAGGTGTTTGGACCTGAGTGGCACATTGCTGGTGGTAAAGTTGAGACTTGAAATCCTCTTTGTCCAACATGCAGAAGAGTCTCAATACCACTCTTGGTGATGACGAGTACACCAGCGCCAGAAAAGAAGTTCTCACCCACATGTGCTCGAGACCAATGCAGGTGAGAGTTGCTTTGTCATTCTGAAGCGTTTTTGGACACATAAGCTAGATACGAGTTCAGTGTAAAGACGATAATCATTCTGTTCTCGGTGTGAATCGGTGTTCGGACATTAAAATCAGCCTGTACTCACTTTACAGCTTGTATCTTCACTCCCTTTTTCTTGCTTATTTGCTGCTTCCTAGATGGCGCTGTACTTCTGCACAGGTGTACTAGATGACGAAAAGCTCTTCAAACACTACGCACTCAACGTTCCCCTCTACACTCACTTCACTTCACCGATACGGCGCTATGCTGACATCATCGTGCACCGGCTCCTCGCTTCATCACTGAGTACGTACCCGTTTACCATCTGATGCATAAATAAAGTATTTAAGACACTGAAGTTGTGTCTGAAAATGGTCCTCTTGTGTGGTGAGATATTCTGGATAGAATCAAGCAGATCTGTGTTCCTTTGTTTGCCTCTCAGTCTCTGTTGTTGTTTCAGCTTTTCGGGAGATTTGACTGGGATCATCTCCTCCAAAGTGATATTCATGTTTGGCCTCTCATTCGTATTCAGACTGTGGGCCCCATTTGCAGCTGTCGACACAACAGGTGGGGAAACAGGCGTCCCACTGTAACGACAAGAAGACCATGTCCAAGCGAGTGCAGGAGCTGAGCTCTGAGCTCTACTTCGGAGTCTTTGTCAAGGTACCCGACCGGATCCCAGCGCATTTACAGCTAATCTGAGGCGGGATCGCTGCAAATTTGATTCTGTTCATACTTATGCGTCAGGTAAATGCTAAATTATGTTGTTCCCTAAAGGAGTGCGGCCCACTGGACTCTGAGGCCATGGTGATGGGGGTGTTGGATCAGTCCTTCGACGTGCTGGTTCTCCGATACGGAGTCCAGAAGCGCATCTACTGCAAGGTCGGCAGCAACGCATCGTCTCGCAGCACATCCCTGCTCGAAACCACAAAAACAGATGTTTTGGAGAAAAGGTTGATTCAGTGTCGAAAATCATTTGTTTCCACCTTTTTAGTCCATCGTGGGTCTGCATTCATTCCACCATCGTAAAGTCGGGAAGAAATCAGAGCTGACTTTGGTGTGGACGCCAGAAAACTCAGAGAATCCCCGGTTTGAGCAGGTGAGGAACAGCAAAACTGGAGGACAAAAAGTGTCTTTTCTTATCTCACTGTGATCTGAGTTAAATTGGACATTTGTGATTAAAGCTAAACAAAAACATTGACTGTTCAAAGTGAAGCCATCCTCATTTCTGTTTTTCTTTTTCGCAGGTCATTTCGATCTTCACGTTGGTGGAGGTGCAGCTCAAGGCGGACGGCGCGCCCATGAAATACAGTGCGGAGCTCAAAATGCCTGAAGAACTTCAGACTGGGAACTGAATGGTGCCTCAGAGTGCACGAAAACACTCAACTGCAGTTTGAATTTGCACAGAATTTACTTTTGTCAGTCGAAAGATTTGACATGTATACAAACTAACATGTCCCGAACAGCGTTGCTGCGTTTGATTTCATCATTCTGGTCAGAGTCGGATTTCAACAAAATTCTCCATTATTGAAGGTTTGAATTTTGAAGTTTTTCTCCACATTTTCTGGGGGTTTCACAGTTGATGAACTTAAACGTCAAACGGCCCTTTTTGTGGTTTTCTTCAGTTTTTAAATGGGTCTATAACTAACCCTCAGAATTGAGCACAAGATTAACCTTTGTGATAAACCTCACGTGATAAACCTTTGAAAGTGATGAGCTGCAATTTGAAAATATGTCCAAGTCCTAATTTCCTCTTTTTAAAAATGGAGTTTTTGAGGTCGACTCGACTCGGATGGTGAAAAGAAAAGCAGCGAGTGGTTTTACTTTGCTATTGATTTATTGATCTAAGAGATCAGTTTTGTTCCACACAGTCTCGTGTGTGTTAATGGATTTTTAACTCCTTTTACTCGAGGATTAACTGTTGTTCTGTTTCAAGGTGGAGAGTATACTGATATTTTTGCTTCTTACAGCAGAGATATTGTGACTTTTTTTTTTTTTTTTAATTCTTAGCTCGGTTTGGTAATCGTAACTATTTTAAACAACACTTTGCAGGGAAGCTGGTGAAAGGTAACAGCAATAAATTGACAAACTTAGTGCTTCGTCTTCTCGGAGGAGTTATGTTGACATTCGCGTTGGAACAAATGCTGCTGCTAAACATAATCTCTCACTCTTCTTTGTGGTACTTTGTATTTACCGTGTTTATGTTGAGTTTTTCTCTGGTTTCCCCGAGTGTCGCGCGAACGAGCGGGTCGACCTCCAGTCGGTCAGATCAGCCGCCGTGTAAAGCTCACTGGATCCTTTAAGTTTAAATTCACAGTAAGAGGAACTTGTACAGATCTAACTTATTGGAGCATAAACACGTGTACATGCGTTCAAGTATTTAATGTGCAACTTGAGCCAAAGTTTTTGTTTTTGTTTTTTATCAAACATGGAAATGACTTGAATTGCTGCTGAAAAAAAACATTGGTGGCCTTCAGATCTCAATGTTTTTTGTTGGGTTTTTTTATTTAGCTTTGCAGTGCTTCCAGCTTCTGTTCTTTTGCAGGTGTTTATTTTAACAGTCGGGAGTAGATTTGTGCACCAGGAAAGCAGAATTGAACCAGGACGAAAACTTGTCGGACAAAATAACATTTGGCAATTGATTTGAGCTCCACTTTTGCTTCCGTTGGTTGTTCAGGTTGTGATTGAAAACCGGAATTGATGTTGAATTAATGAAGTCGACACATTTCCGTTTTGGGACGACCAACTGCTTTGTTGGAAAGCATCTGTTTAGGTTATGTTGGGTTCTTGATCAATACGCCACCTTTTGTTTTGTTTGATTTGCGGTACCTAAACAGAACATGTGACATCATCTGAGTGTGTTTTTAAATTGGAGTAAACAAATGTAATCAACTGTTGCATCTGCTAAAACCATTTATGTAAACGAGCATTCGATGTACCTGAAATGTGTCTTAACTGATGGTAGAGTTGTGTTATTGCGTCTGGTTGAAATGCTGCTCAGTGCTCACAGCTATTTCACTGTATCTCGTGTTTGTACCTCACACAGAGTGACACACCATTGCCTTCAGTTCTAGATAAATACAAACATGAAATCCAGACTTGTGTGACTCATTTTCAACAAAAGGAGGACGATGTGTAGTCAATTTTACCAGATTGGGATCGCTTACACTGTCGGGACTGCGTTGGCGCTGCCCTCTTCCGTTGATTTATATAGCGAGTAAACACAAGATAATCCCCGAGTGTTTTCCGTCACCAAGGAGTGGCTTTGAATTGACCAGAGATACGACTGGGTGACGTTTGAACAGATACCGGGACTCGCATGCTACCGGTCACCATTTGATTACCCCGCCCTCATAAACCTCAGGTAGATGCTGCTTCTGTGATGTCAGCTGATCGGTGGCCAAGAGCTGAATCCTTGAGGTTTAAACTGGGTGGGCTCATTGAAGTACGCTGAGCACCGACAACTTTGGAGAGGTGTTTGAGTGAAAGCCACCGACCACCACGTTAACGCTCACCATTTTTTTAAGAATACAGCCCAACACAAACCAGTAGTTTTGGACAGATGGTGCTTTCTCCTGATGGTCAGATGATCTTCTACAACGACAACATGGACAAGACCAACATGCAGTAACACTAAAGCCAATGAATATTTCAGGGAAGATCAGTAGTAAACCGATTTTTCATGTTTTTATTGTCAGAGAAAGTGTTTTTTCTTTCTTTGTTTCCTTATTTGCCATCATCCTTATTTGACTCAGCTGTTGCAGACAAGAGCAGTCAAGATGGAGCTGAGAGCGAGCAGACGTGCATTAATCAAATGTTATGAAAAGAGCAGCGTTGAACATCTCCAGGAGGTACCTGGCAGCACGTGCGGCCGCAGTGCTGAAGCGTTGTTTATGAGGGGGTTTTCGATTCTTCCCCTCCCAGGATAACCCTTATCAGGGACGAACACTCTGACGCCAGAGGATAATCAGCAGTTGCTGCCATCTCTGACAGCTGCTTCGACTTTTCACCCACATGCGACCAAATGCCTCCGATTTTGAAGCGAGGGTTTCCGTGGCGGTTTAAACGTATTTCTCTCAACACAATTGACAGACCGCTGGTCCCAGACTACAGACGTCCGAGTGGTTCTAATGGGAGAAGAAGAACCCAGGGGCCTGGTCCACCCAGGAGATTAAAAAACTGAATAGTTTATCTCGGACTCGCATCTTTATTGCACTGACAGTCTGTAAGATGCTCAGTTGTGTCTGCCTACACCCCTACATGCAGAGTCCAAAGGCTGCAGATACATTTATTTCATAAGTGCTGTTTATTTAAAGTACTTATCAGCCAGTTGAGTCATAAAAACATAAAAGTGAATTCAACTGGAAGCCAGGAAACTAATTTTCAATATAACAAATTAGGGAGTTGAACTGGAGTGTTGAACTTAATTGACAAGATGTGCACAGGATACGTTGAAAAGGGAATAGCAAACAGACAGGCGCTCATCCCTCCTCTCACTGACGGCACAGATTTTTCTTACCTTCCCACAAGTGGTCAGTTTCTCTTCCTCTTTGTTTTATGTCACAGCCTGGTCAAAGTCAAAGTGCTATAAAACCCTCGTCCGTCACTGGAGAGCTCATATCAGGACTCTGTGTGTGAGGCGTCGAGACGTGACGGGAGTTAATGGCAGTCAGTGAGGGACTTCTCGGCAGGTATTTCGCTGTTTTTTTAATAGAAGAGTTTCCCTCAGATCAACCAGTTGGCGGTGACAGTAACCCCGAACTCTGCTGTTCTTCCAAACGCAACTCATCAAACAAAACATGTAGGCAGCATTCGAGTGCTTCAATGTTTTCCAGGAAACTGCCTCTCATGTCATGGATTTTGTTTCAGGGAGTAACGAAGAAGAGTGGCGGAGATGTTGAGAAAGGTAACGTGGACAGAAACTCCTTCGATCCTTTCAGCTGCCTGGGAAGCGATCGGTTCACTGTTCACACGGACCCGATGTTTCCTGCAATCAGTCGTTCAAGGAAATACTGTATCTCAGTCCCATTGTGACTTCTGGACTCTTGCCAGACAATGAAGGGAAACTTTCTCCAGGATTGGTCAGCGTGTGTGATGTCTGTTTTCAGGGGGAGTGGGTTTGGCTGGACACGGACGGCGGAGTGCCCATCGGGGCCAAGGTCAAGGAGACGCCATCGGGTCGACGGTTCCTGGTGGACGATGACGGAAGAGTAAGCACCCTTCTATAAAATTTACCGTCCACTGTTTAATCATCCTAATGTCATGTCTTATCTTTGTGCTTCAGGAGCAAAGTCTGTCGGCGGAGCTGGAAGCCTCCGTCAGGATCATGCATCCGACGTCGGTGGAGGGGGTGGACGACATGATCAAGCTCGGGGACATGAACGAGGCCGGCGTCCTCCGAAACCTGCTGCTCAGACACAAACAGGGACTCATATATGTGAGGCCACAGAGCAAACACGCACGCACGCACACACACACACAAAAATGCTGTGTGCAGTTGGTTAGAAATTAATTTTTCGTGTTTGTCATAATGTTTCAAATCGAAGCCTCTCAGTCACTCGAATTCCTGAAACTGAGGGCAGTGAAGAACAAAACACTGACAGCAAGTGATGCGTCACCTGACTTTAACAGTCAGCTTTAGCAAAAAATAATCTACAGACTCGTGTTAATTGAATTGTTTCATGAAAAATAGTTCTCCGAAACTTGAAGGGTTAACTCTTATCACAGGAAGATTCATGTGAGAGGAATAAATGAACTTTCTCTGCAAGCAGCTGAATGTATCTGTTGGATGCAGACAAAAGCAACGGCAGGAATAGTAATGAAGAAAGGAAAGTGGTGATTGATTGTTTTACATTCGCCCCACATTCAAATTTTTAAGGCACTTTGAAGAGATTTTTTCAACAACTTAAAGCACTTGGCATTTTTTCAATATGGAACCTCACTTCACCTTTACTGTAGTGAGGTGACTGCAGATTCTTGGGGGTTGGATGGAGAAGGTGGGGGGGGGGGGGGGGGTCAGGCAGGGAATGTGGTATTTTTGACTGAATCCCTCCTCTTCTGCAGACCTATACAGGCTCAGTGCTGGTGGCAGTAAACCCATACAGGGAGTTCCCGATATATTCCAGCGCGCAGGTGAGGCTCTTCGCGTTTCCTACACTCGGCTGTCTGCTGTCGTTTGGTGGGTCTGCTGCCAAATTGGGCAAAATACAACAAAGAGGTGTTTCATACGAGCCCCCCCACCCCGCCCCGTCCTCCAGGTGAGATTGTACCAAGGTCGAAAGCTTGGGGAACTTCCTCCACACATTTTTGCCATCGCTGAATCCTGCTACTTCAACATGAGACGGCGCTCTAAGAACCAGTGCTGCATCATCAGGTGGGAATCCAGAAGCACTGGGCATGAACTACCCTCAAGAAAAGTCAATCTTATCCCGTCATATCGAGGAGTCACTCCTCGGCTGACTCTCTCTCTCTCTCTCTCTCTCTCTCTCAGTGGGGAGTCTGGAGCTGGGAAGACAGAAAGCACTAAACTCATTCTGCAGTACTTGGCAGCAATCAGCGGCGAGCGCTCTGAGCAGCAGATTGAAAAGCAGATCCTGGAGTCCAACCCCATTCTTGAAGGTGACACACCAGCAATAAACTTTTTTTTAATGTTTCACACTTTCCTGTCACTCATTGAGATGCAGATTCCTCCTCACCAGACAAGCAACTGACGCTCTCTGCTGCCCCCTTCCCTTCGCAGCCTTTGGAAACGCCAAAACGATTCGCAACGACAACTCCAGTCGCTTCGGGAAATACCTGGAGATCTTTTTCAACAGGGACGGCGTGATCGAGGGCGCTCGCATCGAGCAGTATCTGCTGGAGAAATCTCGCGTCTGCCATCAGGTGAGGCAGCCTCATCCAACCAGACGAGTCTTTTATCTCTGCAGTGAGATAAAAGCCTATAAAAAGTTCAAACCCCCTATCAGTTCCAAGTTGTTTTAAATAACTGCACTGTAAGAAAAAAATGTGTTTTCTCTCACACGTCTTTATGAGTCATTGGACGGAGGAGTGAAAATACAGTAGTCGTGTTGATCATTTCTGTTCAGTTATCCCCACTTGACAGGAAAGTTTCAGACAGTTTGAGTTTTTGGGTCTGGCTGTGTTGAAAGTCCGTCTTCTGTGTGCAACCTCAGGCCCTGGAGGAGCGGAACTACCACGTTTTCTACTGCATGCTGGCAGGAATCACTGCTGAGGAGAGGAAAGCTCTGAGCCTCGGAAAAGCTGAGGAGTACATATTCCTGAAAAGGGTGATGTGACACAAACCGTCCGCAGCATTGATTTCCGATCAATGAATGAAACAGTCGGATCTCGTGTGCCTTCGCTGAAAGTCTTTTTGTCTTTCAGGGGGACTGCATTGTGTGCGACGGCAGGGACGACGCCAAAGACTTTCACCGCATTCGCTCCGCTTTTAAAGTCTTGACCTTCTCGGAAAAACAGATTCGGGAAATCCTCAAGCTGCTGGCATCCATACTGCACCTGGGAAATGTCCACTTTGAGGGTGAGTACGTACTCTCTCTGTCTAAAGAGAGAGAGAGCGACAGAGAGAGAGAGCGACAGAGAGAGAGAGAGAGAGAGAGAGAGAGAGAGAGAGAGAGAGAGAGAGAGAGAGAGAGAGAGAGAGAGAGAGAGAGAGCGTCAGTTCGAGTGAAACAGGTTAGGAACTCACTTCTGACTGAGAGCCACAGGAAACAATCAGACCAAGTGAATTGAAGTCATTTAATGAACACATTAATACCTTTGGCTTCACGTTTTCCCAGGAAATGTCACTTGTCATTGTTTTTGTCAATAACCAGAATATTGTTTTTTTTGCGTGGGGATGCACGTTTTTGATTCGTAGTTTTACAGTGGAACTTTTGTTTTTGTTGTTTTCTATAGCAACCACTCATGACAACTTGGAGACCAGTGACGTCAGTAAATCAGAACATTTTGGCATCGCAGCGTCACTTCTGAAAGTGAGCTTCCCTCCTCTCCCAAAATAGGTTTCATAAGGTTTTATTTTAGAATGTTCCCTTTATTAACTTCAATTACTTTTGTGTGTGTGTTTGTGTTTGTGTGTGTGTGTGTGTCTGCACTCCACAGGTTCAGAAAGGCTCACTGGCGACCAGCTTGACCCATCGTTCCTTCATGACCAACAGGGAGAGCGTGACCAAACCGCTCAGCTCTGAGCAGGCGGCCGGCTGCAGAGACGCCTTTGTCAAGGTGATGAAGCTCAAACTTGGGACGTTGACTCACAACACCGATTGTCCCGTTGTTGGAGCCTGATCAAGGAAACAGTGAACACCACCCAGGAATTGTAGCCAATAAAACCAAACCAACATAAGAGGGGTGTTTGTCACGTTTATGAGACGGAGAGTCACTTATTCTTTGTCGGGAACATCACAGCAGTTACTCAGTAGATACTGTGCTTGTCATGAGAAGATCAAATGTATCTCTTGTTTGCTTGCTTGGAATTTTTTGGATGGAAGCGAGTGAGAGAGTCTGTTCGTAAGAGCTCGATGTAATCTTATGTCGGCTTTCACCTTTAAAGAAAACGCGTAACAAATGGTCTCATTATTGTTTCTCCCAGGCGATCTACAACAAGTTGTTCATCTGGATTGTGGGGAAGATAAACAGTGTCATCTATGAGAAGCTGACCTCCGACCCCAGGTCCTCCTACCAGTCCATCGGCCTGCTCGACATCTTTGGCTTTGAGAACTTCAAGACGAACAGGTGAGGTGAACTGGCCCCCGGCATCCCCGGCGTTACCTCTGATTTGACGGTCACGTGACACACCTTGTTCTCCAGCTTCGAGCAGCTTTGCATAAATTTCGCAAACGAGAAGCTGCAGCAGTTCTTCGTGGGACACATCTTCAAGCTGGAGCAGAAGGAGTACCTGAAGGAGGAGATTGTTTGGAAAAACGTCAAGTTCAGTGACAATCAGAACATCCTGGACCTTCTGGCTGGGAAACCCTGTAACGTGTTGGCTCTGATTGATGAAGAGAGCCATTTCCCAAAGGTAAACATCCCTTATTGGGCCCTCCTACTTCATTGCATTTCACAGCGCTTAGTCTCGCTTACCAAACGCTTTTGTTTCATGTTTTTAAACTCAAACGCTCACCGTTTTCCTCACAGGGTTCAGACAGCACCATGCTGACCAAACTCAACCAGCATCACAGGCAGAACAAGACCTTCATCGCGTCCAGGAGTGACCACGACACTGACTTTGGGATCCGCCACTTTGCCGGGGCAGTTTACTACGACTCCCACGGTACCCAAAACTCACTGCGGCCCCTCAGATCATCCGTGCGCAGTGATTGGGAATGCTGACAACATTCACGCGAACTCTCCCTCCCTGCAGAGTTCCTGGAAAAGAATCGAGACCCCGTCAGCTCCGACCTCATCAAGATGATCCAAACGTCCACCAACGAGCTGCTGCAACAGCTATTCGAGGCCGAGCTGACAGTCAATAATGTGAAGATCACGAATAACAAGAGAGTCACCATGACGCCCAAGAGCTCGGTTCGGGTATGAGAGGAAGACCTCAACGTTTCAAGAAATGTTCTGTTCTTTCAGTTTCACCCAGCTGCAGCCTCTCCTGCTGTCCAGATCCCTGCAACTTTGCGCTCTATAAAGCGTGTGTCAAAATTTAATGGTTACAGGAAGAACAGACTATTTCATTGTTAATCGGCAGAGTTGGCCCGACATGAATTTCGCAGTGGAATACAGTGGATGTGCAATGAAACTCCTGAAACTCCTCTTCTGCTGTCGATTTCATCGCAGGCACAGAATGACAACCGCAAACAAGTGCCGACGCTGAGCGGTCAGTTCCGACAGTCTCTGGACTCCCTCATGAGAGCTCTGTCTGCCTGCC
>JASSRZ010000042.1:14169627-14199480 GCA_032164315.1 Malacoctenus gilli
TTGCGTCCTGTTTCCCCTCTCTCGTTGAAACAAGGTCTTGCAAGGTTTTGAGCGCCTGGTGTCAACGATTCGAAGTCGGAAGCTCCAGTTGAAGTACCAGCGACAGCGAGATGCTGCACTCGTCATACAGTGTCAGGCAAGTTCTCTACATGTACTTTGTCCTGTGAGTTGTATCCACTTGTGTTTATAATACAATTAATCTCTCTGAATGCAGGTGCGAGGCCACTTGGCAAGACAGCAGTATAAGCGAAAGAGGGCGGAAAAAGAGGAGCAGCTCCGAACGGCCCTGGAGCTCCAGCAGCAGCTCGAGAAGGTTATCGCTGACGCGTCGCAAAGCGACGAAGAACCGGAACTCAAGTTCGACCGGCTCTCGGAGGACAGCGAGCGTGAGCTGGTGCAAACGGACGAGGAGCCGCAGTTCCCTTCTTCTCGGGCCTCAGAGGAGAATCTTTACGATCTCCTGGTGGAAACTTCCCTATTAGGGGCCGGGAGGAAAACGCCAGAGTTTGAGGTCAGCTGAAAATCCTGCCCGGTCATTGTTTTTAGGACATTTCGAGGAATGCGGTGATCTAAAATCAAATGTAAAATTCTGGTCCAATGGTGAAGGAGACCCAGAGTACGTCGAGCTCGGCGGGGAACGCCTCCGAGCCCTTGGCGCCCCCGGTGACAATCGTCACACTGTCTTCGCACCCAACAACCCCCAACCCCCCGCTGGAGGAGGAGGAGGAGGAGGAGGACGAGTTCGACGACGACAGCGACCCCTTTTCCTTCTACAATTTCAGCCGCCTTTACTTCCAGAACAACGCAACACACACGCATGTCAGCCAGAGACTTAGGAAGCCCCTTCTGTCCCACGACGACGAGGGCGATGAGATGGTGAGAGGACACAGAAGGGAGACGGCGAAGGTTCGTTCTGGAGAACTCCAGACGTTTCTATCTCACACCTGTTTTCTTTTTTTTCTTCCTTCTATCTTCACTCCGACTCCTCCAGGCGAGTCTGACTATATCGTGGATGATTCTGCGTTTCATGGGGGACATATCGGAACAGTTTGTTGCAACGTCTCAGGCATCGAGCATCAATCGTAACTTGCCTCAACGGCAAGCCAGGAAGCTGAGCACACTGGTGGGACTGGACCAGGTAAACTATTGCGGACCACCTCTGCTTCTCTTACTGTGGCGCCACGGTCCCGGGTGACCTCTGATCTGTCTCCTCCAAACAGAAAATACTGCGGAAGAACAAGAAGAAGTTTGGCTCCGGAAACAGAAAAGCTTCAATTATTCCTGAGGAGGTTGTCACAGAAATATTCAGCCGCTCTTTTTTCTGTCAAACATTTTGTCTCTTTTTTGCTGAAACGCAGTTTGATTTTGTTGTCATCAAAACCAGCCAGAGAATCTGACAGAGGACGAAGACGTTTTGGTTGGGGAGGGTCCGACACTGGACCGTCCGCTTTCCCCCTTGGAAAAACTCCACGTCATCGTCGGCTTTGCCCTTTCCAGGCCCGGCACACGGTAACAATGTCATGCTTTAACGAACAGGGGAGGGAACAAGCGATGGGACTTTTTTTCTGTGCGCTTTATTTTTTTCCCCTTTGAATGTCGCCCTGCCTGTACAGGGATGAGATTTACTGTCAGATCTGCAAGCAGCTGGTGAACAACAAGAACACCAGAATCCGTAAGCAAGGCTGGACCCTCCTGGCTCTTTGCCTCGGGATCTTCCCCCCAACAGAACTCTTCATGAAGGTCAGAAAACCTACGGAGGATTACGCTTCTGTGGGCAAAACGCAGATAAGGTCTCACACTCTCGCTGCTCTAGCCTGATGTCATCACTTTTATTGTGTCGTCTTCTACTGGCCTTTTAGTATCTGGAGAGTTTCATCCGCAAAGGGCCAAGGGATTACAGAGAATATTGTATGACGCGCCTTCATCATATCGTCGCCAACGGGGAAAGAATAGAGCTACCCTGCTGGGTGGAGCTCCAGGTGAGACAACAGGATTCCCTCAGGTGACAAAAGAAGCAACAGGTCCGTGGTTGGGTTTTTGCTATCGTTACGACTGGTCTTTTCCTTTGCGATAACAGGCCGCCACCTTAAAGGAATCCATCGAGGTGTCTGTGACTCTCATGGACGGTCAGGTGGTCCACCTCCAGCTGGAATCAGCCTCCACGTCTGCAGAAGTCTGTCGAGCTGTGGCAGAAAAGGTTCATCTCAGAGACACCTACGGCTTCTCCCTGTACATCAGCTTCCAGGAGAAGGTGAGTGATTGCGAATCATTCGGCGAAAATGTTCTTCCCGGTGCCGGCTCAGCCACTCTCAACGAAAATCCCGCCCGTGCTTCGTCTCCAGATGTGGTCGCTGGGCAGCGGTGGGAAGCACGTGTTCGATGCGGTGTTCCAGTGCGAGCAGGAGATGAGACGGCAGGGCAGGGAGGAGAAGGACACCGTCTGGAGGCTCTCCATCCGCAAGGAACTGTTCACGCCCTGGCACGACTGTCTCGAGGATCCAGTCAGCACTGAGCTCATCTACAAGCAGGTCATCAAGGGGGTCAAGTCTGGAGAGTACACCGACGACAAGGTGAGAGGATTTAGACAGGAAGT
Source organism: Malacoctenus gilli (assembly GCA_032164315.1). NCBI lineage: Eukaryota > Metazoa > Chordata > Actinopteri > Blenniiformes > Labrisomidae > Malacoctenus > Malacoctenus gilli. Next base: position 14,172,221 of record JASSRZ010000042.1, read on the forward strand.
GGGCAATTCCTTCTCCTTGAATGCAGTTGTAAATAAAGGCCATTTTTTTCACTGCATCCCAGGAAGACGAGTATGTCCAGCTGGCAGCAAAGCACTACTACATCAAGCATGGCTCAGACTACATCAGAGAGAACATGCAGAAGGTGGTGGGGGAGTGCATCTCCACCACACTCATCGAGAGCAAGTCGATGACCAGATGGATCCAACTCGTCTCCTCGGCACACTTGCAGGTAACGCTGAGGATGCTGTTTGTGTCTCTGGGTCATGGCTTGAAAGTGAAGGTGGCTGAAAGTGTTTGGCGGTGTTTGGTGTGCGCTGTGAAGCCAATGAGCTTTCCCACCTGCTCTTACAGAGTTCCTATGACAACAGCAAGCAGAGCAGAGAAAAAGTCAAAGGGGAGCTGGTCAAGAACGCTCAACAGAAGTGGCCCCTGGACTTCTCCAGGTTTTACGAAGTCACAATGGTGTCAGGTCAGTCGCCAATGTTTCTTCTTGCCATGCAGAACAATTACCACATTGCACACACAAGTGATGTCCTTTGTATCTCGTCCGTGTCATGCTTCAGATTTATGCTTTAGGGAAGGTTGTCACATCATCATGGACCTGCTGACCGTACCTTCTGACTCAGGCTTTCATTTAGAGAGGTATCAGACAGTTTACCACTAATATTCACCCACAGGACCTCCTCTTCCCAAAAGTCGATTTGTTGTGGCTGTAAACTGGAGCGGCGTTGTCTTCATGGAAGGAAGAGACAGGAGACTTCTCGACATTCCCTACATAGAAGTAAAGAAAGTCAGCATGACCAGGTACCGGCTACTCCGAGCAACTTCTTGAGTGTTTTCTTATTTAATCATTTTTGAACAAATAGAGGAACTGTTTTTGTCGTGATCTGTCCAGTGAAAGCCGTCTTGGCTCACAGTCTGTGAGCTTGAGCACGGCCAGTGGAGAGTACGTCCTGATGGTCACGAGTGCCTCGGACATGGCGGCTCTGATAGACGAGAACGTGGAAGGTCTGAGACAACGTTCGGTGTACGCGCAGGCTCAGCGTGATATCAGCAAACAAGGTGAAAGAGCGCGGCTTTAACTGCAGGCTCCGTAGATATCCACGCTCACTCTCACACTAATGGCTTTCTGACCGCTTTTACAGCTGACCCCATGTGGCTGCCTTGTAAACGAGGTGACCTGCTGACGGTGGATAAAACCAAAGGCTCACCTGATCAGAATTGGATTACAGCAACCAACCAGCGGACCAACGGCACCGGCGCGGTCGACAAGGATGCTTTGCAGTTCCTGCCAACTCTCAGCAGGCCCACTGAAGAAATGCTGGTGAACTTACTTTTAACTATCATACCTTTTTATTTTCGAATTTCCCATGGGAGTGTACTTTGAATGTACACGCAAGGCCACTACCACACCCAGAATATGTAGAAGGCCTTTGAGTAAAATGAATGTGACTTTATTTCAAGACAAATGCTGCAGCTCTGCAAGATTTTTTTTTAATATCCTACCTTCTTTTTACCTTTTGTCACTAAAAGACTGCAGAGCTGTGAGCTTTCAGCAGGATTGCAGGCATGAGCATAGTGCTTCCAATGAGGGCAAAAAAAATCTGGTTTGTTGTGTTGGGTTTGGCTTCTGCGATATAAACTGATGAACTGTTTGTGACCCCTCAGGAACTGCTGAGTCCGAGGCAGAAAAAAGTATCCACCACCAAAAATCCGGGTCCAGCAGAAGATACAGCAGTGATCGCTGTGTCACTGAAAGATTTTGCCTCTGAGAATTTCAGGTAATTATCCAGCACTATTCAACAAAAAGAACATTAAATTGATCAGAACGTTTGACAAGAACATTTGACTCACCTTTTGATCTTTGCCTCTTTTTGGTTCGCCATTTTGCTACTTTTACGTCTGCTGACAATGAAATCAAGCCGTTTTCCCCCCCACTAAGCAGGTTAAATTGTGTTGCAGGCCTGTGGGTAAAGAAATGGGTCGGCATGGGGGGCCCAGAGGGATGAGCAGGGAGAAACTGTGGATCTCCTCCAAGGAACCCCTGAAACAGCCACTCCTGAAGAACCTGGTCAACAACTCTGAGCTCAGCCCGCTGGCTTGCAATGCCTACACAGATATCCTTTGTGAAATAAAAGTTTATTGCACCAGATGATTATTAATAATTTTTTTGTACCTTAGAATGGCAAAGTCCTGTGTGTAAGGGTGGTGCACTGTTTCAGGGCGGTTCAGCAAGGAGTGTGGGATCTCCGGGTCAGAGGAATAAGCGTCCCTATCGTCCAACAGATAAGGAGGTCCTGTTGTGTAATACAGGTTATGTGAAGCCTTAACCTTGGCTGCTACCTATCTTGAAGTACATGGGCGACTACCCCATCAAACAGGCTCGCAGCCCCATCGAGCTGACGGATCAGATCTTTGGCGCAGCAACGCAGCACCAAGCACTGCAGGACGAAATCTACTGCCAGATCATGAGGCAAATGACCCTCAACAGCAACAGGTGCCCCCCTCCCACCCCCACCCCCACCCCCCTGGCGTGCACCACTGTAATGAGAAAATGAAAAGGGTATCAGTGGCACTGACATAGTTTCTCCTTTTTCTCTCCCCTTTTCCCAGCTTGAGTTTGGATCGTGGGTGGCAGCTGATGTGGCTTTGTACGGGCTTGTTCCCGCCCAGCCCCAATTTGATGAAACACGCCGTGCGCTTCCTGGAGAGCCGGCCGAAGGAGGTGCTGTCTGCCGGCTGTCTGCAGAGGATGCAGGAGATTCACAGGTCGGGCTGGAGGGCGAAGCAAGGACTTTGAAATGAGGGATCATGTTGTAATTGAGGGATCGATGCACAAAGTCACAACAGGAGACACCTGCAATTGAAGCCATTGCTCGTGCAGAAGTCAGCATTGTCCATTTAGACTCTTGGCCATTTGTTAACAAATATCCATTTTAGTCCTCCTGTAAATGTTTTGTGTTTCAGAAAGGAGCCGAGGAAGCTTCCTCCTCATATGGCCGAGGTGGACGCCATCCAACAGAACAGCACTCAGATCTACCACAAAGTCCATTTCCCAAATGAAACCAACGACGTAAGACTCGAAATTAATCGATAAACAAACTAACTTTGAGTTAAAATCAACAGCTGCCACTTGTGTTTTTTTTTGAATGAACAACTGTTGCTTGTGGAGCTTCCGCTTTTTTTAATCGGACCTTGAATCGAATGGATGGTTCTGGCTTCTGGCTTCTTGTCCTCGCTGCTGTGCAGATATTCGAGGTGACATCGACGACCACCATCAAAGACCTGTGCAGGAGCATCGGCTCTCAGCTCAAGCTGACCTCAGCCGAAGGATACGGCCTGTACATGAAAACACCGACCAAGGTGCGGCCTGCTCATCTGACTGTCTGAGACAGTTTCTGTTTCTGTGGCTCTCTGGCAAGACAAATGTCTGTGTAATGAAAAAGGGGAAAGTTGTGGCTTTGTTAACATAAAATCCAAAATGGAGAGTGAGATCTGTCGTACAGTTCTGTTGCTATTTCTTCATTTTCAAGAATACTTAGTGCTAAAACAAAGACGTAAACGTTGAAGTTGTTCCTCTCTCTTCCTCTCTTCTTAGCTTGTCAGCCTGCAGGAGGATAAATATTTCTTTGACAGTCTGAGACAGAAATCAGAAGCTCCCAAAAAAGGGAAAAAGGTGAAAGAAGGTAATGCAACTCCGTGTCACAGCAGTTTTTAAACGATGGGATTCTTTCTCGTATTTCTAATCAATCACTCTTTCCCAGGCAACATGGTCAACGTGCCGTGTCTGGTGATTTGTCGGAGGAAGCTGTGGTTCAACGTGAGCCCGGGAAAAGACGAGATCGCTGATGTCACCTTCCATTTCCCTCAGGTACCCGCCCCTCTTCCTCGCGTGATTTGGAATTTCAGCGGGGCTTCGTTTAATATTGAGGAGCAGCTGTGTCCTGATGCACAACCTCTGTTTGGTTCCATGTAGGAGATGTCAAAGTACCTGCATGGGTACCACAGCTGCAGCAAAGAAGACATGTTCAACCTGGGGGGGCTTCTCTTCCGAGTCAAAGTAGACTCGGACCGGTCGCAGTTCGTTATGATCCCCAAGATGCTGAAGGACCTGGTTCCTGCTGACCAACAGAAGCTCATGCTGCCTGACGAGTGGAAGAAGGTACAGCGACACGTACAGTGTAGAAGTTATCTCTCATCTCAGACGTGTAAGAGCTCCTGAGGAACTTGTTGTTTTACTTGCAGCACATCATTTCCTCGTACAAAGCACAGAGCGGCATCACGGTGCAGGAGGCCAAAATCGCCTTCCTGCGGATCATCTCCGGGTGGCCGACCTTCGGCTGCGCCTTTTTTGAAGTGAAAGTAAGTCGCCGGCGCCGGGAGAGGCAGATGCCAGGTTGACAAACTTGTGGCAAGCGTTTTGTCTAATTCTTTCATCTGCAGCAAACATGTGACTCGAGCTACCCAAGTTCTCTCTGGATTGCCATCAACAAGAGGGGGGTGAATTTCATCGACGCAAGAACAAAGGTAGGGCCACATTCACGAGTACATTTCAAAAAAGTCATGTCTCTCCTGACTACTTTACAGTTATGTTAGTTTCTAAAAAAAACCCAAAACAATTTAAAGCTGTAATTCTGAAGGATGTGCTCAACGTTTTATCCATCCTAAAAACCAGCCATATAAGTGAAGCATGTTGAACACCACATGAGAGGTTTTATGTTTCCCTCTGAAGTTATTGGTCACAAATCTCCTTTGGGCTTTTTTACCTAAACAGGAGGTGCTGGTCCTGCACATGTTCAAGCGCATCAGCCAGTATCGAAGCAAAGGCAACTCCTTCCAGATGACCATCAGCAACCTGGTTGATGGCACCAAGTTCACCTGCGAAACCACACAGGTGAGCAACCTCCTCCTTTAATGGAGAACAACCAACAAAAAAACCCATCATGTTTTCCAGCTGGGATTGGTGTCTTGACCTCTGGTCCCTCTTTTTTCAGGCTCCAACGATAGAAGACCTTCTCCAATCCTACATCAACATGTATGAGGCCCAGGCGCGGCCCATCCAGTCCAGGAGCCCCATGTTTTCCTGAGGTCACAAAGGCAAAGCAACAGATTGAGCAGGTTTTAGCCTTGTCATACTGCTGTCATAACATATTTGGATGGTTGAAGTAATTAATAGAATAGATTACTTCTATTAAACTCAATTAACCTCAAACATTAAAACAAGATTTTTTTTAAACTGTAGCCTTCAAACTGTATCCTTTATCCCACCTTTGGGTTTTTCCCTGAATGGATGTTTTTCAATGAACCAATAAATTATTATCAGTAAGTAAAATTAGCTTCATTTCGACTGCTGTCACTAAACATGGTGTGCATTGCTTCATGTCTCTCACTGTGCTATTCATGCTTTTTACTGCAAACTTTGTTTATAAAATAAACTCCAATCATTCAACAGATTTAGCATTTTTTCTCATTTGAAAATCTGTACACGGTGTGTGTGTGTGTGTGTGTGTGTGTGTGTGTGTGTGTGTGTGTGTGTGTGTGTGTGAGTGCGTGTCCGTGAGTGTGTGTGTGCATATTCCTTCCTATTACCCATGTTTTAAATGATTGAAAGGGTGAAAGATCACTCTAAGAGCATTGGATATTCATATTTTAATTTGTCAAAAAACACTTTTCTCTTGATCTTGATACACAGGAGTGTATTTAACATGTTTTTCATAATTATTTCAACATACAAACAAGGGAACAGGTTCCGACGGGTACAAGAATTGACCTCAGCCATTGTAGCTGCAACTCTGCGCCCTCCTTTTAACTTCCGCGAGCACTTTTGAACCTGTGTGATTAATTGAAAAGCCATTATTGTGGTGGCCCACACTTGTGTGTCCTATACACAAGCTGGAGGCGGTGTTCAAAATGTCAGCCAATGCTCCATCAGGCATGCGATGCACTTGGAATGTCCCGCCTGCTTCTTGAATATCAGCGGCCCGTTGCCCTCTCTCCCCATAACAACTCCGGCCCCATACCTGAAATTACATCACAGACTGCGTGTGTGTCCGTGTTTGTGCACGTGTGTAGTTTGGTGTGGTGTAAATGGAGTAGACTGCTTATACAACCTTCCTCATTGCCTGTCAAGACTATTGCTCAGTTACCATGGAAACCGCGTGACCAAAAAAAAAAAAAGAGGGGAAAAAATTCAGGTTACCATGAGCAGGTGTCTATGAGGTGCAGTGTGGTCGCTTGTGTCTTCAGTCGGCTGCCTGATGCAATGTGGCTGCAAGGGGAGCGAAACACACCTTTCACTAAGTTTACCATCGCTTTGAGTGTGTGTGTGTGTGTGTGTGTGTCACAGTCATACAGTACAAACTTTCCCCGATATCAGAGGTGAGCAGAGAGTTGTGGATGTCAGCTGAGTTTCAGTGCTTAGACTGGAACACACAGAGATAGAATACTGGAGCAAAATTAGAAGCAAAGATGTAGGCCAACCAGCTGATTGTCAGAAGCAAGGTGTGTGTGTGTGTGTGTGTGTGTGTGTGTGTGTGTGTGTGTGTTGCCCTACAAGACAGCAAAGGCATTTTGATGCACTGCACCAAATTTGGAACAAAAGACCTTATAGCCCAGACCACATCACTATCCTCCCACCTGCACCTCCCCTCCCCCCCCACCCCCCTCCTTCCTGCAAGTTGTCTTCCAAGATTCAACAACAGCACGCCGAGACTACAGCGCAGTCCGCCACAGCACGCCGTGCACGAGTGCACTTACAGTTGGGTTGCATATAAATGCATGTGCACGTGAATTGCAAATATGTTTTTCTCGCATGTGCTCAAGTCGACACAGGAACTTTCGGCCATTTTTGGGGAGGTGCGCTTTCTTCGCCCGAACAAGACGCTGTTCTCAGGTCGACGCAGCGCTGCGCCTCCCCGTGAACTCGCAGCTGGCGTGCAGGAGAGTGAAATGATTGCAGATCAGTGTCTGTGTCGGTGTCATGCCATCCTCCTCCTCTTCCTCTTCCTCCCTCCCTCCCCCCTCCTAGGTGCGCGCGCCAGCCTCGCGATAGCCTCCGCCTCACCACAATCAGAGCTCAGCTCGCGGACTGGATGCTGACAGGCGCGCCGTGCGGTCGGTCATCATGCAAAGGTTACACCGGATCCGTTTCAGCAGCGAGCCTCCACACAAGCCGCTCCTCCGCAGGACCCGCACGGCTCGCAGCGTGCGAGGAGGCGTCTAGCGACGCGGACAACAACAAAACAACAACAACGCACGACACGGACTCCGAAGTCGCGTTCGACGGCGCCGTTTGGCGACAGCAGGTGTCGAAGGATGAACGCAAGTTTGGGATTTCCGCCGTCGGCCGTGTGTACGCTGGCTCCTCTCGGCGGTAAAGTGGCTTCATGAGTGTCCAAAGTAACAGTGGAAGTGGTGGTGGAAGTTTGGAGGCGACGCCATCTTGGTCGCAGCTCTCCTCGTCCCCAACGATTTCTCAACAACATATAACGGCGACCGCAAAGAGCAAGGAAGGTATATATATACACACATATCTGGCCGGGCGGGTGCACGACCCCGCTGCCTGTCCCCCGGAAGCGTGTGCTCCGCGGAGAGACGTCGATCGCTCGCGGCCGCGTCGAGCCAAAAACGCTTGTTGAAGTCCAAAAAATGGATGTCAAGTTCACTGATGCCGTGAATTGGAAGCCAACCGTCAGCTGTCAGCCGAGTTGATGGCCAGTCTAAGTAGCAGCGAGCTACGCTGCTCGCACAAAGGCAGCGCTAGCTTGTTTTTCTCCCTTCGCTCGGGCTTGGAGACGTCGCTGCTCGCAGGCTGCCGAGGCGATAAAACCTTTGTTTTCGAGGCAGTTTTTCACCTCGGCAGCATCCAGAAAGGGACATTAAAGCGACGTTAGCGGCGCATACGCCAATTAACGCATTATAATGCATCACAATGCACGTCCCTGGCTGCTGCCGTCAACTTGAAGTCAGGCCTCGGATTTCATTTCATACTTTTTTTGCGGCCAGTTTGGATGCGTCTGTGTTTTTTTTTTTTTTTTTGCTTTCTACTTCTCCACGTTAAAGCTCCGGCGTGGCTGATTATCTGGATGTCATGTGATAAAACAGCGTTGATAAGTGGGAGCAGTTGCTCGCCGGGGTCTCTCCGCCAAGTCTGTTAGTTATTGCAAACGACATATTGTAATGAAATATTCACACGGCGGCGGTGTTTACTAGTGTGCTCCAACATGGATCTGCGTTGTAATTACCGCACAGATGGCATCTCTTAACAATTCATTCGCAACTTGAGACTCGCAGCAGTCATGTGCGAAAGAGTGAGGGCTAATACTGCGACGGGAGGCTCTGGCTGTATGGATAAATTAACCCAAATCACTCTCGTCTGTTGTATCCTGAGGTAACCTCTGATAGGCCCCGTGTGCAGTGCCCACTGTTCCTCCACTCCGGGGTTTTATAATGGCCATTATGCCTTTTAAGGCTGCCCCCCCCCCCTCTGCCAGAAGCTATGTAAAGATGACAGTCAGGAAATGTCCAATGAGGAAACAAACAGTGGCTGTCAGCAGGCGAGCGGAGGACCTGTGCTGCTCTCTGCCTGGAAACTGGTTGTTAGGGCCCAGTCAGACGGCTATGTTTGTGTAATCTTGTGTCAGGTTTTTTTTTTTATGCATAATGTAGGTCTGAGTCAGAGCTGAGAGGTTCGCCACTCACATTTCTCGCAAATCAGTCATTTACACGTTCGAAGTCGGTGAGGGCAGCTGGTGCACATCTATCACTTTGGGACAGACCTTTCATTGTTCGGCTCCGCGTTTGTTTTTGTTCCGTTGAGAGAAGTCACCGAGGTAGTTTCACTGAAAATACAACCTAAGGTTTTTGTCAACAAGTCGTCCTTTATTTTGTCAGTGTCACTCGCGTTCTGCCCAGTTTTCATTTATAATGTGAAGGCTCATTTCCTGTTCATTTGAATCCATATTTCTATTGTTATTCCCTAATCCTCTCCCTGATGCTGTCCTCCGTTCCTCTCCTGCATTTCTTCTGCTTTTTTATTGTCCTTGCCATTTGAGCCAATCTCTCTGGTTCACGTAACGTTGATACACTCGTGTGTCTTAATTTACGACGTCCTCCCGCCAGGCCCCATGGAGGAGCTGCACAGCCTGGACCCCAGGAGGCAGGAGCTGCTGGAGGCCAGGTTCACCGGAGCTGTCAGCGGCAACACGGGAGGCAGCACGGGGAGCACCAGCGGAGGTGCTAAGGTAACCACAACACAGAGGCCTCCATTTTGAGGGAGACGTCACACACAAACACAGTTGATCCCGGACTTTTAAAGCCCCCTGTCACACTTCCTGTTTTCTATGTATCAGAAACAATCCACGTTCATTCACATCAGTACAAATTGGTTTCAGTTTCAAAAGGAGTTGTGTGGGATTGCTGCTCAGATTTCACAGGTTGGATGTTTACGACTGACTTGGCTGCGGTTGAAGTTGGCAGGAAAAAATACAGATCATGTTGATGTCAGAAGGGGGGGGGGGCAAACTCAGGTTCACGTGAGAGAAAAGCTCGAGACAAGAATCTGTCTTCCTGAAAAGGATTCGGTGCTCCTGAAAAGGTTCGCGCGGTGGAAACGTGCCAAGCGACACACCTCGAAACGGAAAAATCTGGATTCCTATCAGACGGGGCCGACCACAGGCCTGCCGGCTCGCCTCGCGGGACGTCGCCCAACTTGAATTGCGCCACACGCCCATGTTGCCCGTGTCGTCCCGTCTCGCTGACTGTGTTTGTCCTCCCGCCTTTGTTGCAGGGTCTGGCCAACGAGTCGTCGAACCACAGCTACGGCAGCCTGGGCTCCTCCAGTGACAAGGAGTCGGAGGTAAGACGCAGAGACGGTCGTTTATTTATCTTGTTTTATTAAAAGAGGTCCGAAGCACAGTTTCAGTTTCACTCTCTTCAATGTGCTCTCTTGCACTTATACACAAACACACGTCCATGTTGTCTGCACCACTTTCCTTGCGTGGCCCACTCTTCTCCCTGCCTCTCCCACTACCTCCACCTCCCTCTCTTTTCTCTTCCTAGAACTCTGATTTGAAAAGAGGGAGCTCCCCTGCCTACTCAGTATGTACTCTCTCTCTTCGCGCTGCTCCTTCCTACTGAACTCCACCACTGAATCCTGCTTTGTTAGATAAAACTCAGGGGATTTATGCTTCTTTTTTACCCCTCCCTCCCTCCCTCCCTCTCTCTCTCTCTTCCTCCCTCTCATTTCATATTGATTCCCAGACCCCGGAGAAGAAGCACTCTGAATCGTCCAGAGGGAGAAAGAGGAAAGCTGACACCTACTCAGAGAGCAGTCAAGGTAAGATGGACATGCACGTCGAAAAGGTGTCATCAGGTGGAGAAAGTTACAGATCCTGTTTTGTATAAAAACAACAATCTTCCCACAGGAAAGACCTCTGCGCGTGGGCCTAAGATCAGCGATTATTTTGATGTGAGTGTTGCAGCAACTTCAGCTTTTTGCTGGTTTTTACCTTTTAACTCTGAAATATTTACTTGAGGTTTATTTTTCATGCAAAGTTCCAGGGTGGAAATGGATCCAGTCCAGTCCGAGGCCTCCCGACAGCTCGCCGCTCTCCACAGAACTCTCACTCTGCGCCTGGGTCGATTGTGAGTCTCTCAGGAGGCCTGGGTGGGTTGTTGCCAGCGAGTGGTTGCGACCCTTCACCTGCACTGTTTTTGTCTTTGTAGATCCGGCAGAACAGCTCCTCTCCCACCAGTCTGTGTTTCGCGGAACACAACTCCAAAGCCTCTTCCAGCAAATTCGTCCAGGTAGCAGATCACACTGGAAGGACTTTTTAAAACCGTGCCTTTCTTCATGCCCATCTCACTGATGCATCTCTGGCTGTCTCAGACGGAGCTGACTGGCCTCAAACTGGCTGCGCTGGAGAGCAACAAGAGTCTGGACCTGGAAAAGAAAGAAGGACGCATCGACGACCTGCTCAGGGTGAGTTCAACTCATCCCCCAGTGTGCCACCACGGTGCTTTCAAATGTGCACTGTAGCGCAGGAATTGCGCCAGCTTGGAGTTCACTATGCAACCAAATTTCATGCTACATGCTGCTGTTTGTTTCTGCTTATTTTCAGGCAAACTGTGACTTGAGGAGACAGATCGATGAACAGCAGAAACTGCTGGAAAAATACAAGGAGAGACTCAACAAATGCATCACGATGAGCAAGAAGCTGCTCATAGAGAAGGTGCGTGTTCTTGTATGATAATTAGACCTCAGTAGAAATGACATAATTGGAAATATATGAGACAAGGTGGAATACAATGGATAACTGGCACCCTGGAGAAAAGGGCAGCTGAACTAACTTCAGTGCTATGGTTGTCTTAAAACTACACCCCACTCTGAACATGCTGCTGAACATGTTGAGTTCCTGGTTTTCTGCTGCTGAGTCTGTCAGCTTTGTGTCTTTTGTCTCGCTTCCAGGTTGTGTTGTGGCTCCTGAAATCTTTCTAAGAAAAATATATGACCAATGTTTATAAAAGACTCATCAGCAAGTTCAAGCTGCTCCTTGCGGTTGTTGACTTTCATGAAGGAAACAAACAACTTAAAAGGGAGGGCAGAGACACTGCAGCAGCTTATCAACACGAACCTGCACCTGTTATAAACTAAACTTGAGACTGAAAGCTCTCAGGCTTCCTGGCAGAGCAGTGCAGGCGTCTTTAATGTAATAAGTGCCGTGTTCTCTCCTGTTTTCGCTTTTGATGCACAGCTGCTCAAAGAAATGCGCTCAGTTTTGGTTCGTTCGTTTTTTTTCGTGTTTTCTTTTCGGTCTTCACGGTTTCGGTTACATGTGGCAGCACAATGTTTGAGGTTAAAGTTGGATTATCAGTGGCCTTTCTTCAACTGTCACTTGATGGAGGAATATTGCTTCACATCACTTGAATAATGCACAGAAGTGGACATTTGTTGTGGGGGTTGTCTGTGGAAAATTTTGTCGTCGGCTCTGACCCTGAATGAGGAAAAAAATGATCCTGGATACTTTGAGCGTAACGCGACATCATTTCCTATCGCAAGTGTTTGAGCTGCTCGTTTTTCGGGTCCGCAGAGCACGCAGGAGAAGCAGTCGTGTCGGGAGAAGAGCATGCAGGATCGACTCCGTCTCGGCCACTTCACCACCGTCCGGCACGGAGCGTCCTACACGGAGCAGTGGACTGACGGATATGCATTCCAGAACCTGATCAAGTGAGCTATTCCCAACACACCCACGGTTTAAAAATAGCCTCCTCTTTGTGCACCACCTGAATTGTATAAAAAGTGTGAAAGCTGGGTGGACACAAGTGAAATGTGTGCACGCTCCACTTCCCACCCAGGAGCAAAATAAGAGAAAGGCTGCGTATGCTGTGCTTCAGTGTTTGCCATATCATCCATTGCCTCCTTTTCTCGGGGCCTCGTGATGTGCAGGCAGCAGGAAGGCATCAACCAGCAGAGAGAGGACATAGAGCGACAGAGGAAGCTGCTGGCCAAGAGGAAGCCTCCCAACCCCGCGTCTCCCTCCCTCTCCGTGGCCTCCACGTCCGAACCCAAGCAGCGCAAAACCAAGGTGGTCAACGGAAACGACTCGGACCCCTTCCTCAAGCCCTCTTTGCCCCAGCTGTGAGTCAACTGACATAAATCGGCGCCGTCAGCAGGAAAAACACTTTTGTTAGATGTAACCGACACGCTCGTTTTTTTTTATTTTTGCAGACTGACCCTCGCCGAGTACCACGAGCAGGAGGAAATCTTCAAACTTCGCCTCGGACACCTGAAGAAGGTCAAAGATCAACATCTGTATTAATTCACTGGGATGCTCTGACCGGTTTAAGCCGCTCAAGTCGCAGAATCTCAGTCTTATGACTTAAAATAAGCCCAGATTTCTGTGCTTTCGCGTTTCTTTTGAAAGGACGACCTGACGTGACTTGAACTCTTTTTATTAACATGCACGAAAGTAAAACGTCTCCCACTTCTCGTGCAGGAGGAGGCAGAGATCCAAGCCGAGCTGGAGCGGTTGGAGCGGGTGAGGAACCTTCACATCAGAGAGCTGAAGAGGATAAACAACGAGGACAGCTCGGCGTGAGTACGCGCCGCAGAACCTGCCGGGACCTCTGCGGCTGCTTAAAGACTTGAAGGAAGTCTTGCGTGATGAATGCAGATCAGCAGTTCACTTTCCACAATCAAACTGAAGCAAATATCAGATCTGACGTTAATACATTCAATGATTTAATGTGGAAGTTTTACGGCGGATCAGAAGTTGCGATTCAAGCGAGCCACAGTTGCACTGTTGCTGCTTTAAAGGTGTTACTCTGTGGGTCAGCTTACATCTGCCAACCTTCCCTGCGACTCGGCTCCAGCGGTGCACGAGAGGCATCTTTTCGACATGAATTAGCGCTCAGGAATCCCATCATTTGCGTTGCGAAGCAGGCTCGCATGACGTGGCCGTTCACCTCGGATAACCCCCGCGGCGCCACGCCCTTGGAGCAGCTCGCCGAGTCGTTCTTGTTGCGGCGAATCGGTCGCCAGATGAACATAAATCCTCGGATGAGGACGATTGCCTGGAGCATCTCCCCGCTGTCGCGTTTATTGCTCAGAGTCCAAAGTTTTCACATTTTATTGATCGCAGATGCGAAGCAGTGACGCAACGCAGTCATCGGGGAGCGAGCGTGTATCACAGGGGCCGTGATTTAAATTAGCAGCGCACAAACCCTCCGTTAAAGTCACCTCGGCTTCGCTGTTTAACGTTCTTCTGTCTTCCAGATTTAAAGACCACCCTACACTGAATGAAAGGTACCTGTTGCTGCACTTGCTGGGCAGAGGCGGCTTCAGTGAAGTCTACAAGGTAAAATCTGAGTGGCCGAACCTTCTTCTCTCTTCCGCTTTTCGTATGTTTGGACACGCGTGTAAATGTGCGTTGTTCTTTTCAGGCTTTCGACCTGTTTGAGCAGCGCTACGCGGCCGTCAAAATCCACCAGCTCAACAAGAACTGGCGAGAAGAGAAGAAGGAAAACTACCATAAGTAGGTCTCGTCCTCCTCCACGGGCTCACACGGCCTCAGATTCAAAGTGTTTCGCTGCTTCCACTCCGCATTGACACCCCTTCCCTTTCAGGCACGCATGCAGGGAATACCGGATACACAAGCAGCTGGACCATCCCAGAATAGTCAAACTCTACGACTATTTTTCCCTGGATACTGACACGTGAGTGACCTCTGACCTCTGCCAGCTGCTGCCCCGCTGGGTTCACATATCCTGAGGTTTTCCTTTCCACTCTGACAGCGCTGCGTTGAAAGATTTATCTGCTGTGGGTTTTAATCTTGCGTGATGCACATCAGTTTGTGTCAAACCTCCGCAAAGACCCAGAATTACGAGATTGTTTGCGTTCTGCCACGCGGCTCGATGTCGCGATGCGATCAGATGGCAAAAGAGAGAGTCGTGAACGCAGCGCACGGAAAGATGGGACTTGATGGGATATTTTTCAAAGCTCCGACTTGTGTCTTCGAGCTTCAACTTGGCACATGTGGAGCCAAAGGACAGTGAAAGGAAATGGCGGACACACCCAGCGCCACAATGGTGTGTGTTTGTCAGAGTAAACAGATCGAGCTGCTTCACTGTCAAGTGTAAACATTGATGTTGGACCCTGCTCGTATTGTGCTAATTAGCGGAGCTCATCGTCGGCAGCTGTGCGGCGCACACACACATAACTGGAAACTCAAGTTTCGAGCTCGTTCAGTAGCAGGAAGTCTTGGCGCTGATCTAAAGGTGGGGGAGGGGGCCGCAGAATGTGCCCCCTTAACCTTTTAGGCTCTCCAGACCCCCCAGAGACACACAATTTAAGAACAGGAGCAGCTTCAGTAGGAATCAGCAAATTGACCTCGTGCACTGCTTGCAAATACTGCTGACATCTGTTTATTTACATTCAGCTGCTGAATGTGACCCCCTCTGCTCCCGCCGTGTTTGTGTGTGTGACTGTGTGTGTTTGTCATCGTCAGGTTTTGTACAGTGCTGGAGTTTTGTGAAGGAAACGACCTGGACTTCTACCTGAAGCAGAACAAGCTGATGTCGGAGAAGGAGGCCCGCTCCATCGTCATGCAGATCGTCAGCGCCCTGCGCTACCTCAACGAAATCAAGCCCCCCATCATTCACTACGACCTCAAACCCGGTGCGTGCTCATTCGCAGCTCGGCAGCGGGATCATCCGCAGTCGGAAGCGGCTGCGCACATCTGAACGTCTTTCCCTGCCGCCAACAGGGAACATCCTCCTGGTGGACGGGACCGCTTGCGGGGAAATCAAGATCACAGACTTTGGCCTGTCCAAGATAATGGATGACGACAACTACGGCGTGGACGGGATGGACCTGACGTCCCAGGGAGCAGGAACCTACTGGTAAGAGACGCAGGCGCAGGTTGAGCCAATTGAAGGGTTGAGAAAGGACAGAATGCCTGTGCAGGACAGTCAGTTGGTGTTTTCTGTTTTGAAGAACGATTGTGTTTGAGCTAATGTGGAGCATCCGTCTCTGGGTTCAGGTACCTTCCTCCTGAGTGTTTTGTGGTGGGAAAGGAGCCACCGAAGATCTCCAACAAAGTGGACGTCTGGTCTGTGGGAGTGATCTTCTTCCAGTGCCTCTACGGACGCAAGGTAACGCCACTGAAGTCACAAATGAATTCAGTTACGCTGGGCAGATCGTTCTACTGATTTTGGATGCTTAACGTAAATGTTAACAGCAGTTGTTATCCCATAAAGTTTCACTGCGGTTTGTACCGGTAACCTTCCGTCCCTGCATGCAGGCACGTGTTTCAAAGTACTTCATGGATCGTGGCTGGATTGATGGGAAAGACGTGGGAATTTTCAGTAATTTTGCTTCGCTTTGTTTCTTTTCCAGCCGTTTGGTCACAATCAGTCACAGCAGGACATCCTCCAGGAAAACACCATCCTTAAAGCCACAGAGGTCCAGTTCCCAGCAAAGCCACAGGCCAGCACAGAGGCCAAGGTAAGGCGAGGCCTTCGTACAGACACAAGAAGCAACACGGCTCAGTTCCTGCTTGTGTTTACATGAACACTTCGGATCACCTGAACAGAACCTGCAGATCGTACGGTGACGCTGGGATTTGTGCCCCTATCGTGTCTGTTGTGTGCAACTCGAGGGCCGCAAACAGAACGTGACTCATGCCTCGTCTCAAACGTTGCCACAGGAGGAATTATTGTGAGCAGTGAAGTGGAGACGAGATTTTATAAAAATATCCCCGCCAGTAAACACGCTCTAAATGTAACATCAATATGTATCGATTCCTTAGAAAGTCTGCTTTTGGGTGCAGGTAATTCAATACCTGAAGAAATCCACTCGGCTTCTCAACAGTGCTGCAACGTCCCGTAAAACTAAAACGGACGTGGAGCAGATTTGCTGTGGTCAAACCCTCGATTCATCCCGATTGCGCCGAACAACAACTTTAAGGCTGGCCTGACGTTTGTTTGCATTGTTTTGGCTAAAAGGGGAAAAATGAACTCATTTAAAGTCTTCTGCTCTGGTAATTTCTTGTTGTTGTTGTTGCAGCTACCAGGCTGCAGAAAATCAGGACACGCCCAGGACAGGTCACAAGTCCATCATATGTCATTTTATGTCTCCACAGAGACATAAAACCATTAAGCGGCGAACATGCAGGAATTGGACTGTTTGAGGAACTTGCAGCACAAGTCGAAAGAAACCAAAATGACACCGTTTAAGTTTCTTTTACCGGTGAAATTTCAGTGAAAACGTACCGAAGCTTTCCAAAGTTCCTGTTCAACAGAAAAAGTCACTCAAAGTTTCTTAAGACGCTACTTCAAATTGAGCATCTTTTCAGCTGAGTGGCAGCAGCGTTGGATAAACCAGAGCAGACGTTATGATTCAGGCCTCCCACAGTCGTCGGTTTGGAAACCCAGCGGCGTGCCGCAACACGCTCGGCCGTCCTAATCACCTCGGATCCGTAGCTCCAACGAAGAGCTCGCCGGCGGCTACGCGCCAGCCAGTTGCCGTTCATCCTGGTGGGGGAATAAAAGCCTGACCTCGTCTCACTGTCCGCCGCGTGTTCCTCCGCTCCGCAGGCGTTCATCCGCCGCTGTCTGGCCTACCGTAAGGAGGACCGGTTCGACGTTCACCAGCTGTGTTCCGACACCTACCTCCTCCCCCACATGAGACGCTCCAACTCCTCCGGCTCCCTGCAGCCCTCCGCCTCGTCTTTACCCACCTACTGACTGACGCAACCCCCCCTCCACTGAGGCTCGTCTGACTGCTGGATTTATCGGAGGAAGAGGAAAAGAGATGCGGATCTATTTCGTTTGTTTTGGGGTTGTTGTTTTTTTTTTTTTTTTAATTACCCGAGTTGCTCCCAAAATGGACAGATTGGTCAGCTGAACAGAATGAAATGGAAAGCAAGAAGGAAGGAGGAGACTCCCATTGGACTCAACCGTTTGAGAGAGAGAGAGGAAGAAGTAAAGACGGAAACCGTAAGGGAATGAAAAGAGATGAGGGAAGAAAAGCGAGGAAGATGATGATGAAGCTGGTGGACGTTTTTGGACTTCTTAACCTTCTTAGGAGACATTACGACAGTGTAGGACCTCCTAGATGCCCTGTCCAAGCCTGCCTCTTTGTAGCTCTACATACATTCACAAGAACACGTGCATATATCGTCATCCGCCGCGGGAGGAATCCCACCGACGGGAAGCCGCGTGCGCAGTCTTGTCGCTTGCGAGGAGAGAAGCCAGCAGAGGAGAGACGAGCGTCGTTCCGTCAAATATCGACGACCTGAAGTGAACCGTGATGGTCCCAGCTTCTGTTCGGGCCCCTCCGAAGCCCCACGGGTTCACGTCAAGGCGACACACGAAAAGAAAAATCCAGAAGGAATTTTTTTTCTGGAGTCTGTTTGCACTTCCGATCGAGCTCGCGTTCGCCCGCTCCCCGATCTGGCTTGAAGTACCGCCACGTGGGCTCCTTCGCCGTTCACCCGCAGCCAGATCATGTGTTCAGATTCTTACGTTACGAAGCAATTGCGGTCCGCGGGGGGGCGGAGCTTTGTCGATCCGTCTTAATCCGTTGTTGTTCAGATCCAGGACGTCGCAGTGCCGCGCTCTCATCGGCGTCCCCGTCAGCTGCAGAGACGAGGACGTCGCCGGTCCCGGATCGGCCGTCCGCGTCGTGCACGCGCCTCCGCCGGGGAGCAGGATCCATTGTACATTTCATGTGCAGGAGACATAACTCGTTAGCAAATATATAATAATGAGGCTTTTCCTTGCTTCTCTGTGTCCGTTTCATTTGTGTCTCCTGGAAGCTGGTCTCAGTTTGCTGCTATAAATGTCGCTTTTAGTTCGTGAATCATCTCGCCTGTGTGCATACTTCAACTCTTTGTTGGTTCAGGAGCCGGTGCCCGCTGTGCCGCTCGAGGAAACGCGACACGTCCTTCAGCCACCGTCATCTGTTGTCTCCGTGTTTCCTTTATTTTTGTTTGTTTGTTGCTGTAAAAGTCTAACATATGATACGGGGCAAAGTCCCAGGATGCTGTGTAGCGCGTCTCGGTCACACCCACGAAAACAGACACAAACGTGTGTCCGATCAGCTCGTGGTGCCGAGCTGAGATGCTGCGCCTGGAGAGTCGGGTGAATAAAATCCTAATGTTGTCATCCTGTAAATAAACCACTTACCTGTATGCTGTCGT
This sequence comes from Malacoctenus gilli, assembly GCA_032164315.1. NCBI lineage: Eukaryota > Metazoa > Chordata > Actinopteri > Blenniiformes > Labrisomidae > Malacoctenus > Malacoctenus gilli. The sequence goes on from JASSRZ010000042.1 coordinate 14,190,923, forward strand.
GACATTATAACCACATTTTAAATCGGTCTTCAGTTCGGAGCACAAGTTCCCACTGCTGGTTAAAGAGAGATGAACATCAAGTGAGGCGTTGCCTGAAATGGCGCCACTCTGTAAAGTTGCTTTATCTTCGACTCCTGACAGTAACAGCTTGACCTGTCTTATTCGTTTTATCCCAACAGAGGGCGCAGTAGCGCACAGGAGGTCTCGGGAAGCGCTGCTCAACCAGGTCGATGTTCGTTGAAGGAGCTTCATCTCGGCATCTCTTTAGTTGAGTTAGTGATTACCAACAGCTCCACACTTGACTGTTTATGTTTCTCAAAGCGAGGACTCTGTGCCCCCAAAATTTAATAAGCCACCTTTACAACGTGCTATAAAATTATCACACAGAGGCAGGATGTAAAATTCATTTGGCTTTATTGCTCTCACTGTGCATACTGTTACTGACACCTTGTGGCTGGACAGCGACTCCAAACAACCACGTCACGTCGGTTCTGCAAGGAGATGTGCTGTGTACTCATAATGTTGCACCCATTGCTTCCACCCGGCACTGATCAACCCAACAGCAAGCGCGCGCACACACACTCTGCTCAGTAGCTCGTGTCCGTGTAAACGTCTCATCTCCCCGGGCTGCCGTCGAGATGGCGTTTACACTCAGTTTTAGAGATAAATGGAGACAAACGGTACAAAGGGACGAATCATTTCAAAACACAAAAGGTGGTGCAAAATAATGCCTAATCATTCATCGAGTGGAGACACTCATACAGTAACGTCAACAGAAATTGATACATGTTAATCAAATTAAATCTATTGGTCGGGGCAGTCTATTAACTAACAATGGAAAAAGGTTAAACATTAAAGCTGGACGATAAGCCTCAACACATTTGTCCAAAGGAATTTTTTTGCTTTATACTTGATGCACTGGTGCGTTTCTTAACACCAAAGGTCTTCCAGTATCACCAAAAATAACTTGATGTCACCTAATTTAGAAGCATAATTTTACACATTTAGTTTATAGTCCAGCTTTAATAACATACACTGGTTTCATATTTATATATATGTATGTTTATATATAAATAAAAAGGTGAGAGGAGGATTATTTCCAGATCAGAAATGGAATATCATACGAAAAGGTCTTCGCCTTCTTGTAACTGCAGAAGTGCAAAGCGAACTACAAATGGAAGCGAGGACCTTGACTTCTTCATACAGTAGCTGAGACAAACCGCAGTGCTGCCAGTTCCTCCGCGTGGTGACAATCTGGCATTTCAGACACGTCGCTCCTCCAGTCCTCATATCCTTCAGCGCTCGACACAAGCTTCTTTATGCACATCTGGAGCATGCTGACCTCTGAATCGGTGCATCTGTCTGCTCGTCCCTCTCGGCCAAATGAATAGAAAAACACAGACAGACAGATGGGAGAAAGAGAGAAACCGGGTGTGTTTTCTTTCTGATGGCCGGAGGAGTCGTCTCTCCGCGTTAGGAAGCCGGTAGCGTCGTTTCCGTCGTGGCCGGCGGTTCGGTGGCGTTTGTGGCGACTGCTTCCGTCGGTGCCGTGACGGCGTCCCTGGCGGGTCCGAGGTCGGACGCGGGCGCCGGCGTGACTGTGACCGAGGACAGGGGGGCAGCGGTGGAGGCGGGCAGGAGGGGAGAAACGCCCTGGGAGAGTAGCGGCGGCAACTGGGAGGGCAGCATGGTGGGCAGGGGCGGAAGTGGGGCAAGACCTGGCAGGTTCAAAGGCGGGAGTGAAGCCAGAGAAGGAACTGGTGGAGAGAAAGACATAAAGAAGTGTTACACAACAGCAGCACTCAACATTGTCATTTTCATACCAAAAGAACTGTTGTCAAAGAAAACCCGCAATAAGATTCTTTGAAACATCCAAAACACCCCTGAAAAAAACTGCCCAGTGCTTTTGTTTTGAAGGCTCCATTTAATAGGTTTTGGTTAGAGCATTCAGCAAACTCACCTGTTGTTCCTACTGGTAAAGTGCTGGTGCCTGCTAGTGACACAGCACTGAGGTCTGGGAGTGGTAAGTTCAGGTTTGGAAGGTTTGGTAGGTTGGGAAGGTTCGGTAGGTTGGGAAGGTTCGGAAGCGGCGGTAAGCCGGCTGGCAGCGGCATCAGACCTGGAAAGGCACAAAAAGGACCCCCAAAACATCAGAGGTGTGAAGATGAACTCCTCCACAGTTTTACTTCAGTTCAGCAGAACCACTTTGGAAGACGGGTTGAGCGTTGACGCCCCGCGAGTGTGTGAGAAATCACACACCTGGTAGCGTGGTGGCAGGGTTGAAGCCGGCGGTGGCTGGATTGAGTGGAGTGAGGGGGGTGAGAGAGGGGTTGGTGGAGGTGGGGAGCAATGGCACGGTGGGCAGACCTGCAGAGGACACAGCGAACATGGCGCTCAGGAAGAAGTCACCACACGTCACGGCGCTCATCCAACAGCGTATTCTCTGATTGAAGCATCACGGTCAAGAAGCAACAGTGACCAGCGGCACGGACGTACCTGTCTGCAGCTCACTAGGCAGAGTGGGCGGGGCTGCGCTGATTGACAGGCTGGCAAGTGAATCCTCAAGGCCAGAGGGGACGCCAGGCACGGCGGGAGGCGGAGTCACTGCTGAGAGCTGGACCTGAAGGAGCGATCGAAGGCGAGTGAGGGAGGGGGGGGGGTGCTATCAAACAGATAAGGTCACATTCATCCAAATGTGCAATTAACTCTAATGAAAAACATTGCTCTTTGTCTCCCCGGCACGCTCTCCTGCATGCAGAATGAGGAACCTCACGCTTAAAACAAAAGACACGGAAGGAAACTGAAACTTTCTTCAATGCTGCGTTCACTGCCGCTCTGCATACTGATGGAGAAGTTTTGGCTGGTGCAGGATGTGATGAGGAAAGCACAAGTTTTTGGGGGTCACAGAGTGAGAGAGGAAAGTTTGTCGGGCAACACAGACTGAATTTTAAAAGCGCGGCTAAAAGTGCTGATTTTTTCGACAACTACGCTTGTTGCTTCAGCATCTTACAGACGTGTTAGTTTTAGCCACTGTGAAACGAGCAGTGGCCTGAGGAGATAAAAGCTGAGTAGCAGGAACAGTGAGTGTGCGCTGACCTCTGTGAATCCGTCCTTCAGCGGACTGACGGGCTCACTCGGTGAGTTTCCAGGAAAGACGATCTTCTTTCCCTCCTCGAACGGCCGGGTGGGAATTCTGTGCAGGTATCCATAACCGATCCCACATCCAAGACTAGACAACAGACACACACACAACATTAAAAATCCAAACTACAAATCTAGAGTGCTAAATTCAGTTCGAGGTGAGCACACAAAACGACTGCTTTATGTCACTATGGAGAGTGTCTGAGTGCATGCATTACCTGCCCTCTCCTCCCCAGGCACTGTTTGGCGTGATGACCACCTCCCTGCAGTTGTCCGTGTCCGTGTTGTACACGTACAGCTTCAGGCCCTTCCCTTCGTGGCTTTCGATCAGTGAGAACAGGTCCTCAGACTGCGGGTGGCGACAGAGGAATGCCGCAGGTCAACAAAGGAAGCGGGGCCGACGATTATTCGAATTCAGGCAGCCGACGAGAATCTGAAGGTCCGATGACCCACCTCATTCATAACAGTGTCCGCTCCGATGATGTAGTCGGTGTGTGGCCGCAGCCCGGCGAGGGCTGCCGGAGAGTTGGGCTCCACCTCCTGTCGCACAGAGGAAACAAACGTCAATTGGATCAAAGGCACGAAGGTGATCTGATGCTCAGGTTCCTATTTTCCCCAGGGGACCTACCAGTACATGCCAAACATTCTCGTTTGCTCCCTCGAAGCTGCAGAAACGGATGGAGACCCCGAGCAGGCCCTGGCCCCCCCACATGGTGCTGGGTGTGACCGTGGACTCTCGCAGCTCGAGGGTCTTGGAGGAGTAAACCAGCATCTTGACCGGTTTCTCCACACTGGCCTTGAGCAAGTCCTTCAAGGTGTCATTGTCCTTGTTCTGCAGAAAGAGGACATGAAAAAAGACGACGTGAGACAAGACCTCCCTCACTGTCGGCGATACGTTTCTCTGCAAGCACGCTTCGCCTACCAGCCTGGTGTTGTTGATGGAGACAATGAAGTCAAAGAAAGGCTCCAGACCTGCCCGATGTCCAGGCGAGTTCTCCTGAACCTGCAGGCAAGGATACATGTTAAGGGCAGCACTGAAATTCACAACACAGGTGAGCTGCGACTTTCAAAAGAGCAGTCGCGTTTTGCAAGTACAGCCAAGTTTGATTTGAGCTGAAGCATGAAGAGAAATCAGAGCTTTTAGTTTCATGTCCACTCTGACGCGATGTTGGGGACTTTTCCATGAAAAGGCTCCAACAATTTCACGCATGATTATGCAAAAGTGAAGACTGAAGTCGAGCAAGATAAGGCCATACTTCTCCCCCTCCAGATCCAGGATAACCAGCAAGTGATTGCGATAGTAGACAGTTTACTGGAGACCAAGTTCAAACCAGAGCCCTGATCATCGAGTCTGGTAATGATGAAGAGAAGCTTGGCAGCTGTCATCCAGCTAACTCCAAAACTCCTACTGCTCAGCCCCAGTCGGCTTTAAACCATCAACTCGTGACCAAATGGTCTCACTTACACACGAAGCATCGCATCGCATTTAAAGCGAGTTTGACCCAGACTCAGAGTTAAGCTGTCACCTCGGAGGACACACACTTGGAGCATCCCCGGCCTCTCGTCAACAAACGGAGCCGGAGCCCTCCGCCTCAGTTTGCACCGTCTGCTAAGCTAACAGCTAAACAGGGGCCAGAAGGGGCTAAATGTTTACCCGCAGGACGTGGTAGCCCTCGGAGCCTCCTCCCGGTATCTCCACACTCTGCGAGCCTCCCATCGTTTCGCTCTTGAAAGCCCTTCAGTTGTTTTAAAGGCAAATTGTCTCCCGGGATAGCAGAGACACCTAAACACCTCTACACACCGGGTACACGTCGCCAAATGACGAGCAGGCTGATGCGCATGCGCCGTTACGTGGCAGGAAATAACGCCTTGTTGAGACGTTCAAGTCCGTCAGTTTTCCGACAACGATTTTATTTGTTCAGTTATCAGTGTCAAACCCCCTACGATGGTTAGAAAGGAGAAGTTAGCGATGAATTGTAAATTATAATACACGAAGAAAGTTTACACATCCAGTGAAATCATATCAGCTTGCGAAAACACAACCCAGAATATCCTGTTCAATTTTTGTGAGGATTGCACCTTGCACCCGGCTTTATGAAGGCTGAGATTTTAACATAATCTTCGTGTTATATTGTGAGAAGCGAATTTACAGAAAATTTGCAGTGGTTCAAGTGGATGAATGATTGCACAAGTTGTTATTTATAAGCACGTCGGTTAATCAGGATGAAGTGGATTTTAAACTTTTTTTTAAACCCTGAAATGATGTGCAGGCAAATGTTTGCCAGCAGAGGACGTCAAAGGACCAACAGGACACCATCCAAGACGACCTCACACTCCGACGCTGGCATTTTTTTGCTCTTCATTCAGATATTATGATCCTTTGCAGCCATGATTCAGTTTTTCTTTAAAGGTGTTTCATGATAACGTTGCTTCACTTTACTGTGGAGCATCACTTAAATGTCCAAAATGGACTGAAAGAAAGGTAAAAACAAAAATCAAATAGAAGAAATATGAAGTAGTTTTATGTGTGTGAAGGGAAAGATCCGAGGGAATAACAGAAGAAGCGAAAGGCTGAAATAAAGGCAAAGAAAAAGGGATGGAGAGACAAGTTTCACGCTGGAAATCAGCCAATCAGACACACAGCCGGGGGCCAAACAAAGCCTTATCGAGGATGATTAGGCAGAGAGGCAATGATAGTGGTGTGTGTGCGTGCGTGTGTGTGTGCGGTGCCGATAAATGCAGCCCAGAATCTAAATAAGATGCCCATTTTGTGTGCAGTCCCACAGTTGTGCGGCTATGAGGTTGGGTTATGTTTGTGTGTCAGTGGTTCAAAGAGTCAGACGCCAGCTTTCCATTTATATAGACTTTATTAAATATCTTTTGAAGATGGTATGATTGGGTTAAAGTGCCTGCTGAAAACCTCTCAGAGTAAAGTTCCCTTGCGGCTGGGTTCATGTAAAACCACACTGGCCACATAAAGTACACACGTTGCCTTCAATATGACTTATGTAATTGTGCCGTTCACAAATGGTCCCTAATTACCATAAATACTTTGTTATTGTAACTCTTTATATATATATTACACATCCATTTACAATGGAAGAAAAAAGGTGAACATTGTGCAAAGACACGAACAGGAACTGTTGAACAAGATATTCTGTTGAGCTCCTGTAACACTGAGAATATGTATTACAATTAATATACTATCTTACAGTAAATGCATTAGGATTTGGACTGACACTGCAATACTTTCTGTCCCATCTCAAGAAGAGAATACATTCTCACATCCTTGTGCTTCTCGCGAAAAAAAAGAAAAGAAAAAGCCGGCGTGACGGCCGCGTCGGACGGAACCGACGTCACCCTTCGTCTCGTCAGAGGGCCAACCAGTCGTCTCCAGAAAACATTCAGTCAAAAAGACTCACAATCACAGAAAGAAACACACGATAGAAATTGCATCGCCGTCAATAGGTCACATTTTACAAACACCTATAAGAAGTCAAAAATGAAGGACGATGGATTGCTCTGTTCCCGGTTCCCTTTCTTTGGCTGACAAAATCACTCTAAAGAAACTTTTTACTCAACTTCTGTGATTACATTGACCAAAGTATTACCATGTAGCACACATAGAGATACATACTTGTACAGTAAAATACCTGATTCTGCAAACAGTGGAAATGCAATAAATATTTCTTCTTATATAATCAAATACTTTAGAATTCAACAATGTCATCGACACACATGGGTATCACGTGATTGCATGGAACAGACAACGAGCCAGCGTTTTACATGTTTAAAGGTTGTCACAGACTTCTTTTAAATCTTCTCTAAGGGGAGAATATTGCAGACTGGAGCTCTGGAGGACACGACGTCCCCTCAGTGTAACACACTTGGTACCTATGCTGTACACGTTAGCTTATTTTCAACACAGTGCTAGTCTAAGACACACGACAGGATACACTCGGCGCGCGACACGCGCACGCCCTGCACACACACGCTGCTTCAGGGGGGTCTCGGACGACTCTTTCGGGGCAAACAGGCCGCTGCGCTCAGAGTAAATATATATGTACAGTGATTCAACTGTGTGTAGCAATTGTATGATAGAGCAGAATGATACTGGTAGTATTTTCAGCTGTGCTTTTTCCCCGTTTTTCGCGTTTTACCGCATTCACTCACTCAGGCGCTCGCACACACACACACACACATAAACGTCAAGGAACGAACTACAGCGGACGCGCACACACGTCACAGGATTAAACACACACGTATGTATTAGAGTGACATTGTTGCGTCTGGTAACTCCAGACGCTGCTTATATATTTCGTCTACAGAAGGAACTATGTGGATCAGAGCTGGTGAGCGACTCGCGTCACTCCCGTCGCAAGTTTCATCCTTCGGCTGTGGAAACATCTAAAGTGCTTCAGGCAAAGACACCGCAGACGGACGTGGGACCTTTGACCGTGTTGCATCGCTTTTTTTCTCTGTCTGCAGCACTGTGGATGTTTCGCCTCAGCGGCGTCCGCCCGTGAAAGCCGGAGGACCACCGCCTGGGCCCGCCGTCGCCACGGCGACGGGGCTCTACAGGTCGTGACCCAGCCTCTCGATCTCATCGATGAGGAAGTCAATGTCAGACTGCGTGGCCGCCAGGTTGGACACCACCATTCGGAAGAAGTTCACTTTGTTGCCCTGAGGCTGGTAGCCCACCATGGTGGTCCCCGACTCCATCATCATCGCCTTGATCTTGGGCGCCACCTGATGGAGCAACATCACAAGGATTACAATGGGGAATGTGTGAAAGCGTGACCTTCTGACACTGCTGGCGAGCCAGGCGTCGTACCCGGTGGAGCTTCTCTCGCCTCTCTTCACCGTCCGGCATCCCTCTCAGGCTCGGTGGGATGTACCAGAAGCAAACGTTGGTGTGTTGGGGCTGCACAAAGACAACATCTAGTTATCACCCAACCGAGATACACATCGCTGTATCTTCAATTATCTCCACTCATCGGATGATCAGAAAGCCTGAGTGACATTTCGATTTTTGTCGATTAGCCCCAAGAAATGTTTCCCATCAGCTCCAATAGTGGATTATCGGTCGTGATCCAAAATGAGTTGAGCAGCGAAGCAGGTTTGAGGCACTCACCTCCCCGTCGAACACCATCTCATATCCCTCCCTGTTCTTTATCTTGTTGTACAGATACTGGGACAGTTCCAAGCACCTGTCGATGTGCTGCTCGAAGCCGATGGTGCCCTGCAGTGGGAAAGAGTCGGTCAAGCGATAATTGGGACGAAGAGAAAACAACGGACAAACACTCCAGTGCAAAGCGATAACATTTGTCTTGTCATAACTGCGATGTTTCCTCTTGGCACCGTGAAACGCTGATTTGCACTGTCGTCGGGTGTGTGTGTGTGTGTGTGTGTGTGTG
>JASSRZ010000042.1:14201384-14219694 GCA_032164315.1 Malacoctenus gilli
CAGACACCCATCAGTTAAAAGATATTTTTGGTTCACATGCTTGATGCAGCCTCCTGATGCCACCTCCACGAATAAACAGCCATCACCAGCATCGGATTTGAGCAGACGGAGCCTGATGAGTGTGAACAGGTCGATCAAAACAACCCACCAGGTGAGAAGAGGCCGTCTCCCTCGCCGCCTGGCCAGCCGATCATCTCCCTCATCTTCTTCAGCGTCAGCTGCTCCATCAACACGAAAACCGGAGCGATCTCATACGTGAACCTGCCAACAGCAGCGCCGCCCGTTTACTGACAGAGAAATGTGTCATTCGACGCTGCGGCAACATTTGGAGTACACAAACAGATTCTGATGCAGAAATATGTGCAGATTAGAAGATCCAAACAAAGACGCACGCACACACACACACACACAAACACACAAGGATTTTTCATTCGCCTCGCTATAATTCCATCCACAGAGCACACAGTGGACTTTGAGCGGACTGGGCTAATTAAAAAGTGTCTGATAGGAGTCAACCAGCAAACATTCATATTCAAATGGCTCCGAAAATCACTCAGCAGTTTAATTAAAGCACACAAAGCTCTGATAGCTATCTGTCAATCCTGCCAATCTCAGCAGTGAGTTTGAAAGGGTTTGATTTGGCATGCGTGCGTGCGTGCCTGTAAGTGTGTGTGTGCCTGTGTGTGTGTGTTTTTAAGAGATAACAGTTTCTATTGGCTTGAAAATACAGAAATAAAGGAGGGACCCTTGTCAGTGGATTTCATGATTTTTAAATAAAGCGTCACGTGAAAGAGAAAAAAATGAAACAACAAGACGTAAGAAGAGTCAGTGGCTTCAGCTGAAGTGTGTCACTTTTCACTCAGCGGATGACACAAGAACTGGTGGTTCCACGGACGACAAAGGAACAAAACTCCCGCGGAAGCTGAATGAGGCTAAATGTGTCACAGAAAAGTCGTCTCTCATAGTGGGACTTGAGCTCCTGCCCTCTCGGCGGACTGACTGTCCCTCTCGCCGCCTCCTACGCAGACCCCTCAGGACCGAACCCTGTTTACCCCGCGTCTAACCAGGTCAGTTACACAACGCTCCTTCACGTCCTTCGCTGAAGCCCCCGCCACCATCCACAGTGACGCTATTCCTGTCTGTTTTTCTTCACAGTGTGCATGAAATGAAGACTGGGGCAATTTGTAGCTTGTTCAGAGAGAAAGAGGGGGGGATGAAGGCTTTGAAGAGGGGGGTGGGGGTTTTGGGGGGTGGGGGGGGCAGTGCTGTGAATGAAACCGTGACAAAGGATAACAAAGGGAGAGGAGCGGATGATATGGAGGGTGACAAAAGAGGGCAAAAAAAGAAGCAGCTGATGAGTAGAAAATGGAGTGAGTGCAATAACTGAGGAGAGAGTGGACATTTTCATTCTGATTAAAAGCTGGAAATCCAGATTTGATGTGAATTTAGTTATTATGAGGGTCAGAATTACCAATATTTGACGCGAGCATAAAATACTCATCATTCTGCCTGAACCAAGTTACGACCACTGTGTTTAATCTGCAACAACTAAGGAAACGATCACAAAAAAATCACCAAAATGACTCATAAAAGAGCTCTCAGTGTACAGGACACAATGTGCTTTGATGTATTGAAGTCCGTATGAGGCTGACACGTGAATCCAATGTCCTCCCTGCCCTTCTGTTTTTTTCCTCCTAATCTATAAACCAAAGCAGAAAAACAGGCACGAAAGTGATGCAACCTTTTGGAGTCCTCCTCCTCTCTGAGTCATTTCATGCCGTAATGACAATAATGGTGATCATTATCACAATCAGAGCCAATCATTGGTCTTTTCAGGGTGAAAATTACCCCTCAGTCACCTGCCCGTCTCCAGGGACGGCCCCTAAATGCCCTTATTATCATCATCAAGGGCACTCAATGTGTGTGAGTCTGTCTTTTTTTTTGTTTAATGTGTGTGTGTGTGTGTGTGTGTGTGTGTGCGTCTCTATGTGACTAACCCTCTGACCCCCAACCACACTCGGCTCTCAGCCCCTCAAAGGACCACTGAGTCAGTCTGCGTCCGCAGGGACAATGGAGCTGGAACGAGCGCTCCGCAGGGAGCTGCGGCAGCCAGTTTCCACAATGTGACAGGGCTTCTTGGTGCAGCCGGAGGACATTGTGTGTCAGTGTGGGGCCCAGCTGGCCTATCTGCTAAGACCAGCTCACAATGAGCCTGCAGTCAATGGACTGGAAACCCTTGCTGCTGTATCTGGGACAGCCAGCGCTGGTGTGCGCGAGCGTCATTATGAAAGTGTGTGCGAGCGAGTGTTTGAGTGGAGGAAGTCAATGGCCCCCGTCTCTCCAGGCATTCTTCCGACCAGGAGATGAGATGGGGAAGTTATTTATTTTTTTTTTTTCTCAGGCCTGGTGGTTTCCTAACCTGTTTCGAAAATCGGTGCTTCCGCCTTCATTCCAGCTTTCGGTTTGATCTCTACATAAATCTTTTCATGGTTTGCAGACAATAAAGAGACAATAAAAAAGGCCCGACACATTTAAAGACTCTATATTTTGACTTTCGTGCATCTGGGACGCACAGGTCTGCTTGTCTTTACAAGCTCTATGCAACACGTCAACATCTACTGACAAATTTGGGATTTTTACATCACGTCAGTTCATCAAGTTGATGGTTTGGCTTTGTAGCCACTTTATACCTGCTGAGTCACATTTCTCACAGCTCAGCTGACTGAACAAGTTGAGCCAAAAATAGACAAACAGTTGATGTGTTATGTTCATTTATTCATTTTCATCATTTATCATTACTTTGCTGCCTTTCTGCATTTAGTCAATATGCTTCCTTTTTTTTATTACCTTATGTGGACTCAAATTGATTAGCTGTCAATTTCTGGACATTTAGTGACACACAGATCTAAGATTACATCAGGCCTTGAATAAGTTGAGATGTTTACTTTGCATTTTTAAATTCCTTTAAACATATAAGTGGGTTTAAAATGCAACCCGCTAATTAAAAGAGTTTAAGTGTCCATACAGCAATGGCTCAGTCATTTTGAGAGCTTCTCATCTGTCTTTGAAATGAATAGAAGAGATTTGTTTTACTCATGCGTCAAATGAAGATGAAACGACAGGGCTGTATATATCATGCTGCTTCACTGCCATTAGAAGTGTGTGTGTGTGTGTGCGCGTACTTCAGTGTTTGTGTGCAGTCTGTAATGTTCGGTGGAATTACTGTGATGTTCCGCATTGTTTCCCTGTGTTATCGCATTCAGTGCGCGTGTGTGTGTTTGTTTGTGTCAGGGTCGGTGTGTGTGCGCATGTATATGTGCTGGGAGTATGTGAAGTTGATGTGGTTCACGGCCTTTATCAGACTGGGCCACCATGTAACTGTGACCCGGGATCAATATGCAATCTAACCATGCCCGAGGCTCGGCCGCCCCCCGATATACAGTACAGCAGGATGGCAGCCTCCCATCTGTCAATACGCAGTCTCAACAGGACAAAGCAAACACTTTATATAACTGGCCTCAGAGGCCGCTGAAAGCAGAGGTGGATTGAGCTCAAGGGAACACCGAGAGCACCTCCTCCACGCCAGGATATGAGGATGGCTGGAGGCTGTTTCCATTGGCCTACAAACAGGAAATCTTGGTTGTCCAGTCACAACAAATGAGGGTAATTCCTGGCACAGATAACTGTGTCACGCATAAGCACACGAGCAAAGGGAGCGGCGCTACTTGGACCACTTACATGTTGGTGTTGGCGGTGGAGGTGAGCCACTCTCCAGCCAGCCCGATAATATCCAGACCGGAAGATAACTGGTTGAAGAAGCGGGGGTGACCTGAAGATGAGAAGAACACATGTGGCCAGAGATAAAATGATCTGGATGGACAACCTGCTGCAATTAATCACTGGATCCTTACTCTGACTTTCTTTCGATGGCTTGATGAATGAAATTGTTTCCTAATCCTCTGGAAGCTGTTTTTATTGCACTATTCATGGAGTTCAGAGAGTATTTCCCTAATACCTCAGGGATCTGACAGAGCACAGATCAGTGTGGCAGAACAGCTCTATGACAGCCATTTAGACTCTAAGGTGCTTGCACACACAGCCAGCACGAGCAGGCCTGGAGCCTACATGCAGCCGTGAGAGCGAGCCTCTTGTGGATGTGCTACTTTACAGTCCACATAATAAACAGCGCTATATCGCACACTAAAACCGAGAAATTATAGTGCCTTCTATACGAGACGAGTGAATCCTTCAGTGTAGGTTTTCAGCACCATGGACAGGTCCTTCAGTCGTCTCCCACCAAAAAAACCCCACAAATCAAATACACAAAAAATGGACAAAAAAAATAACTCGTACAGAGTTGTAGACACTGTTGACAACGGTGTGATATATTAAACCCGAGGGATCGTTTGAGCTGTGTCGTTTTTAACAGCTTGAAAGAGCCCGTGTTAGGATCCCCTCGGGCGACACTCGCTTTAATACCTCCGAGAGGGAAGAAAAGGAGGATGCCGACTGAATCACCAGGAGGACAATAAACAAGACAGTCATTCTAATAGACTGCACGCGATCTGGTAAACACTCCCCCCCTCTAATCGTTTGTGTTGCATTCACGCAATACCTACATTTACCAATAGGGAAGAAATAAAAAAAGCGCATTTGTTCATGTGTGCAGAGTGAAATGACAACATCAACTCCCTGCTGTGTGACCTGTCGTAGCATGATAGATGTGTGTGTGAAGGCTACTGGATATTTCTGAAAGGATTTCCATCTGTATTCTACAGTGTCACATCCCACCGATCGCAGCTCCGCCGCCACGTATCGATTATCATAAATCACAATTGTCGGTGTGACGGCGTCCCACCTGTCCGCACGCCGTATTTGAGCGTGTCCCTGCAGTCCACCAGGATCTGCTCCAGGGACTCGGGCTGGTCGGACAGCTCCAGGTTGAAGCCCTCCATGCCCTCCAGGAGCTGGTGAGGGTGGTGGAAGTCCAGCACCTTGGTGGAGCGGTCGAAGGTCTTCTTGACGTAGTTGGTGAGGATTTCCACCACCTCCAGCAGGAACTGAATGGTGGGCTCCTCCCCATTTTTGGCCGGCAGGAGGTCTGAAGGAAACGAAACGGTGAGTCCGGATGATGTATTCGAATCAAAAGCCAATATGTAACAATTTAATAAAGAATCCATTTCATATTTGATCCAATGCATAGATACGAGTCAGTTGGTCCTCATGCAAATGATTTTAGCCTAGTCTTTATTGCATCGTTGGCCCTTTAAAGTGCCAATATAAACACGTAAAGCTTGGTCCTAAACAACTTCGAGAAAAGTGTTTTTTCTTAAACAGAATATTCCCTATAAAAGAATAATTCGGCTCAGCAAGAAAATAAATATTTTTGACACACACTATCGCTCGAGCCTCAAGTTTTCCTGTTGGTTAATAGAGGCCTAATTATCTGTAAAGCCTGTAAGAGCAGTCGAAAACATTTCCGAAACAGATTTCGAGAAGGCTGACTGAGCAATGTTTGAAAATATGGACGGAAAAAATGCCACTGCGTTTCTTATTGAGGCCTTCTTTCAATTCAAAAAGAAAGATCGATTTGTGTTCATGATTCAAAGCCAATTTTCTACTTCCGATTTCTAGAATGTATAAACATTAATGAAACAGTGTTTGTCGTGGGCGCCGCCAGATGTGCTCACCTCTGGCAAACAGGTTGGAGAAGTCGGTCTCGGTGCGGCGGAAATGCGCGTCGCGGTCACTGTTGTCGCACGAGAGCAGGTTCTTCTGGCCCGTCAGCCTCCCTTTCTCGTCGAGACTGTTGTTCTTCTGCAGGAACCCTAAAGTGTTGCACGGCGAAGAGAGCGAGTTATCACCAAACACCTCCATCCCTCCCACCGAAGAAGAGACGAGGCCCAAATCAAAACGACGGATGGAACAGAGAGAGATTTTTCCGGATGATCTGCGTGTGAGGAGCCCCAGACGAACCTCGCTGTTGGAATCAGCGACGTTAATGTGACAGCTCGACCGGTGGAGGCCGAACCTATATAGTGCACGCGGGCACACCCGGGTGCACGCAACGGGGAAAACAGGGCCATCCGTGGGCGCCTGCCTCACTCTGTGACATCACAACGACACCCCGGCCAGGACCCCCCACCCCCCTCTTCCCGTCGTCCACACAGACTGAACGCCTGAGCGAGCAGAACAGCCCAGTGATGACCCAACGCCACTAAAAACACACATGATAAAAAAGGGTTAATGAGGACTGCACAGAGCCCCGGAGCAGTCTGCCTCTGCAAGAGCTAATGTATGTGTGAGTCCGTGATTTATCCGTACGGGGCCTCGGTATCAGCAGAGCAAGGTGCGCGTTAAACTGTGCATAAAACACACGTGGAGGTCATGCATGCTTATCTGTCAGTGCATTAAACATAATGTGGCTAATTTTTCAATGGAGATTAAGCAGGTTTTCCCCAATAAATCACGCAGGCTATTCATGATCAATACTGGAAGCTCGATGCAGTGTTTCCATCCAAGTCCATGAAAGCGTCATTTAACCAATTACAGTCTAATACTGAATTTCGAAAAATGGCAATGTTCGACTTTTTCGGGTCAATATTTTAGAGCCTGAGCGGTCACGATGTCTGTGTCACATTTGTCCTCTCTTGCACGAGTTAAAGAAAAAAGAAATATCGCATTGATCCTATTTCTGCACCGCAACGTCCTTCTGTTGGCGAAACAAACACGCCCCCAACCCCCCGACGTCACGCGCGTCTTCATCACGGAGCTTCCAACGCTTCCATTTTTCACAAGTTGTTCCAAGATCCCGTGTGTGGTGCGTTCCGGTGCTTGTCTCGGGGATTTGTGTCTTGGTTGGCGAAATGAAAACAGACGAGGGGGGTTGAGGGGCGGTCGGGGGAGGCTGACCGGGGGCTCTCATCATTAGACCCACGGGCTAATGTCCGCTGACCTTTGGGAGATGGAAACGCACAGTGACAGTGGAGGATGGCTCTGCTGCAGCCTCTACGTGGCCTGAATCAGCAGGCCTTGAAATGGGGAAATCATAACAATGATGGCCATAATAAAACGAACGCAGAGCTGGGAAGGAAATCAAGCGAGGCTGGAAAAATAAGCACCACAACTGCAGAAGAGTTTATAGTATTTCTATTGAGACGAATTAAAACAAAAACGATATTTGAAATAGTTATTTACCCGAATGACAATTCGAAGATGGAAAAAAATTCGTGATGGAGAAACTCCCGAACTGGAATGGGCCCAAACACACACACAATGTAATAAAACTTACCACAAATCTTCATCCCCAGTTTCCGTGTGCATCCGTGCATCCACGCATATTCGTAGGCTAAAACAGAATGAACGGTTGAGTCTCGGCAGGCCGCGGAGAGCGAGCGGAGGCGGCTGATGGAGCACAAGTGAGCACGGTGGGGACGTGATGCGGGCGGCTCTTGGCCAGGTGTGCGACTCCGAGACGTCGACGCTCTCGTTGCGCTGTTTTTTTTTTTTCTTTCGTGTGCACAAATGACTGTCCTCTATTTGCGTTTGGTGACCAGGAAATTCAGCCGAGCCTTTAACGGCCGCTGATCACTCGGGGGACGACACTTAAAACACTTCCGATTTGAGTCCAATCAATAGGGACAGACTGTGGCCCGCACGGCAGAACCACACCGGCACACGCACGCACACACATACACACCCAGCCAAGGGGCGGACTGGAATTAACACCCGTGAAATGAGCTCACGAAGGAGGGCAGAAATTAATTGAGTGAAACACAGTATGTGACTGGAGCGAGCTGGCGATGTCTGCGGCCTGGAAGTGGATCGCAGGCTTGAAACAGAAAGTTGTACATTGTACACAAACACACACACACACACACACACACGCGCGTACACACGCTCATTTGCGACGCACACCAAACCCCAGAAAGCGCGAGCGGCGATGGAGCGAGAGCCGGCGGGAATAAAAAGCAGAATGCGCTGCAGCGGAGTGACGAGCGAGGCGGCGCGCGCACCTGATGGAAAACTTTCAAAAACAAAAAAACAAACCAACAACATAATGTATATATTTAAATTTATTGAAGCAATCTCATTCACGGGGAAATAACCAGAGGCCAAGGCATAAACACAAACACACACACACACACACACACAAAGAGTGCCAGGCACGCACGCACACGCACGCACGCACGCACGCACGCACGCACGCACAGAGACACCACAAGCCGCCAGGCGTGAGATGGAGCGTGGCAGAGAGATAATGGCAACATCCAGTAGCAGCACTATACGAGCAAGTCAGACAAAGCAAACGTCTTTCTTTTTTTTTCCAATGAGTTTTTTTTCCTCCCATGGTTGTAAATTTCACATTGAAATAAATTGGAGATGATAAGAAATCCTTATTGTCTCCCCGAAGGGCCAAAAGCTTGAATAGGAAAATAAGGGGGGGAAAATAAACACTTTTTTGTTTTCGATAAAGAGAGAAAACGAGAAATAACACAGCCTGGATTTAGGGGGTCTGCAGCCCGTTTTGTTCAGCTGTCGACACAAACCTGTAATTATTTATCTGCGTTGCACTGCAGGTGGCTGCTCAAATGCTCTCTGGAGTCGATTTTGTATGCGACAAATGATTAATTAACCCTTTGGTCAATGCACGGGTTTGGCCCTTGTTTAAATGGCAAAAATTACTTTCTAAGAATGAGAGAAAAAAAAAACATTACGGAGAGCTCGATTAGGGTCGCCAATGTAGTCCATTAATGAATGTGGGGAGGGCGCTACTCAGGGAACGAAAACACTGTTTTGTATATTTCGATTTGGACCATCTTAGATAAATAAATAATACATACTGTCCCATAAAGATGCCCTTGGATCATTAAGAATAGCACAGCTTTAATGGCGCATTATTTCTGGCGGGTCCGCCGCTCGGCGCGCGCCGCTGATCGGCGCGACAGCGACAGGCAGCTGTGATGGCTCTGTTTTTAACCGGAATGATTAACGACGGAGCCCACACAGCAAATGGCCCGGGCGAGACTGGCTTTTTATCAGGCTGGCTGAGAAGGAGGAGGAGGAGGAGGGGTGGGGGGGGGTGGGGGTAGACAGAAGCTGAGAGGGGGGCGTGTTGGAGGAGGGGAGGGGGGGCAAGGTTGAAACCCCTGTGCTGGCAGGAGATCTCACTGTACGAGGGTGTTTGAGCAAGGCACCGTGTGGCTGTCGGTGACCGTGAAGGGACAGCCCTAACGAGGATTTACCCCCGGGGATCGACGCGGGCTCGCCGGGTGTTTGTAGCACCGGGAGAGGTGTGAGGACCTACTTGCGGACGGAGGTCTTAAATTAGCCGAGTTGGGGTCCTGGTCCCCGCCGGTGGCTCTGGGTTCAGACGTGGCCATCAGTCCTGTCTTCTCTGATCTCCAGCTGGGAAATGATTCGGCTGTAAGTGAACAAACAAAAAGAGGAGGTTCAGCGGAGCCCGTTCAGACTGCAAACATGAGGTCACAGCGGTGAGTTGAATTGACAGGCCGGGGCTAGAACAGAAAACGAAGGCATTCGCCATGAATCGCCTGGGGGGGAATTCATCCCCCTCATCATAGAGAGCCGATGGGCGACGAAATCAAAAGGTGCAGTCTGGAGCGAATTACGCACAAGGTCGACGCACATGAGAATACATCCGCCACACTACAACGCCTAATGAATTTCATATTAGCGATAACCTTCGGCGTTTTGACACTCATTAAATTTTCCAGTGATAAAAAAATATATGGCTCTGAAAATAAAACGGGGGTCGTTAAAATGATGACTTCTAAAGTTGTTTCCTGGAAACTTGTTTCAAAATAGGATCATTTTTCACAGCAAGTTGTTGTGACCTCTACTGAAGGCAAATTGTGTTTTCAGTCGGAAAATACACATTTTCATTTATTATAAAGGCGACGGTTGGATTTTTAGCGCAAATCGTCAAACACGATCTAAAAAAATGTTGAAATAAACGAATACAAATATTCACAGGTGGTCTCGAGCAACAGACGTAAATCCTGCGCACGGAATAAAATCCACATAAAACGGCCAAGTCAATCATTTATTGACTCGGTCATTGACGTTTCATTTAGGCTGCGCTTTAAACAAGCCTCATCTTTATTAAGAAGTCATTATCGAATTACATTTTTTTCCGTTTCGTTCTCATTTTGTCCTTATGGCACGAGCTTCTTTTTTTTATCTCACAAAAAATAACAGAACAGCTCCGTACAAAAGAAACCAGCGTTTTTTTTGTTTATTTTAAAAAAGCGTCACCTGTCTGCCTGCGAAGAAATTTAAAGCTGATCACTGAAAGAAAAATCGAAAAGCGCAGCTGGAACGAACGGAGGACGCGTCTTACCGGCAGACGGGCGCACAGGTTGTCGAGTCCAGAGAAAGTCTAACTAAACGGAACAATCGCCACCCAAAGGCGCGACGAGACACAGTCCAGAGGAGGCGACGGCGGAATACCAACAGAGCCCACTAATACAATCCCATCCAGCGGCGCGCGACTGACCCTTTCTCCCTCAAGAATGTTTTTTTCTTCTTCTTCCTCTTCTTCTAATTCGTTATTTATATCTCAGACTCCTGCAGCCCATTGGTCTCTCCACGCAGGCATGAGTCACAGCCTTGCCTTCCTCTGACGCCTAATGAAGCTTCCCTGAGTGCTGCTGACAGCTACAATCCTCTTTAAGAAGCCCACCCCCTACCCCCTACCCCCCACCAAAAAAGCGAAAGGAAAAACACCAGTGACGTATACCTGCCCACCTTCCCCCGGAGTGTGTGTCTGCGCGTGGGTGCGCGTGCCCGCGTGTCTCCAGGTGTGGGTGTCACAGGATGGAGGGCGGACACTTGAATATAAAATGTGTTCTGAGATGCTTGGAATGAAATTGACCTTGGGAAGGGGGGAGAAAAAAAAACAGTTGGCTCATAGAGGCGAAGCAGCAACAGATAGAGAAGCAGATCCATCTCCTTATCTACAGATTGATTAGCTTTCATGGGACCTGTGGAAGCTTTTTATATGCCCGGAGCTTATTCAACAGTGAATAGAGATGTATATCATGAACGCTTCAAGTGATAGATGGAGCAGGATAAATGATCCATCCATCCAGAGAAGTACTTCCTGTTATAGTCACCTTCATGAGATGACAACACGGTGCGCATCATAATGTTTGACCCGCGCCATCTTTTTTTCTTTTATACCCTTGACACGGGCCACAACACACAGACACCAGGGTGAACCCAACCAATGGGTCCGAGTCCTCGCCGTCGTCCACGTGCCCGCGTCCTGGTCCGGCGCGTGGACACGACGCCTGGCTGTTATGCTCATTCAGCCGCTGCAAATTACACAGCCTTTATCAGATGGCGCTCATATCTTCTCTCTATTCACGTCATGCAAAAAGAAGACAGAGCGATAAGCTCTCTAAGCCATTCGATAACCTGACACATCCGGTTGGCAATTCCACAGTACTGATTCCCCAAAGGCTGGATGGGACCCACAGGTAGATGGCAGAAGGTTACATTTGCTAACTTTGTAGCCAAACTAAAAACAGTGGTGTATTTATTGCTCTTATATACATATAGTTCCTCAAGGTAAGAAATGCAAGAGACAGAGTCATCTGCGACAAAACCTTAGAGTATATTTATTCAAAACTTAAATGATATTACTAAAGAAAATGAAACAAGTTATTATCGGATAGCAAAACAAATAAAAGCCTCCAATCTTCTTAAAATTCAAGAAATAAGAATCTCCCACAGAAAGCTCTTACTTTGAAAGTTCACCATCTTTGGCCACAATAACTCATAAGGAGGTCTAATTTCATTGTGGGTGGAATACAGTTGGTTTTAGAAGAGGAACGAGTTTTTGTGCGATCACACGCTTTTCTTCGTCCTCATCTGAAGAGGCGGAACGTGACGAAGAAGAGCTGCCCGAGGTATCGGATGATTCCTCGTCGCTGTCCTCGTCCTCCTCACTGCTCGGCTCTGTCCCCTGCTCTGAAAACAGGAGAGACATTTACAGATGCATGGAGCAGTCCAGCAAAACGGCATACGTGCCTGCTGAAGACGACTTTTACCTCTCAGCAACGTCTTCTGGATCAGGTGGACAAACTGGGATGCTTCACGATTGTCTGGCTCAAAGATGAGAACTACAGACAGAAGAGTAAAGGCAGCATCAGTGTCAAGTGGCGGACCGACACAGCTGGTGGATGCAGGATACTCACTTGTTCGACAAAGTTTAAGGGCCAGTTGCAAGTCTCTGTCCCGTAATGCTTGAAGAAACTGAAATTTTACATTGTCACATGAAATTCAGCTGTTCTTGAGTTGAAAAAGATTCACAAAGACCTTTAACATACTTTAAATGTTGACACACAACAAACTTTGAAATCTCTCAAAAGAATCAGCCTTACCTGTATGAACAGCTCAACCGGAGCCTTAACTTCCTCTTCAAGTTTCCCATTGTCAGTGAGTTCCACCTCCTCATTCGCCCCACGCTGTAGGAGGGGTTCAGCTGGTGGGAGAGCATCCATCGCTTCTCCTGACAGTCAGAGTTGTTAATTGAGTTGTTGCTTTTGAATTAATTATCTCCATAAGTAACTATTCTTCATTGTCAGCTTCTGTAGCCCCAAATGTAAATGTGTCAATGCATTCTGTATTTCTTGTGATTTACCTTGGTCGACAGGATTATTCTGTGTTCTCTCCCGAAGGAGGCTTGATAGCCAGCTGATATTTGAAAGAGGGTCTAGTTACAGGCTCTCTTGAACACACGGACGAAACTAAACTGATGTTAAATTCACGCACGTATGAGGAAAAACAAAGACATTTAAGGAGGTTCCTTTCTCCGCAGCGTATGCGTAACCAGGAAGTCAACAGGCGTTGCCACAGCAACAGTTACACTCACCTGCCGGAACGTCCTTCCCTGCTGTCGGGCATTTGGCCAAAACTACAAAAACAAATTAGCAAACAAACAAAAATAAACTGCTTAAAGACAGGCTCAATTTCTCCCTCAGTGTTTTTGGTACATGCAAACTGCAGCTGCCCACAAAAAGTAGTTTTCGCACTCACATATTTAAAGAAAAAAGGAGCTTAAAGTCGTGGTGCGTTCAGGACAACCTGGGAATTATGTCTGAAGACTATTTGGTAAGGCACAAAAAACAGCACTTCAAAAACAATCGAACCAACAAAGTGTATTGTGCCACATGTTTTATTGTCAACTATCCAGCATTAGATTTTCCTTTCTTTCAGGATTTGTGGTGTTAAAGCGCCCACATAGTCCGTCTGAAGGCTGCCCTCACAGTCTAGCACATTACTGTTTCTGTCCACCCCCCATGTCAGCCATATTTCATCCAATAAGTAGCTGTAACTGCTACATTAGCTGCGCATACATCGAAAGAGCTGCCCTCAGTCTTGACTGTGTGTGTGTGGGGATGGAGGTATTGTGCATGTGTGTGTGTGTGTGCGGTTAATAGGTTCAGGTCTCCTCGGCAGTTTGCTGTATTTTTTTCACGGTTGTCTTGAAATCTCTCTCTGTTGGACTGACAGGCTGAAGACTCAGACATCCCACAGAGCCCAAATTAGTCCGTGATTGACAGGAAGGCTCGTTTTCTGCCTGAGTTTGAAACATTGTTTAGAGAAAGGTGGAGTTAGTTTGAACAGTTTAGTGCGGGAGACTTCTGCTTATCTCCATCATACCGCTGCACTAATGATTGAAATGTGATAATTGATTTTTGCCAACCTTGTGCCACATGTGTGGTCAAAGTCTTCGCATCAACATTCATTGCTTCATCGCTCACCATGTTGAAACCCCTTTGGAAAAACAACATGCCGTCTCGTCCTCAAAACTTTACTGTTTCCAATTACTCATCACTCATGTTTCAGTCTCATGGACCTCGAGTTTCCCTGTGTCAAGTGTTCAAAATCAGGCCGCGGCAGAAGCGACATTCAAGCCGGTCTGATGGCGTTCCTTGTTCCTCACCGACACTCCATCAGCCGTCCCCGCCCGATGGGAGAGTGACAGGGACAGCACCCAAATGCACGCACAAGCAGAGCAGCAGGCGCAGCAGCAGCTCCACCAGGCGCATGCAGGCACACCTGCCACGGAGGGTTGATGGGAATATATATTCCGCGCCGGCGACATGATAACAGAATCATTTCACACTCGACTGAACCTCGGCACATTCTCTTTGTGTGCATGTGTGAGTGTGTGAGGCGGGGAAAGCACCAGCATGCACATCTATTAGGGAGCTGGCAGGTTGCACTGTATGTGCCTTGAGAGACTGTGCTTCTCGCAATTTTCCATATGATGAGCCCAGAGGCCATCTCGGCGGCGGGCGAGAACGTAGGGGCGAGCGAAGGGATGGGGAGGACGCCTTCGTTCCTCGAGGACATCCCGACGTGCAACACGAAACATGTATCCCTGAGACGCAGCGCGGCTGAACACACTGTTCCCCACTCCAGCTTTATTAACTGGGATTAGCGTCGACAAAAAGGACGCAACATGACGCTGTCTTCAGCCGGGGTGCACGCATATGTGGCGTTTTACATACACGCGACACTCCAGCGCTCATGTTCCCGTGTCCTCAGGCTCACGTGTTTATGGAGCATCTGTGCAGGTCCATCAGGGTGATGTGGTGTATGACAATCCATCCTCATGCCTCGCAGCCCCTGGCAGGCTGAAGGCTAATAATAAATGCAAATTACAATCAGAGGAGCAGATCGGAGCTGGAGTGGATAATTGCACCATTATGGCTGTGTGGGTGTGGATGTGTGTAGCTGCTGGGAGAGAGAGAGAGAGAGAGAGAGAGAGAGAGAGGGAGAGGGAGAGAGGGAGAGGGAGAGAGAAAGGGAGAGGGAGAGGGAGAAGGAGGTGACAGAAGCCAGGTAGTGACGTCACAAACCGACTGTTTAATGGGACAGATGAGTTGAAGTATTGATTTATTTGCTGGAAAAACTCCAGGTTTCCAGCGTGAGGGGCCAAGTAAGGCTAATTAAAGCGAGTGATATAACACTGACTGAAATAAGAGAGTAAAGATTTAGTACAACACTTTTTTCCTGACTGACACCAGGTTCAATTGAAAATATAGTGTGCGTCTCCATCCGTCATACACTCTTCATTTATGTTCCAGTGACAAAAGTTTATTTTTGTCTGCCAACTCCTTCCTTTGTTTGTCTAATCACAGCGTACAGTGGACAACGTTTTCCTTTGCACACACACACAAAATTGAAACAGCAACATTTGCACACCTGCACTTTCCAATGTCTCCAACTTGTTTTGGGTGAAACTTGTTTATTTTCTCAGGTGAAGCTCGACTGGACTGACCATCTGCCCATAATGGAGGAAGACCAGAGCAGTGATGTGTCTAATGGACCGCTGACTGGCTCGGTGAGGCGCCACAGGAATACGCGAGAGAGCATGGGAGGGAGTTTGTGTTCGGTGTCCTGAGGTCAACTGTTTATAAGTTTATTTTTCTAATTATCGTCTGTTTTTCTGAGATATCTCACAAGATGCTCTGATCTACTGTTCACATCCTGCTGGTTACCGAAGAGCTTGTTCTCTCTGATCTGACTGACGATGCGCTACAGATTGTCCGTTGTGTTTGATAACTGTGGTCGAGAAGCAGTCGCTGTCGGAGAAGCTCGAGACCACCGGTTGTCACAGTCGCCGTCCCCCCGACATCCAGCAGCACCTTTAAGTGACACTTCAGTTTATTGCTCCACTAAATCACTCCCTTGTTTCTGTCAACAGACCATGAGCCAAAGGGTTTTCCAGCTCATATTTACACTAATATGCCTGCTTTGTTTTTAATGTGAGTGGGGAAAAAAATCCGACTCTTTAAGCCTAGAGGTGTTTTCTCGCATCTTCATCTGCATGCCATCATCATCATCATCATCATCATCATCATCATCATCATCATCACCATCATCCTCATCATCATCATAATCGTCATCATCATTGACTTTGCAAGCATTTCTTTCACTCTCTTCCATTTCTCTGCCACATGACTCACTGATGGATTCAGCCCATCTGTCTCTCCTCCAGCTCATTCATCATTCCTTCACTGTATTTCTTCATTTTCTTGCCCCTCTCCGTCTTTGTCTCCCCCCTCACTCATTTATCCCCCTCTTCCTTCCGTTCCATCCATCTGCCTCCTGCTTTTTGCCTGTGTGTGTCCTTTAATCTTCATTTTCTGACCCCTCATTTCTGCTGTTTGCTCATCCATTGAGGAAGATATTTCCAGCGAGGAGCTGGCTGCGTGTGCAGTCACTGAGGCTTTTAATGTGGCCTCATTTGATCAGCGCATCAGTCTATTAAGAGGCCTGCTGACCTGAATGAAACAAAGTTAGAAAATCTCCAAAAACTGAGGTGATCAGCAAACGATACTGACGGACTGCTCGTGATTGCAATTATGAAACACGAGGAAAACTTGTTCAAAGAGAAGCACTCTGATTCTGTGCATTTTAATGAGGAAGGGACTATATTTAGGGGAATTAACCACGAAATTTCAATGCATATTCTCACCATCTCCGGGGGAAGATGCTTCATAAACCTGATCCAACATTACCGTTCGGTAAACGCCTGCTTTATGGAGCATCGTCCCTGCTGTGCTACGTTTACGCTTTTTAACATGTAAAGCGGTTTTACTGTTGAAGTTTTCAATAACAGAGATGTACCCCACTGGTTTAATACTTTTTTTGGGCGGGGGGGGTCATTGTAGGAGACGGAGACGGAGACGAGGCGCTCCTGAGTGCCAAAAATCAAAAGGTTTTCTCTCTGTATTCAACTCGTCCTTTTCACTGCTATGCCAACGACACACACTGGGAGCAGTTGGCTGCCACAGTGCAGCGTCCAGGGAGCCATCGGGTTGGGTTTTTTTTTTTTTTTTTGGCCTTGCTCAAGGGCCTTTAACCTTTCCCACTGCAATCGCCTCTGAGGGTCCGGGGACTGGAACCGGTGACCCGATGGTCACCAGTTTGCTTCTCTAAGCTCATGCACTGCACGCGCCTGCTCCGAGGGGAACAGTCCTCGTCAAACTGAAACAAATAGCCGACCGAAGCTAAAGGGCTCCGTCGAGCAGGGCGATAATTCACTGCAGGTTAGTAAACAGATTACTGAATTCTTATCAATTGATATAGAAATGACTTTAAAGAGGGATATTTATGAGGCAGCCACAATTTCAGGCTGTCTTAAGATGTTTACATTCGTCTTCAGCTGCCGTCACTCACCAGTGTCCATGGGCTGACGTGAGGAATGGTGAGGTCTCACCTGACGAGGGACACACTCCGTCATTTCTCTCCCCTCCCCTCCCCGTCCTCCACCTCCCCTCTTCCTCGCCACCCCCCGCCCCCCCCCCCCCCCTCTTATGGCTGTGATGCAGTTGAGCGATGATGTAATCTGAGTGACAGCAGGAGCAGCCATTGGAAACACCGTGAGGCAGACAGACAGGCCGGAGCTGCGGCAGCAACTCAGCCGCATCTCCTGCCGTGCGTCATGCAGCGGGGGAAAGATTATAAAGATTTATTCCTCGGGCGCTCCGGCGGCACTGGCATGATTATGATACCATAACACAGGGCGCCATAAAGAAAATGCTGTCAGCTAAATGAAGAGCCGAGCGCGGGAATGTGCTCCCCAATATGTAATCAATCACACCTGTCAGGCCCGTGGCCCTTGATCAAGGAAGCTGTCACTGTCAGCCACTGGCCGGCTCTCCTTCGTCTGACTTTCTTCCATTTCGGCGTGTTTTCGGGCTGCCTGGACGCGTGCGGGCGTTTTTCTGGGTCAATTTGCATCTTTTCCCCGGTGGCCGCAAGTCTCCCACCTCCAGTGCCTCATGTGAGCGCTGATAAGAGGTGAGGAATGACTAAACATGTCGGCCACATGCTGGCTGGGATCACACACACAGGCCCCCCCGCCCCCTCCGTCTAATATTTCACGGGGAGGAAGAAAGGGATGCATGCATCATTCTGACAGAGCCAGAATGGAGAGAGACATCCCTCCGTTATCTCCACACACATACGCACTGTCAGAGATTTATAGTACAAGGCTTTAATGGTGCCCTCACACAACGCTCGCTCTCCCAATACGTCGCCAGTCTTCTGCACAGACACACAAACACACATCCATCGATCATTCACCTTCCTCCGTTTTTTTTTCTCCCTCCTCTTCATCAAATCTCTCATCTCTCTCCTCCATTTTCTCCCTGTTGCCTTCCCGCCTCTCCCTTTCGACAGATTCTGATTCTTCCTTTAATTGAAAGTGCGGTGAAAGTAAAGATGTCAAAGTCGGGTCCCCAGTGAGGGGGAGACCAGGTTT
>JASSRZ010000042.1:14225098-14245850 GCA_032164315.1 Malacoctenus gilli
GTGTGTGTTTGTGAGAGAGTGAGAGAGAGAGAGAGTGAGAGAGAGAGAGAGAGAGAGAGAGAGAGAGCGAGGCCGTGTACATCAGTGCACCTTGTGCTAATTATCTTTCTCCAAAACTAATATTAGAGACGAGAAAACATGATAACTGCAATGATAATGGCCTCAATTTATAGTGCGATTAAGCAGCACGCTCATTTCTGCGAGAGATTGAAAACGCCAGCGCAACGTGGTGGAAAGCTTACGAAAACACACGGATCTGATCATGTAATCTCTTTACAGTGCGTTAACAGTCCAATTATGATTCCCGGCTCTGTGTGAGTCATCCCGGGGTCCTGCTGTTTGTGTGCTTTCTTATCTGGGACATGTGTGGGTGTTCAGGCCTTCAGCATGAAAAGCCAACCGCGTGCCTCAAAGTCGCCCGACGACAGCAACACACGCGTCACATCTTATTGTGCTTCCTGCTTTTTTTTTTTGCAGCTTCATGCGGATCATTTTGAACTTTTCTTTGCTGTACAGACTCGGGGTGTTGTGACACGGCGCTCATGCCTGAGCGATGCACGTGAGGCCGGAGCTTCGGAACAGAACGCAATGATGAAATAGATTTATTGGACATCAACTATTCTGCACAAAACTAACCTGCTGAGTCACAGGTGGAGTTTTTGTCAAATGTGTTCGTTCTGGGTAAAACTTAAGTTTAAGAATGAAGCAAGTATTTGTTGCTGTTTGGCTGAAACGAACCATCACGGAGCAGCAGCTTATTGTTGGGTGAAAACACCAGACTGTAATAACTTCCGCTGGGCGTTTTTTGGATGTCGTGGCCTGTTGTTGGAGCCAAATATTGACATTTCCTGTCAGTTTCCAGGCCTGGCTGCTCATGATACTCTGGATAAAAAAAAGAAAACAAGTGTACAAATGTTCTTTTTATCTCAAGTCTTTCTTCCCAAACCGGTAAAATAATTGTGCTGACATTTTCATAATAAAAGACAGCGATAGCAGCCTGGTTACATTTGTGAAGGTTGCTGGTTTGAGGATTTTACTTTGAAAGTGAACACGAGCTCAACACCTGTAACGTCATCTATGTTTTTAAAGGTTTTTCATTCATTTTCACAGTTATTGAAATATGTTATAATGCACATTGTCGTAAGATTGTTGTGACTTCAACATTACCTGTTCAAACATCCGGGGATTCCACCACCAAAATATTTTTTTTCACCTCTTACCTTTTTTTCTTTTCCAACATTTTCCCTGCCCTTCTGCTCTAACCGCAGTCAACTTGTTTGGTGATGGGTGACAGCCTTATTAGAAAAGACCAGATGGATAGAAATGAAAAGTTCAAACTGTTAGAGTCAAAAAAAGAGAGACAAAGGATGGACCGTGAAAGTATGTTGGGGTGGGAAAAAAAGGAGGGATGGGTATTTGTTTTTTTCTTGAATTTCATGTTCTTTGTCTCGTTTGATTGGTCAGTTTGAGTCAGGTTATGTAAGGGAGCCCTGTGAGTTTGCATACATCCTCGGTCACACTGTGTACTGTACTGTCTTGTGACCACGAGTCATCGCGGCTTAATGTCACATTAGACACACTCGGAGGTTTTTTTTCTGCAGTCTGCAGCAAAATAATGCACAGTGACATTCGTACGATGTCATCGCCGCCCCTCATGCCAAGCAGACATAACATTACTGTGCACTTTGTGCCAGAGGAGAAGTCACTGCATACATAACAAACGCTGCTTCAAGGCACAAAAGATATAAATTCGTCCCTAATTAAAGCTGCAGCTAATCACACAGCTTCTTCCAACCACTATAAGACCCATTCAGACATTGCCATTCCACTTTTTGCACAAATAACAAGCCATTTCTCCCTTATAACACGAATCTCTGTGCTCTCCCTTCTTATTTTGTGTACCAAACACAAATATATCGGCTTCTTTTCTATCCGACGTATGTCCTCAGGCTCCATTTTTGACAAATCGCTGTATTAAACGTGGCCAAGTTTAGGCGCTGCCCTCTTCCCTCCGCTTATTGGTTTCAGATAAAGCTGCAATATTTCCATTCGTCCATTTCCGTTTGTCAATGTTGCTGCGCGGCGCTCCGCTGTGTACACCAACACACTTCCTCTGTCTCCTTGGTCGTTAATAATGTACTGATGGCAGTGCTGAGGTTACTGACCCACAGCTAACCCATTCATCAAACAATACAACTAGCATATGATCACAATAAATATGCTGGAGATGAATGTTTTGTAGTCCAGACGATGGACCCAGTGCTTCCCACTTCCTGGGACCAGAAGGAGAAATATGATAGAGAAAAGATAGCACGTAGCAGCCATTCATTTCTATTCTGTTTTGACAAACATGTCATCCACACCAAATCAAATCATTCCACCTCCTCTCTATCTAAGTGGTTTGAGCACATATTATGTGATTCAAACATGCACTCAGATCCTAATAAGATTCATAGATGGATAAATTCGTCCCCTGGTGTGTTCTCACTCATGGAGCCGGGATTGATTGGCCTGTATGTGATAGGCAGGGAGGTCACCCTCACATCACACGGATCTCTGTCGCTCGGTCAATAATCTGCCCACGGTGCCTGGACTATCAGCTTTGATTGTGTTGTCCTGACCTCTTGTGGAAATGGGATGAAACTACAACAGAACGCATGGAGGACACTGATTTTTCTGCCTCCTTTCGGCCAATGCGCCCTTTTCTCATGAGAAGTATGAGAAAAAGGCGCATTGGTAATATAAAATATACAGTATCCATGTTATAGTTAAGGACTAAGTTGCAACAGTTGCAGCAGTTTCAAAGACAGAAAACATTTGATTGAAGCGCCATCTACCATCACTAGTGAAGTGCGTCCACTTAGCTTTTCTTTCCTTCGTTTGTGGGTATTTTGTTGTTTGACGGTTCTTTTAAAAAAAAAAAACCTAAATAAATAAAAAAGTGTACAGGCGACTTTCAATCAAATAAACGCGTCTGTGTTCCTTGAAACACAACAGGTTTCTTATGAGTGGATGGCATACTGATTTGTCCCGCCTTCCAGGCGTGTAAAATGTTTTGATTGGATGATTTCACAGTCGTTCTTTAAATTCCAGACAAAATTGTGACTGGATTTTTATTTCTGACAAACATTTTAGACTGGCTTTTATTCCTTTGGAAAAGTGTGGACGTATTTAGTCCAAGTTTTTGCTTTTGTGCACAACTTTAACTTTAATTAGCTTCAGATTTGTAACAGACATTAACTCTGTCTCCAAGTATTCATCTTATAAGAAATGTTTCAGTGGCGTCCCAGTGGTGACAGCAGTCCCCTGAGGCTTTGCTTTCTCTGAGGATGACTTTCAGCTTCAACAAATACTCTGCCTGCATAAGCTTGACCTGAATTTACCAAACATCTGTCCCACAAATTGACCTGCTTCCATGACTTGTGTGACCAGGTTTAATGCAGTTTATTGTCCTGTCTTTCTATTTAATTTATGACACACAATTTGCAATGCAGCTGGTGGCCAATCACATCCTGCAAATCACTGAATATCAACATAAAAAATTGCCATGACCTTGAACCGAGTGACAACAAATGGCTGCTCTCACGTGTCGATGGGACATAAAACCTCGTCTTTCATGTGCACAACTTTGTCAAACATTTACTCCGTGAAACAAATGGTGTCGAGTCAGTGGGCCTCAATCGCCACCTGCACATTCCTGTCACGAATAGATAACTGAGGAGAGTCGGAGTAAATATAGAAAAGAGACGGGCGCACCCGCTGGCCTCGTTTGACGTTTGTAGTCAAAGAACAACTGACCTACCTGGCTTGGACAAACTTCCTGGAGGTAAAGACTACAAGAAAAAAACACCACACAGAGTAACAAACCCACAACTGGACTCTCCAGCTGGATTTCAGTTTCGGACTTTTATAATGGTTTACTTTGCATTTTCACTGTTTTCAATATTTATCAAGTATCGACCAACCTAATTTTACCTCATAACACAAACTACAGGAGGACCTCTCTGTGAATACACACAGGTATTTTTCTAACCACCCAACAAAAATCGACTTCATCCTTCATGATCTCTGGTGACTGATCACTGCGTGAGAGAAAACTTGTGTTCTGTCTCAGGATGAGGTTTCACATTAACCAGGAGAAGCACAGCGGCCGCGAAGAAGGTTAAGAGCCCACTTGCAGTGACACACAATCCCACTCACTCAAAGTAGGTTACACTGTTTGACCTGCAGGATATATTTGTCTCCTCCTTTTTTTATGAACCCTTTAACCGAGTCGTTTCCCCCCGCCGGGGGACACTTTCAAAGTAACGCTGAAGAACACCAGACGAGACAGCACAAGTCGAAACTCCAGCCACACTTGCAGGGACAACGTGGGCACGGGCTGCTGGGTGGTGTTTACCGCAAGGCAAACGACGTGTTTTGGATAAGTGCTATAATGTTTGTGGTCAAGTCGAAGCATCACGGCTTCAACCAGCCGTTTGCATTGGCGCCGTGTTTGTTCTATCTCCTTTGCTCAGACCACGTCCTATTTACTATAAACATTCGCTTTCATTAGAAGCCCAGACAATGAAGAAGTACAAAATATATGTCCTTAGAGTCCTTCATGCCGTCAGGCAGCGCAACTTCTCCTCTGGGGGTAGGAGGGGTCACATGAGGACAGAGGAAAGAAGAAGCAGTTGAGCATTACTACTGTAGATCTGCATGTAAACATGTGGTGTGTAAACATCGAACATAGATGTAATTTTTTTGCAATTCTGTGTCTTTGCATGCGTCTGGTTGAGCAGTCGGAATTTTTTGATTTTCCTTCCAGAGCCTCCTGACAAGACGATAAAAATCCGTCCAATCTGATGTAACGTAAACTAAACCCTTTGAATCTTTTCCTTTCGTTGTCTTATTTAATTTAAAAGGGAATATGTGGGGTTGGAGGAAGATGATGCAACTTTGAGGTTTCTTGGTTTTCCTGCAGTGTCCGGCACGGTTGCCAGGGAACAGGCAGGAGGCGGGGCCGGCGGGAGCGGTCGTCGCCGGCGGGGCGGAGCTTCTCCTGAAGCCGCTGGCTGTGGGAGGAACGTGTCGAGGAGAAGGGGGCTGGACTTGTTCCAACGCCGGCTGCCGGGGATTGAAGAGCCGCCGTCCGTGTGTAGCAGGAGCCGCAGACTCGAACTTCCCGCGTCCCAGTCGGCGTTCTCACTGGGAGACTCTCACCGTGACTCGGAGCGCCTCCCCGGGGAAGATGTCTTCCGTCAACTGGAAGCCGTTTGTGTTCGGCGGACTCGCCTCTGTGACGGCGGAATGCGGTGAGTGCTGCGCGGCGAGGAGGGGGAGGCCGAGGCGGCGGCGACGGTAGTCGCCGTGAATTAATCTAATCCCGGAGGTGAGTGAGAGTCGTGCTAAGATGCGTCCGGTGTCCGGTTGTTGCAGGCACGTTCCCCATCGACCTGGCCAAGACGCGGCTGCAAGTGCAGGGCCAAGTGGGCGACATCAAGTACCGAGAGATCCGCTACAGGGGCATGCTGCACGCGATGATGAGGATAGGAAGAGAGGAGGGGCTCCGGGCTTTGTATTCAGGGTCAGTATGGAGGGGCTGCACGCCTCTCGTGGGGGGGTCTCTCCAGCTTTTTAACACCTCACTCGATGAATGTCGTTCTCTTGTATACATCACTTCACACTTCCTCCTTCATGCACATTTCCTGTTGCATTCACCACCTTTGAGCTCTCTTGCACCTTTTTTTTTTAACCTCAAAATGTGCCCCTCTGTTTATTTTCACTAATCTGCTTCGATTGCAAAGCTTGTGCTGAGCCTTTTAACTCTGGTCCTGTCAGACCTCCTTGTTGTAGGTTTGTTAATCCCCCCCCCCATTACTCAGGTATTATGTAATTCCAAGATGTCTGAAATTGGCTTTTTATTCTCATTAATTCTTGCAGGATTGCCCCCGCGATGCTGCGCCAGGCCTCCTACGGGACCATCAAAATTGGCACGTACCAGAGCCTCAAGCGACTCGTGGTTGACAGGCCAGAAGGTGAGTTTCTCCACGCCAGAAACTCTCTCTCAAACACACACACACGCGATGCTCTTGGTCGCCCACCGTCCTCACACACACACACACGCTGGTCTTCCTGGCCACACTCACAGACGTGTACTTTTGTACTCAAGCGAACGCGGCGGCCAGCCTGCCGTCATGCTCCTATCGGATTCTGCCTGTTCACAGTTACAGTCGGCCTCCCACTCTTCTCCTGTTTCAGATGAAACTCTGCTGACTAACGTGGGATGCGGCATTCTCTCCGGAGTCATCTCCTCGTCCATCGCCAACCCAACCGATGTGCTGAAGGTAGACGTTTGCATATGTTGTTTTTTTCCTGACTGCAGCTTAAAACCAGCAGAGCAGGTTCTGTTGGCTTTGGCATGTAGGATTCCCCCTCCCCCCTCCCCCCTCCTCCCTCCCCCGCTACCTCTCACAGCTTTCAGTTCTGTTGTCACCACAAACGTGGTCGGTGTTTTGACTTCCTCTGGTGATGCCTACTTGATAAATTGTGACCTTTAATAGCTCCAAGAACTGGGTGTGATCTTTGGGTAGCGGGCCCTGGTGGGCATCACGGTGTGCTAAAGACCCCCTCTAGTAGATTATTTATAGACTGACATCTCAGAGTCCTAACATAGTGTTCTGTAACTGATACGGGTACTTCCTTGCACTCGTGGTGTTTAGCTTCTCGCTGGTACCGGTGTCCAGCTTGGGCTGCGCGATGTTCAACAGACTAACTTGCGGACATTTGGACCGCTGAGTTCTTGACGCCTGCATGCGCTCACTGTATCTGCCAAGTCCTCGCAGAGCCAAGACAGAAACCTGAGCGGAGTTCATAACGGCAGCCAAAACAAATGAAAATGGTTCAAGTGAGGACGGGAAGTTCCTGGAATTATTACGAAAATTCCTCGGAAGATCAAGCTCGCCCAAAAAAACCCTCAACTGACTTTTTTTGGCTTCCGGTTTTACTGAAAGGCTGATCAGGGGGGAAAAAAAGAAAAGAATGCACAGTTGGCTCAGGTCCACCTGGAGCTTCCCACATTCTTTGGGCGAGCTTCCATCGTCTTTACCTCTGTGTTGTGGAATAAAAACAATCGAAACTGTCTCTGTTTGTTCTTCCAGATCCGCATGCAGGCTCAGGGAAATGTGATCCAGGGCAGCATGATGGGCAACTTCATCCATATCTACCAAGAGGAGGGAACAAGAGGACTGTGGAAGGTCTGTGAAACCTCAAAACGAAAAGCAACGACAAGGCAGCTCCAGGGTGCACGGAGGGACATCTGTTGACTATTTCTGTTGTGCTCTGTTCAGCACTTGTTTTTAAAAAAAAAAAAAAAACAAAAAAAAATGTGTGTTCCATAAAGACAGCTCATTGATTGGCCCGGTCCCTCCTGTTTCTGCCTCAGGGTGTTTCTCTCACAGCGCAGAGGGCGGCGATCGTGGTCGGGGTGGAGCTGCCCGTGTACGACATCACCAAGAAGCACCTGATCATGTCGGGCTACATGGGAGACACCGTCTACACGCACTTCCTGTGAGTTTGAGGAACTTGCAGCCCCTCCCCCAGTCTCACGTGAGGCGATCCTATCACTCGGAGGGAAATTGTTTGACAAGACGGAACACGATATACAGAAAAAGGAGGACAAATGAGAGGGTTGTTTTTTTTTCTTAACTTCTTCATTTCCTGAGTATCTGAGCAGGACTGTTGTGATCCTCACTTCAGCTTATGTATATATAGCTGAACATTCTGTCCTGGTACTACTTTGTTGAATCTTTATGGGGTTTTTTCATTTGTGATGGCAACTCTGCACGCAGTCTTTGGCGCCTGCCATGTTTCACATGTGTAAAAACGTGGTCCCTCTGTGATTTTTCCAGGTCCAGCTTTGTGTGCGGGCTGGCGGGGGCTCTGGCCTCCAATCCGGTGGATGTCGTGCGGACGCGCATGATGAACCAGAGGGGAGGAGCTCTGTACCAGGGAACACTTGACTGTCTGCTGCAGGTCTGTTCCAACACCTGAGTGGAGAAACTAATTATTCACTGATGTTTCTTTAGCAGATTAACAGGGTTTTTTTTTTTTTTGTTTTAACAAAAGAAACATGGTGAAACCACGACGCCACAGCAAGCTAAAACTCGCAGCTGGTTTGGAAATCAAAAACGGGAATCTGTGGTCACAGCATTCAGTTTCAGCATGAAGTGACTTTAGTTTCTCAGTCAAAGGAGCCGCTGCTAGCGCGGTTGTGTCATGTTTCAATAATGTGTTTGGTTTTGTAGTGAATCAATCTTAGCTGATAAGTCATCATTGCTGTCCAGCATGTTTGAGATGCTCTGAAAAGCAGAATAATGAGTCACTGCGATTATCAGGCGTGTTTGGTGTTCGGACACACCTAAAAGTGCAGCACAACACAGATGGCGTCACTTTCTTTTCAGCCTGCCGCTTTCTTGCAGTCATTTCTTTTATAAGGCCCAAAATCTCAGCTGATAAGTGTGTGGTGTGTCATGCCATCGTGACACCGATTGGTTAGAACTGTTGCCTGCTATAAAGTAAGTGCTCGTAAAAGCTACCAGACACTGTTCAGTCCCCATCAGGCCAGAGATCAAAGCGAGCCGAGTAAAAACGGAAAGACGATGGCGGTGATGTATCAGCAGTGGTGCTCACTGAGAGAGTACTGACAGGAGGGCACCTGAAAGAGACGGACCCCTGCACCAGCATGCTTTCTTTATCTCTGTCATCAGAGAAAAATGGCAACACCTCAGGAGTTGAAGAACAGGAACGCTTTCGTCCCGTTGACCTCAACTGTGTCGCATATTTCTGACATTCTGCGAGTTTCTGGCCGCCTCGTTGAGCCGACGCCTCCCACAGAGGTGTGACGTGATTGTGAGGAGAAACCGAACAGAGTCGAGGCGATTGAAGGCCGGTAATGCAGAGCCTTCATAACAGACAGAATAGCCCTTTGAATGTGGGAGAGTCCTGGGTGGGTCACGTCGGGGTCAAGTCGCACCACTTGGTCCACAGACACTCGCGTGTCCGACAGCAGTCGAGCGCTCATTCCAGTTTTGCCGTGCAGAAGTGCTGCTGCGAGACTTTAACTGTGCCTCCTGTGACGCTAAATAATTCTTGTGATCAACTATTGTTAAATACCTAAATCAAACTTCGGAGTCGCTGATTTCCCAGCACCAGTTAATAAGGGCCCAGAGAGGGTGATGATTAGAGGAAAAAGATAAAAAAGCCAAAAAGTGGCTCTTTAACGTGTTTGTTTTTTTCCCCTCTCTCTCTCAGACTTGGCGCTCCGAGGGCTTCATGGCCCTCTACAAGGGCTTCTTTCCCAACTGGCTCCGTTTGGGACCCTGGAACATCATTGTATCCTTTCAAGCGTCTCATTAACGTACGGCTGTGTTTACATAATTCCCGCGTGATGCAACACCTCCCCATCTGAAGAAATGAGCCAGGCGGGGGCGGCCGGGTTGTATATTCTGTAACGCTTCCAGTGTTACATTCTTTCTTTGAGGAAAGCTTAATTTAATTAGAGCTTAGCCTTCAAGGATAAGCTTTCGCTCGCCCATCGAATTGTTCTATTTACCTCACCTTCAAGGGCCTCCAGTGACCCCCCCCCCCCTCTGACCGTGGGCAGTGGGGTAATAAGGCAGTAGTCTCAAGCTCGCAATAAAATTGGCGAGGGGAGGGGGGTAAGGTGAGTGAGCAGAGGAAAAGCAGGCCTGGAAGATGTAATGAGATTACCGAAAACCAAGGGTGGAAGTGTGACATAACGGAGGTTTTGAAAGCTGAAGTGAAACAAAAGTTCTCACTGTGCAGCTCTGCGAAAAGGAGAAAAAAAAAACCCGCACTCCTTCTTTCTTGTTCTCGTTCCTTAACTTGACTTTCAGTTCTTCCTCACCTACGAGCAGCTGAAGAAGCTCAACGTGTGATTTGCGGACGGCGCAAATGGACGGGGACGAGCGTTGGCTCTGAGAGGACCAAAAAAAAGAAAATCATCAGGAGCGTCTGCGTGGGGACGGATCCACGACGGAACCAACAAGGGAACACGTGGGACGCGTGCGCCCGGTTTCAGGGGCTCACCCGAGAATCGGCCGAACCCCGTTTGGGCCGATTGGCAAGTGTGGGAGTCGCCGTGAGACGCACGCACACGTTTGTTTTAACTCATTCGGACGCTTCTTTTGGCTTAACCACTTTTCTTTTTTTTTTATATGATTTTTGGACACTTTTATGTCATCCCAGTTCCTGCCGACTGTTAAGACGCCACGAGGCGCTCGTTTAGTCAGAGGCTGAAGCCGAAGGCTGCGAGAGACGCCACGCTGGTTTTTTTCAGCCCTTCCACTTGAAGATGCTCTGCACACTGAGTGCCTTAGTTCAGGCTGCGTGAGCTTGAACTGCAGGAGGACTGCGAATGTTGAGAAGGAGCTGACGACCGCCGCCATCCTTCCCACACACACACACACACACACACACAGACACATTTATAGGCGTGTGTCGACACATTCGGACAAAGATCTTGTAGATTTTTTTCTTCTTCTTCAAATTGCAAAAGATTTACCAGGTCATGCAGATTCTTTTCTTTCTTTTTTTTGCTACTATTAGACTCCTCAAACGATGTGTCCCGCTGCACAGTCATTAAATAATGGTTACATAAACGGCCTGAAGGACCAATGTGGGCGCTGTAACATGACACGGTCGCATCACATGTCCCTATGTGGCGAGACGAGTGGTCCCTCATGCCAGCGAGTGGAGACGGTAAATATAACTTGGCGCAGCTGGGGGCAGATCCCCCCCCCCCCCCTCTGGGATCTTGTGCTTTAATGTGGCCTGCTGAAAATAAATTATCCTACACACACACATACTTCATGTAAACCTGTGTATTACACTCCACACTTCAAGCTTTAAACCAGTGGGAATGATTGGTTGTATGACTCTTTTATTTTTTTTTGTGTGTGTGTGAATGCATGAACATGACGGCACATGATCCATAGTACAAATCCAAGTTTCATATAACATTCGGTATTTGCACGCTGCATTTTTATCCGTGAGCGATCGCTTTAGGATCCGTCTTTGTCACTGGCTGTTCTGTGTGCGTGTCTGAGCTGTCGCTGCTGCCAAAGTGTCAACCTGTGTTATTTTGTTATACTTCTGTTATTGATGTGAGAGCTACTGCAGTCCTGTCTATTTCAAATAAAAAGGAAAAAAAAAAAAAGCGCCGAAAGCTGGCAGGTGTTTTGCGTTGTCGTCGCCACAGTGGGGCGCTGTGGAGCTTTCCGCTCGCTGCAGCTCGACCCAGTTGAAGCCACCAATAGCTGTTGATGAGTTGCCTTGAATTCCCAGCCCCAAACTTTGATGCTGCGAAATCTAGCACAGTTGCATTTCTGCGGGATCGCCCGGCGTCTCCCTCTTCTCTTTTATTTTCTTTCCTCCCATTTTCAAACGCACACGTGTTCACGCGGCGTCCCACAAACTCATGCATTTTTCAGGGCGACGTTAAGTTCTAATTGTTTGGCTTCTGCGGATGAATTCCCAGTTTTCCCTCATCAGAGCCGCTGAAGGAGGCGATGGGAGCTCGGGGGAGAGGAAGGGGAAGTGTTTGCGGTGAACTGGTGGCGCCTGCGCGGAATCTGTGCCTCTGTTTTTATTCAGAGAACATCATCAGGGGACTTATTACTTGCAGGGAGCTTTTATTTCAGTATCTGCTTCATCGGAGCGTCACGTGGGCGTGCGACTGCTGATGGGGCAAACGTGGAGGGAGCGCTCTGCAGTGTCCGGCACGAACCTGACAGGTGCAGGCCTTCAGCTGACATCTGTGTCAGATCAGCACGGGTCCACATCTCACAGTATCCAAAAGCCAAGCAGGGGGAGAAAAAAAAGGGGGGGGGGAGGCGAGTTAGAATAATGTGCAGCGTGTGCCAGGATTTGGCATCTATAAGTTGGCATTACAGTCTGCTGCCTGGCTTCCCGTCCCTGGCACAGTCCTCTACAAGCTGGACAAGTATGGCCACGGGGGATTCCAGCAGTCACAGACACGCCACATTATGGGTATTATTTGCTGCCTGGCCCAAGGGTGCCGGGGGCTGCTTCTATTGTATTCCAGGGATCAGAGTGAGCTTTTGTGTCAGAGGGATAAGGCTCTGCCCCGCTCCAAACACCCTGCCCTTTCTCTCTCCTTCCCCTTCTTCTTCTTCTTCTTCTTCTTTTTTTTTATTGTTCTTTCAGCCATTCCTCAGATGGAAATGCTGCAACACACAGATGAATAAATGAATGGCTACGGGACAAACAAATGGAAATGTAGACAAGGAGACATGTTTATCGGAGTCTGTCAATCCATTTGGAAGAGCCGGCGCTGCGTCTGGGCTGCACACTGCTGACAAAAAAAGAAATTACAGGCCTATTGCCATTTTTTTTCTTCCTACAGAGTTGCAGTTGCGATATGGGACATAAAGGGTTTTTTTTCCTTTTTTTCTAGATGCCCAGAAAATGCCTGGCTGCTTAGTTTGAGTAAAATTAATGGCTTTCCCTCCTGAGAAATATTGTTTGCAGGCCACGGCTTCCACACAATATCAAAATACTTTGCTCAGGAGGCCGTCTGAAGCCTCCCTCTCCTGGAGGAAAAACTGCAGCCTTCTGTAATTTGAGATTGTGCCTGCCGTGAATATTTTTGATAAATTGCACAGCTGTGGCTGACCTGTGAAGAACAAGCTGACAAAGTGAGGATTTCAAATAAGGGGAAGGCAATAGATCCTGCGACAATGTCAGATGACACTTTGAAAAGCGTGGGGGTTTTTTTCTTTCTAAGAAATAACAAGGATCATTCTTTAGTACATTTCACAGAGACGAGTCACAGAAAGCTGCTGTGACGAGAGGAGGAGGAAGATGAAGAAACAAACTGAGACCCGATGGCGGCGGGCTTAAAACGTGCTTGTAGCCAGCAGCTGGTTAATCAATATCTTGGACATTGTTTGTTTAAGTTAAATGCAAAACGACGACACCGAGTCACTTGTTTACATCGAGTCATAAAAGAAAAAAAACGGTTTTTCGTTGACCAAATCAAGCAAATGAACAGGTGACATCACCTTTAGAAAAGTGCTGTTAATTGGACATATTTGGTCAATCGTTGCAGAAAGTCAATGATGCTCTTTGCTTTAATTTTGAAGATCTTCAAGAAGATTCAGACGTCTCTTGGCAAAACTCTGAAAACCCGACTTGTAATTTTCTGGCCTAGTTAGTGGGATCAGTCGAAGAAGTGGGTGATAAAAGCTTCACGGGTCGCCAGTCAGATTTATTCCGTTCGCGGAAAACTGCAGTCGCACGACCGTCACGTTTTGTCCATCGGAGCCAAATTTAGGTGCTTTGTTGTGCTAAAAAGTGAATATATAGCCACCCATTGAATATGCATATAAACGCACTTTGATGTGAATATTCTCCATCAATATTCCAGCTGCCTCTCCACACCACATTTTTGTCAACTGCCAGTTGGTATCAATAAAAACTGTGTGAGAAAGGTGCCTCCAGTTGTTGTCTGTTCCAGCCATAAATATGCGAAAGTGCCCGCGCCGACAAATCGCGCCGCCTCAAACTCCCCGTGCAAACAAACAACAGGCCCGCTAAATCACAGTACAGTCGACCTACATTCGCACACCACTGGAAGGGGACTGGGACCCCGGGGAGACAGGATCACAAGGATGAGCCGCTGGTAATGCTGCTCCATTGTTCCATTAAGATGGGAACAGGCCAACAGAGTGAATGTTGAAGGAGATAAAAACGCAAGGAGATTTGTTCCACGGCGCTGCCTCCTCTGACTCCGAGAGTCAGCAGAAGTTAAGTTGCGTCGCTGAGGATGCGTCTCGCGTTTACTGGGACACCTGCAGTCGGTCCTTCAGTGTTGAGGGAAGCAGATTGACAGTGTGGAAATCGGCCGTTCCTGCGGGGATTAAGATGATACGACTGATTATAGACTCGCAGGCCACCTGGGTGTTTTGAAGCTGCCGCCAATCAGTGGTCGGCCTGGTGGAGGTAATGGAAACCAGTGGGAACAGGTACACCGATAGTCACGGCCAAAACGAAGCTTCAAGCTCTGATATCTAGAAGAGCAGGGAAATCATCAGGCAAAGCTGATCCCGAAATTGAGATTAGAATGCTGTCTCCGTCCATCATTGTGCCGCCCGCATTTGAAGCGATTTCATCGGGTCAAAAAATGGAGAGATGGTTCGATTTTTACAACTTTCCTCCAGCTTTGGTTTAGCTGTGTGCTCCATATGATAAGCAAACGTAAAATTCTGCAAAACACCAACTGAAAAGATCAATTCCCTGCAGTATTTCTTCGTAGAGGGCTCCAGTTGTCAGTTAAAACTCGATCTGAAGCCATTCATCGATTCACAAAACTTCAATCACAAACTGGGTGAGAAGGAACAAAAACAAAAACATGGCTGCGCTGAAGTAGAACAGGGAGCGTCAGGGCGTCAGCGGGTTCATGTGAAACGCGCTCCGTCCTCTGTAGTTCCGGAGGACAAACACTAGGCAGAGCTCCTGAGCTTCAGTGCCACTCTCACACATGCAAACACAGGCGTAAACACACCATCTGCCTGTCCCCGGCCGCCAGACACAGCCTCCCTCTGCATAACCCGCTCAGTCACAGCCTCCTCATTAATATCCCGGCTTCTGATAAGGAATAAATATTCAAATATTCTGTGGTATCAGTTTCCTTGGCCGGCTGATTTAAAATTCTTTGCCCCCGGGCGCAGCAGTCACAGCACGCCGGCACAGCACGCACGATCCACACACACAGACACACACATGCACACACACACACAGGGGGGCTTCTGATGTGTGCTGGTGGCGTTAGTGGGATTGCTCGCTGACACCGAAGTCGTCTCACATACATTTAGCAGCGTGAAAACTGCTGTTCGCCACTTCTGCTTATCTCCGGGCTCTCACGCATTTAATAGGAAAGTGAGGAGGGCGAAGAACAAAGAGGGACGCGGTGAGAACGGGAGGTGAAACGCGGTGACGGTTAAAAATTTACCTGATTAACAACAAGAAGGAACCGGTGGAGCGAGACGTTGGATGGAGTCGGGGGGGGGGGGCAAGAGAGATGAAGGCTAAAAACTTTGTTGTATCTCAGCCGACGTGGACGGACGGGAGCGCCAAGAAAGAGAATAGAAGATGACAGGAGGAGAAGTGGTTGGTGGGAGAGAGGGAGAGGATGCAACACATGTCCTGGTTCTCCGCTGTGCTCCAATTATCATCCATATGAAGCCTCTAAGACAGTGGTTGTCAACTGTGGTGCCAAGGACCCACAAATGGGCTGTGAGGCAAAGGGTTATTAGTTCTGACAATATGTGACACGGGAACCATCGGGGGAAAAAAAAAAAAAAAACCCTCGTTAAAACAGCTGAATTAGAGGGAATCGCGGTGGCAGCAAATACCAGCAGGTGCAATCTCAAGCCGGGACTTAAAAAATAAATGGAAGCGGCAGTGATCACTCTTTAAGGGGGACACTGAGCTTGTGAAATGAAGTCGTCGTAATCATTAGAGTATTTTGTGAATAAGTAACAACTTGAGGGGAGGCTTGGCGCTCCAGTCTCCTCGGTGAAGCCCGCAGAAGAACGCTGGCCGAGGATGAACCATAACTCATTAAGTAATGAACTTCCACAAAATGACAAAGTCTGAAGAGTTCAGGTGGGCGACCGAACAGAGGCGTCCGCCAGTGTTTGGCCGCCAAGGTCAGTGAAGCAGGACTGGTTTCTGTTCAATTGGAGGGGAGCGAGGCGTGGTGGTGGTGGTGGTGGTGGTGGTGGTGGGGGGGGTCTCTCTCTGGGAACAGAGCCAGGGAGGGGAGTGCACCATTGGTAACAGGTGGAAAATTTGACTAATTGGTCTTTTCTTCAATAGGTGGAGGCATGTTGGCTCTGATGAGGGCACACAGATCAGCAAGA
Source organism: Malacoctenus gilli (assembly GCA_032164315.1). Classification (NCBI taxonomy): domain Eukaryota; kingdom Metazoa; phylum Chordata; class Actinopteri; order Blenniiformes; family Labrisomidae; genus Malacoctenus; species Malacoctenus gilli. Next base: position 14,241,049 of record JASSRZ010000042.1, read on the forward strand.
GACCGAAAATAGAGGAGCGCTGCAGCAGAGAGAGAGAGAGAGCGAGAGAGAGAGAGAGAGAGAGAGAGAGAGAGAGAGAGAGAGAGAGAGAGAGAGAGAGAGAGAGAGAGAGAGAGAGCGCAAATAAGGAGTATTAGCTGGCTGTCACATTCAGGGTGTGAGGAGCCACCAGGGGAAATGTTGCACAACAGTCATTTTATTAAGCAGGAATAAGACTATATTTGGTCACTTTTAGTGGAATCAATTGGAGCCCCGGCAGCTCTTTGCACAGTTATTGACCATAATTCAGTGTATTAAAGTTAAAAACAAAGAAGAGGATCCAATTGAGAGGGTACTTTTCCATCACTGTTCACCTTCTCCCACTGAGGAGTGATAGACTGCTTTCCTTCCTCCCTGCATGTCCCAGTAAATGAGCTCACTTGTCTATACACAGAGAATTATCTGGAGGTCTCCTCCTCCATTTGACACCTCTCTGAAACAATCATGTAAAGCTGCAACTTCCCAAAAGTGGAAAACAACATTTGTTTCCTTGTTTCTCTTACTGGTTGACATCCAAAGTGGAAATGATGATGCACTGATCCATTCTTGGTTGTCAGCAGGTAGATGGAGCAGAACTCAGTGAGGAATTTGGCTCCCGTGTTGCTGCATTTCAGAGAGTCCAAGTGGCTTTAATGGCACAGATACAACTTTTGGCATCGCAGCATTTGTTGACCAGTGTTCCAATCGAAACGATACATTTATTGTCATTTTGCTCCACTTGTAGCACACTTCACTGCGCCCTGGTTTTTGGTTACTCTTAATTCTATCACCACTTTATTGCTTTGTCATGCACATTCATATGACCCCAAAGTGCATCTAATCACAGCTGCAAACACTGAAAGTATTTACCTTGACTCAAAATCGTAGCTTAAAACACTTTGGTGTACAGCTAATATCTCGTTCTGGAGTTCAAGTACATAAAAAATAATCCCTGAAGTGTTTAGTCTGACTGCATGTCACACTGTGCCTTCACACTGCTGCCTTTCGTTTGTACGTGTATGTTTGTATCATGTGTGTGCTTGTACTTGCATTTGAGTGAGGCGAGCAGGTCAGACGCTGTTCACGGCTCACAAGCATGTAAAAACACACACCTTGTGGACGCTGGAGGAGGGGGAGAGGACACAAATCAGTGAAGCTCTCCTCCTTCATCTAACCGAATAAGGAGTCACATGTCTGGTGAGGGCATGAGGCTTCGTATCATGCACACTGGACCCTCCCCGGGGGGAGAACAATTGCTCTACTGTTGCTGCAGACTGTCAGAGGTGAGAGGCCCATCACACCCTCTGCTGCTGCTGCTGCTGCTCTCTGTTCCACAGGTGCAGCGAGATGTCGCCCGCGAAAGGGAACTCACATTTCAAAGAAGGAGGCGAAGTGTGATCCTGGGAAACCTTCTTCTGATCTCACTCCAGATAATGTACATGTGGCACACTGACTGACTGACTGACTGACTGACTGGCTGGCTGACTGACTGACTGACTGACTGACTGACTGACTGACTGTGTTTTTTTTCCCTCCCCCATCTGTGTGAATCCGCGGAGTTGTGTCTAACTCAGAAACTAATTGGCTTTAACGATCATACGTGTGCTGGAACCCTCATCGGACACGTGCGTGCACGCGCTGTCACACTCGTAATAAGAAGCACGTGGCGCATATGTCACAATAAGATGTTTGGCATGAGAAGCCACCTGGTTACGTTTAGGAACCTAATCCTGCTCCCATTCAACTTTTCGTTTTTTTGTTTTGCATGAGACCGAAAACAATCTACTCGGTATCTCTTTACACTTTGACTGGATTTATTATTGAACCATCAAAAACCTGTATCTTACTGTCACTGGGTTTTGAATTTGGCTTTCAGAACAACAATAGTTTATGGAAAAGATCTTAAAGAGGAGACACATTCAGTCAGACAACATTCAGACCTGTAATCTGAACCTCTGTGTGAAAATAAAAACCACATGTGCAGGTCGCGATGAAAGGAAAGAGAAAAGGGTCATTTAGGAACACTTTTGTAAGGATTTAAACATGAGAAGCATGAAAATAAGATGGGGGGCAACATTCACTCAGAAACCTCCTTCTCCTCTTTAAAACGTTTACATTGGGCTTCACTTTTCAAGTATGTTTCACATATTTTTACCTTTTTCAAACTGTGAGATGTCGCTGCTACTGTCACCTGTTGTTTTGTTGCCAGGTCCAGGGCTGCATTTTCATCTGAAAATCCTTTAAGTTTTTTTATGCTTTCTTTTTTTTTCTCCAAGAAGTCCATGGCCGCAGCGTCAACACAACAGCTGAAACACAGAGGAAAGGCTTGAAACAACATTAGGGGAGCAGAGGTTGGGAAACTCCATTGAGTTAAGCGGGAAGAAATCCCTTCAGGCTTTGTAACGGCACAACAAAGGTCAGCTTTTATTCTGTTTGTTTTAGCCCCGCTCCTTTTGCTTTGCATTCAGCACGCGGATACAAACACACAGATCGGCACAGGAGCGCTGATGAAGCCCCCTCGCTGCACTGCTGCCTTCGACTTTTGCTTCGCTTGACTCGCTGATGTGCAGCGCGCCGGCGCCTCCTGTTTTCATTGACAACGCCTTTTTTTCATTGATTTGCGGTAAAACACACTCATGCCACAGCGTGTCTCCATCCACTTTCCTTGTGTCCTGGAGACTTTGTAGAACCGCTCTTGTACACATAACTGTTTAACACACTTACACAAACACACAAACACACAAGTCCTGCTCATAAAATCATACTTTTTGCTCGGAGTTGGAGGATTTTTCAAACCCCAGGATATAAAGACACGTTTTCATTATGTGTGCAGATAGATTTAAGTCCTCACAACATTAGTTTTACATTGACTGCACACTCATAGATTCCCTCCCATATGGTGGATTTTTGTCCCTGCAGAGAGGAGCTGTAATGGAAGGCACGCATCAGCAATTCTGGTATTAAAACCCCATTCCAGTACTAAAGTACTTAGTGTTTTTCATCACTTCCTCTTGGCTTCAGATCCGAGTGACACCAGCGCGAGGATGCAGACGCAAAGACTGACTCCAAACAAAGTCCATTTGAAAAAAGCAACACCTGAATCGTACCTGGAAATCAGAGTCTGGCAACGACGATCGACCGTCAGTCAGTGAAACTGCACTCGGTGACTGTTGAACCACCCTGAGAGAGACGGACAGAGCCGTCCTCTCCGGCTGCGGAACCGAAAACACTTTGGACTGCGATATTTCAGCACTTGTGAGATTGTCTGCCATGAAATTCACCCGGAGATTTCTGTGTTAGAAGCGTGACATCCAGCTGACTCAGGTGATCCCTTCACTTTTCTTTTTTTTCTTTTTTTTTTATCTCACGCTGCCATCGGGCCAGAATCTGTCCAATAAAAGTGAAGGCTTTAGTTGGACTCAGGGTTTCAAACTGAGATCAGGCTGCAGCTGCTGCCTGCTCGCGCAAGACTGTCTTTTCTGTGCCAGTAGTTTATGAAAACATCCATTGCCACTTTATTCTGAATATGCCTCCTATTTGCTGTATTAATCATGAAATGGAGCAGCAAACTTTAGGTAGGGAGATAATAAGAGGAGCAGTGTTTTCAGTTGTTGACTTACTGACTTGAATAGAGTTAGCTGTTGCTGTGTTAACAAATGCTTGATGAAAGACCAACAAACTGTCTGTCACCTGTTTATTCTCGGTGAAGGATCCTTCCTCCCGTCAGTTGTCAGCCGTGAGTATGTTTTGGGATCGCACCTCAATCGGGTTCACCCCTCATTGACTTTATTGTGAATGTGGTGGTCGTAAAGCGGCGGCAGATGGCGGAAGAAGAGTGAGTCATCCTCATGTGATGTGGTGCGTTTTAGGGGTGTTTGCTAATATCCTCCGAGAGCCTGTTGGCCATTTTTTTTGTTTTGGATCCAGTAATCACCCTGTCGATGGGTTTTGGCCACACACGCAATGCTATCACGCATGCGGACGCACGCGGTTGGATAACCCAGGCTAATTTCCTTCAGTGATTTTTTTCTCCTTGCAAAACTGGACCTCCGCCCGACGGAACCATGCTGAGCGAAGAGAGCCGCAGTGGCCAGAGACACGTTTTTCCGACTTCAAAAAACAAGTGCGTCACAGAGTTCTCTTCACAAGCAAATCAGTATCAGAAGTTTGTTCCTGATACTTGGGGCATATTAAACTCTCTCTGAAGGAATGCGGTACCAACATTTGGTTTGTATTTCTCTGGTCCCGAAAAGACTTCCATGTGTAGGTCCGTCTCGGACTCACTATCTCCTCCTCACCCAGTCAGGCATGAAGCAGGGAAGTGACAGGACCCCACCAGCAGGTATCTGCAGCGCTGCAATATATAAATATACACTCATCAGCTGACACTTTGTGCCATAGAATGGGCTGCTTAAGGATCTTCGTGTCACTCAGCCGCAGATAATACGCACGAGAAATTGGAGTCAGCTAAATACGGGCACCATTAGGGTGTCGCTTCAGACGAATGCTGCTGGTCAGTTGTCCAGCAGAATATTTCCGTCCAAAAGTTTCCAGCATTGCTACAAAAGTTGGTACAGACATTCATTGTCACATTTTCCAGCATGGAATATTGTTAAACAAAAAACCTTCGAGACCATCAAGTCTGGTAAGTAGTCGATGAATTTACATGACACACCAAGAGAGAGAGAGAGAGAGAGAGAGAGAGAAAGAGAGAGAGAGAGAGACAGACAGAGAGAGAGAGAGAGAGAGAGAGAGAGAGAGAGAGAGAGAGAGAGAGAGAGAGA
>JASSRZ010000042.1:14257750-14268769 GCA_032164315.1 Malacoctenus gilli
CTGGCATGTTATTATCCTGTTTGTTAATTTCGATGGGGAGAGAGTGAGAGCGAGAGAGAGAGAGAGAGAGAGAGAGAGAGAGAGAGAGAGAGAGAGTATCTGTGTATTTGGTTAAGGGGGCAGCATGCTAAAGCAACATGGTCACAGTTGCATACCAGAGCAGAAGCAGGACAGTGAGGGTGGTATGGAGCGATGCAGGCTACATATGATTCCAATAGATTTCCTCTCACATTCCAGTCACACTCTCAAAGAAAAGTCCCACCGTGCGCAGCTTCAGTAGAGGTTTTTTTTCCCCTTCTTGTTGTTGTTCTCCAGGAGCTACCGCTGCTCGCTTGGTTACCCTGCCTGCAGGTCAAATAGAGGCGCGCAGGCCTCGCTGTGTTTGTAGAGAAAAGACCAAAAAAAAAAAAAAGTTAAACCTGACAGGAGGCGGGAAAGGAAAGGGAAAAAAAAACTGTTCTGGTTGTTCGTGGAAACCGATAAGTTCAGGTTCACGCATATCTCATCTGCAGCAGAGGCCCGAGGCCGAGAGAAACGCGGCGGAGCCAGACGATTTGCTTCGCTCTCCCGCCGTCGGTTTAACTCAGGCATCGACTCTGTGTGCTGCTGTGTCTCTCTCCAGCTCCTGGCAGAGGATTGGCCGTTCGGGGTGACTCTGTGCAAGCTGGTGCCATTTGTCCAGAAATCCTCGGTGGGGATCACAGTGTTGAGCCTGTGTGCTCTGAGTATTGACAGGTAAACGGCCAAAACAAACGCAACCAAACAAACTTGTGCTTTCCCGTATGCTAGCTTATTTCCAACGATTTTTTTTTTGTATTTCCCCTGAGAGAAAACTGTAGGAGGGACGGCTTCTGACGTGACCTTTATCCCCGCGATGACTGACCCAAATGCATCCGTCTACTTGAAATCTCCTCAGTTTGTGCACCGCGAGCAGAAAAGGACTATGTAGTTTATTTCGTTGGCGAATATGTGATTCAGTGGATCCCCCTGAGGCTTGTGAGGGTCTGTGACCTCGAGCGGAGCTCTGAAACATCGAAACACCCACCCTGCAGTTCTTACAAACCACAGTGCAGCTTTAACTGCTCCCACTGATTTCCTCCCACTGGTTATAACAAAATATTACCTACTACAATAACTCGAAAAGGAAATTACTTCCGTTTTGAATATGCATGCCAGCATATTTCGCACCTGTTGGTTCACACAGTAAGGAAAATGTTTCGCCTTATGGTTTTTCTATGTTTTTGTACAGTCACATGTGACAAAACCACCGACAAGTCACAACAGCGGGCGTTGCTTTGCTCAAAGAAAGCAAATGAAAAGAGAATAAATTCACTTTTTTAATGGTAAGATGGCGAGAAAAAGCACCTTTAGAGTTTAAGGCTTGTGAAGACGTTTGCAGAGTCAATTTATCGCCCCAGAAACAAAAAAAGACCCCCGTTTGAACTCCGTTTCGGCTCTTTCCCACACACGATCCTCCGTGTGGTGAAAATCTGGATTTGCCGTGAGCTTAACAACTACAGGCAAATATATTGTAGTAACATTATAAAGTAATGTCTGTTTTTTTCTAAGTTTTTGCAGTCAGTGTGACGCAGAGTGGTCAGTAAGCAGGCGGAATAAACTGGACCATTTTTACATGATGTTATTTGCACCTTTTCATTCGACCCTCTGACTAAGGTCACTAAATTCAACCGGAGAACTCTCTTCTTTTTTTTTCCTGGAGCCACTTTGAACTGTTTTTCTTTTTTTCTGATGGCACACGCGAATAATCTTCCAGGTATCGCGCGGTGGCCTCGTGGAGCCGCATCAAAGGTATCGGCGTCCCGAAGTGGATGGCGATTGAAATAGCGCTCATCTGGATCATCTCCATCATCCTGGCCGTGCCCGAGGCCATCGCCTTCGACATGATCACCATGGACTACAAAGGGGAAGACTTGAGGATCTGCTTGTTGCACCCCATGCAGAAAAGCGACTTCATGAGGGTGAGCCGAGACGCTGCGACCTTCGGGGTTGAGCCAGCTGTGCTTCCTGTAAACATGTATAATACATATTGATACGAGAGGTGCAGATGTGCGTGAATACATATGCATAGCTCACATCGCTCTGGGGACAAGATGACGACCTGATCGGACTCAGTTTGGAAAGTGAAACACACATTACAGCAGTTGGAGTGTTTTTTCTCCAGAGGACCAGAACAACTCAGCAGTGGGTGTTTGAATGCGCTTTCTGACATTTCTCCCATTAACCTCAAAACACCCAAAAAACGAGCAGTTTAATTCCGCTGAGGGTGTTTTGATGAATTGATTTTTGAACAGCGTGCCAGCAACAAACTCAAAGCACACCCCCGAGTCCTCGTCTGCAAATCGGGTCAAACTGTGGATGCACTTCATTAAATCTGCATCTGACATCCTTCACCTTTCGGTCAAGCTCTTCGGCACAGATGTGGTAGCATAATCCAGTGCCGCTCTCCTGTTTTCTTGTTTGGGTTTTTTTATTGCCTGATTAGTTCTACAAATCAGCAAAAGACTGGTGGCTGTTCAGCGCCTATTTCTGCCTGCCGTTGGCCTGCACCGCTGTTTTCTACACCTTGATGACCTGCGAGATGCTGCGGAAGAAAAATGGCGTCCAGATTGCTCTGAGTGATCATCTGAAACAGGTGAGACGAAAGAGACCCTGCTGAATTGGTTCATCCTAGAGGAATAAATGTGATGCAATGACGACAAATCTTTCAGTTTTTTAGAGAGAACACTTCTGATTTCTGTGCGTTTGTGTCCGTTCAGCGGAGGGAGGTGGCGAAGACGGTGTTTTGTCTGGTTCTGGTCTTTGCCCTGTGCTGGCTGCCGCTCCATCTCAGCCGGATCCTGAAGCTGACCATCTACGATGAGAAGGACCCCAACCGCTGCGAGCTGCTCAGGTATGACGGAGGGAAACGCGTACGTTTCAAGATCATTTGGGAGAAAAAAAAAAACCCCACCTTGCCCTCGCCTAACGTTCTGGCTCCTCCCCCCTTCGACCGCTGCAGCTTCTTCCTGGTGCTGGACTACATCGGCATCAACATGGCGTCGGTCAACTCCTGCATCAACCCGATCGCCCTCTACATGGTCAGCAAGCGGTTCAAGAACTGTTTCAGGGTGAGGCGCCGCTCCCCCTCGGGCGGCAGCACCGCATGTTCGCACATACGCTCGGACGCCTGATATGAAAGGATTATTCACACGCTCATGTCTGTATGATTAGTATCAGATTGAATTAGAGGACAGGAAATGAGTGGAACGGCGCTCCTGGCTCGCGCTAAAGAAAAAACAAGCTCGGCCTGTCAGCACCTCATAAACCCACATTATATCCAATTTGTTTTATTGATCCAAATTAGAAATACTTCCTCGTGTGCCAGCAAGCAGCCTGCACACTTTAATATCTGTCTAGACTCGTACATGTAGAGAAGACTGTTTACCATTTCCCCATCAGTTATTCGTGCCTGATTAATTCCATAGAGAGCGACCGTAGGCAGGAGATCACCCCCCACCCACCCCCATCTTTATAGTGATTAAAGCCACTTTAAATCAGGCTGGTCAAAACACATGAAATAAGGTTATTTCAGATCTGGAGTAAAGCAGAGCTGCCCTCCAACGAGTGCCCCATTAGGGGCGTAACTGACACAATTAAGTTAAGTTATACTTTAATCGTCCCCCAAGGAGGATTTTTCTCCGCTGCTTTTAACCCGTCCTGAACTTCGCCCACACATACAAGGCTGCAGCCGTGCGGACGTTTCGGGGGTCTCGCTCGAGGGGCCGGCAGAGGGGCTTTTCGCTTCACCCAACCTCGATCCCTTTCTGATCCCGTGATCCCAACCTGCGACTGTCCTGATCCCAAGTTTGCTTCACTGCCCTGAATCACCTCTGGATCTTTGATCAAACGACTGAATTTTCGCGATCAGATATTTCGTTCCTAACACGTGTGACAAATTCAGGTTTGTGGGGTTTTTTCCAATTTCTCTTCTCATCACATTGAACTGGTCTGATCATTAAAAGGAACGCAACACTCCCCCGACTTGAGGGGAACATAATGTCGCCGGTCTGCAAGCGAGCGGCCCAGAGGTAGAACAACACGCCAAGCTGTAACCGGGTTTCACTTCAGGCTGCCGGCTTTAGCTCCACAGTTATTGGGTAAATGAGTGATATTGGTCCCACTCTCAGGAAGAAAAAACAATTTCATTCTTCACAATCCTGAAATATTCTCAAACAAGGAAGGGGGGGGGGGTGGAGAGCGAACAGCCGCTCGCTTGGTTTTTCTCAAATCGAATTCTAGGTCATGTTTGCACTGTAGCTGCTTTTCACACGGCCTCGGCTCCGCAGTTCATCTCGTCACCTGTTTTTTCCTCCGCAGTCCTGTCTGTGCTGCTGGTGCCTGCCAGCCGAGCTGCTAATGGACGAGAAGCAGTCTTGCATGAAGCTCAAGGCCACCGACCGAGGCTCCGAGCAGAGCAACTCCCGCATGACCAACAAGTCCACCACAGCCTGAGGAGCGGCCGCACCCACGGGTGACTAGACAACATGAAATGAAAACTATACATAGAAGTGTGACTGAGTGAAGGAGGATGACGCCTCGTCTACGTCCTATGAAGATGCAGGTGTGCTTTTGGACATCGTTCAAACATGAAACTCTGAAGCCGATGAAGACTCACGTACCACGCAGCACCGCATACCTTCAGCGTCCCCGGAGAAATGAGCGTGGATGAGAATCGAAAGCTGTGTTCTTGGGTAACAACCGTGAGACGCGTGCGAGATGCAAAGCCGCGCAAGTGACAGCAAACCTGAAGGACTGAGCCAAGGCCGAGCTCAGCGGCAGCAGCAGTGCTGTGTGAAGATGTGGTGGGTGGGGGGTGGGGGGGTGCTAAAAGGGGTCAAATGGCGATGACAGCTCGTCGGGCTCGCGGCCTGGATAGTGAATGTGATGAATCCGAAAGTTGTGCCTCGTATGGACGACAGAAAAACAAAGTGCTGCTCTCACATACTGCAGCCACTTGAAAAAATAGGTTCGACGCAACGTTACTGCTCTTGTTTGTGTATTTCTATGTACTTTCTGTGCGTATGTACTGAGCATTTTTGCATGCTTTGGCATACTTTATGTAGTGTTACATGAATACTTCTAAATGTATTGTCTCTATATATTTTCTATCTACTGAACTACTGATGTTGAGTAATTGTAGCTGTCGTATTAAAGACGCTCGTTTAATTGGCTCCCCAAGCATATTTTAGCGTTCTACCTTGGTGGGTTTGTTTTCATCACTGGGAAGCACTTTGTACATCTGTTTTGAAAGTGCTTATAAAGTAAAGCTATTGTGAAATATCCTTATCAGGAGGCTTTATTAATACCATTAAGCCTCACATATTTCATCGTCCTCTGACTTTTCAGTCCTTGTTGGTTTGATGACTTTTAGATTAACGGAATAAAATAAGAAATAACGTGTTGCATTTTTCAAGCTTTACACAATCAAGCAGGCACTCAAGGAAAATGGGTCTGCTTGTGAGTATTCGCTTGTTGATATCAAGCATTTGTGTGTCTGTGTGTGTCGATGGGGGGGGGGGTGGTCTAGATTTAAGTGTGACAGCAGGCGGCATCATGTGATGTTGAACGCCAACACAGAACATCACTGTGAACTTTCTGTCTTTTTTTTTTCCTCCCCAGTTCTCCGCTTCAAACACACACTCAGTTCTGACCTGGAAACGCTGCTCCAGGCTAAAGCAGTGTCACGCATGTCACATTAGCTGTAAAAGACGCTCTCTGTCCTGTGATCTCTCAGCCCCCCCCCCGCCCCCCTTCCCGCCGCAGCTCTTCATCCTGGTCTCCATGTCTTCTTCTGTCTGTCTGGCTTGTTTTCTTTTTTTTTTCTTCTTTTCAACCTGATTCTTTCTCTCCTTCTCCCGGCATTCCTGCTTCACCTCCTCCCCGCAGCCCCCCCCCCCACCCCTCCATTCCCTCCCCTCGTCTAACAGCCCTCAAACAATACTGTGCGGTTTGAAAGTGATTCAAACCTGCCGTTGATGCAAGAGGGCTGATTTGAAAAATACGCACATTCAGAACATTCCTCTGCGAAATAGCTTCTTTTCCAGGCAGCTATCTGCTGGCTTTCTGTGTCGCGTCTCCTCACAGATGAGTCACAACAAGCTGCAAAGTAATTGTATGTTTTCCCGTGAACACCTTATTCAACGGTCTATAAATCAAGATTGTCTCGGGGTCCATTTAAGCTCTCAAACTTTAAACTAGACTAATTTATTGGCTCAGACAGCAGTCATTTGTAGTAACAGGAAAGTGGTACGAACAGCCGCGATGTATTAGAGAGGTAAAAGGAACAGAGGAGCTGCAGAGGAATAGAAACACTGACTTGTATTATTTGAGGGACCAAGATGATGTTTGTGTCTGTACGAGAGGCCGCTTACAGGTTGGCTCGGTTTAGCGATTCAGATTGAGGGTAGAATGAAGTTTTGGGAGAGACCAGAGGCGTGACAGTAAAAAGGTTTCACAAGTGGAGATTTCAGATGAGGCGCGGCCACTTCCTGAAGCCAAGTGGTCGGTGGTTAGCTGATTAGTGTCGCATGGGTTGTACAAACTGGTGTCGAAACCTCCCGAAAGCACCCTTCAGCTGGGTTGACCCAACTGAAAAGCTTTTATCAGGTCTTATCCATACATACGTGTAGGGTGACAGCCCCCCCCCTCCGCGCCCCCCTAAGTGACCTCAGTCAGCTGTAATCTGCAGCATATCTGAACATAGAAGAAAGCCAGCATCGCCTTTTGAGACCATCGAGTGTCGAGTCACTTTGAGGGTTCAGGCTCTGCAGGGTTTTCGGCCAAAAGCATCAGAAATGTTCCAGGAGTAATTGTTCTTCCTCACTTGTACATGAACAAATAGAACAAATGTTTTTCTCATACTGAAGCCATCGAGCCCCCCTACCCCCAGATGCAGCAGCCCACTGCTCTGGTCTGGTTAGCTGAGGTTAACCAGGCATAGGATGGGTTAAATACAAGCCAGTAATCCCCCCCGCCCCCGAGGGGATAAATTAAAGATATTTTAGGATTGCGTTGACCTCAGTGTTGAGCACTGAGTGTGCTGCGTCCTCTTCAGAAGATACAGACTCACACTTTGGTGCGCGGCACATTTGGACACCAAATATGCACAAACAGACGCGCACATACCAGCGCCTGCGCGGTCTGTCCCGCGCTCCTCGCCGTTTGACCGGATTGGACGGTGGACAGTTGCGGGTCTGTTTCTCAAGGGGGTCGTCATGTGAATAAACCCGGCGTCGCCTCTCTTCCTCCAAACATTCTTTTTCTTGTTTATCAGCCCTCTTCATTTGCTGTTTTGCATATTTGCACAGCCTCTTGGGCAGGACGGTGCCAGGGAATGACATTCAGAAACAATTAGCAGCATTCGCATGGGAACGATGTTTGACTGAACGCTTGAGTCTTTGAAAAGGGTTTCTTTTTGGTCTTCTTCACCTTTACCTGGAGGATCGGCGCTGTTTGGCTTCTATGCTCTGAAAGCAGGAAGACTAATATGGTCATTCGGTCTGTTATCTACTTAGTTTCTAAAGCCTGTCCGCCAAACCTGCGGCACCTGATAGAGATGAAATGATTTTTGTCAAAGCGAGCCGAGTTCTTGATAAATAGAGACTTGCTGGCTTCATTTTAATCATGGAAATATTTACCCTGGATTGATAGCATAAGAGGGAGAGCTCTCGGTCTGCTAACATTTGGGAAGAACAAAGAAAATACGCCTCCATTAGGAACGCGACAGTGTGTCTATGTGTGTGTGTGTGTGCGTGTGTGTGTGTGTGTGTGTGGGGCTGGGAGTAGTTGAAGCCATGAAAATAACTTCAAGGGGAAAAATGTTGAACCAAGCACAAACTAAAAACTGTTACACTGCCTTTGAGAGCACCAAAACAACAAAGTGCGCGAGTGTGTGCGTGTGTGCACACGTGCGTGTGTCTTGAAAGAGTGTGCGTGTGTGCTTTAATGCTTTTCTGCATTTTTGTCTAAATTGATGTGCTGTTTTTGGTCTCACGCCATTGATTTCACACTTCAAGAAATGGTTGATGAATGATACAAAAACAGAACTCATCACTCACGTTAACAGATGTATAAATGTCGCACACTTGAGCACATCCAAACACACACACACACGCGCACACACACATACACACACACACACACACACACACACCCGAACTATGCAGTATCAGAGGCAGCAGAAGGTGAGCAGACGTGGCCGGCAGAAGGAATTCATCAGTCTGACGTGCGATATACTCCAAAGTGTTCCTCTTGTGTGTTTTTCTCAGTTCTGCATCGACGGACATTCACAGTTTCTGTCTCACTGGAGATTTACCTTTTTTTTTTGTCACTTCTTAACATCATGTTGACAAATCTGTGGGATTAGAATAAAAGACGACAAAGGTTTTTATCAGCCGCGAAAAGCATGTGGTGCTCAGACCCGACCGAATCAGACGTCCAGTCATACTTGTTCTATCTGGTTTTTATCTGACAGGAGCCAAACGGCAGGTTGGTTCTCCTGGACAGGCTCCGCCGGGAGACAATCATGCACGCAGCCACGCTCACACCTGCAGCTAAGTTACAGTCCCCACTAAACATATCATTTCTGACTTTGCACTGTAAGATGAAGCAAATAACAGCAAGGAGAACACACAACTCACAGCAAAGAGAGTCCAGGCTGGATATGAGTCTGGACTTCTGCAAAAAAAAAGAACTACGTCTCTTTTTTGGGGGGGGGTTGTTTTCGATGTTGCTGTTGTTGCTTCTTGTTTTGGTTTTTTTTGGTTTTTATCTGTAATACACCCATAACAGTTTTTGTATGGTCTCTAAATCTCTGCACCTTCACGCTGTCTGGCCCTTGAACAAAAGCAATATTAGGATGAGAAAAAGATGCACATCGACTCAGTTTGAAAAGAGAGTAAATCAGGAGAAATGCTGTTGGTGGGGCTCATTACAGAAACTAAAACCATGCTTTCACCTCAAACTGGAAATTCATGGCATCGCTCAATAACAATACCAGCCCCCTTTCTCTTTGGCACCCACACAAACACAAACCCATATTGTAATGATCAACTCCCGCACTCTGCTACTTTATAAAAACAGTATGGGAGTTCACTGTAGTCCTGAGCCAAACCAGCACATTCTTGTAGCTGCCCGCTGTTTGCAGGAGCCGACTGATTGACAAGGGGAATACAGGAATGAAGCGGAGGTTTGATTTATGACTTTATGATCTTATCGCTCACACTCCACCCGGCTTCGTGGAATGTGAATGGATGCGACGGAAAGATGAAGATTCCAGATCAGGGTGAAATTTCGGACGGTTACAAACCTTGAGGTGGATTTAATGGGGGTAAAAAAAACCCAAACGTCTCTTCTGTGATGCCGCACAATTGACTGCGGCTGATTCAAGCTTATATAACAGTCACACATTCACAACAGAGAGTTTGGTTGGAGAACAAACGGGGGCTGCGTGGCCCATTTTCATGCGCAAATATGACAGGTATGCACTAGTTCCTCTAAGGTGATGCTCACAGAAGGACTCGTTATGCAACCACAACAACCGTGACAGTACACGGGGACAGCAACAGCCCGCGTCAAGATAAAGCAAATAATTCCCAACAATGGGGGCCTGAACTGGAAGTGGAGGGTCTACAGGCGACGTGCTTTGCTGTGTTTGTTACAAGGGAGGGTGGAAAGGAAACGAGGGGATGTGTTTACCGTGTTTCTCAAGGACAGTGATGCAGAGTGTTGCCACTAGGGAGCATCAGGAACTGGATAAAGGAGCAGCTTTGGCTCTCCACGTTTCGGACTGCCAGCCTGTTTTCCAGCCGTTGATAGATTCACGGCGACCGCGCAGAGAAAACATGGGAGGATCGTGGAGAACCGAGTGTCCTTTTTGGTTCAGTTGATGCCCGGGTTGATCATTCATCAGGATATCTGGTGAGGTCACCTCAAACACGCCTGACGTAGGCCACCCTCATATGAACTGCAGGACTGTTTACAGACAGGTTGCTCGGCTCTCTCCACTGCTTTACATTGCAAATACACCCGTGTTTACATTTGATCCGAGCTGACAATGGTCACTATGGGTTACCTTGACTCACAACACAGGTAACCAATCAAAACCCACTGGACAAGGGGGAGAGGTGGGGGGGCGGCGGCGGTGCTTGGTTCTCTGGGGAGAAAAAGAAAGCAAAATCTGACAAGGACCCGGGAGAAGTACAAGAGTAATCGACACGCTGTGTGCGCTTATCGCTGATCTTAAAGCTGAGAGGCCACTCGCTCTGACAACTGGAAATTCAAGAAAAAGAAAACCGATCGCGGGTCGCTGAGCAGAGGAAGGCTGCGCGTTTGTTAAACGAAATGAAAACAACTTCAGTTCCTCTCTCGGATCCCGCAGGCAGCTGCTGCTCTGTCACATGCAGACACAAGCTATAAACGCAAGGTAAGCGCACGGCTTTTCATTCACTGCTAAAGGCCGACTGCTTCTTTGTGTCGTGACAGAAACTCACACAACACAGAAAGTCTAAGTGGGTCTTTGGGTGACTTTTTCTTGTAGCACATGTGCCTGAGGGAAAGTGAAAGTATTCAAGTCACTGAGTGTGGCTGTTTGATGCCGTTCAAACCCGGAGCAAGAAACTTTTTCCTTATTTTTTTTTAAGTACTCATAATTTATGTTCAGAGAGCTGATTGTAGATACGTACACACACATACCAGGAAAAGCTGGAAAGACAGAGCAGCGACCACCTCAGCTGTTCCCCGATCCTCAGTCTCCCGCTCTCGACACTCGCACACCAACGTTTCGCTGTGTTCGTTTAACAAGGCGGCCCGGTTACCCCAAGCAACAAGAGGGGCTTATCGGCTGCTCCCTCACTTGCCATGCTGTTATCAGCCTGGCCTAGTTCACACACACACACACACACACACACACGCACACACACACACACACACACACACACACACACACACACACACACACAC
>JASSRZ010000042.1:14272495-14287228 GCA_032164315.1 Malacoctenus gilli
CCCCCCCCCCCCCCCGGCGAAGTTGAGCCTGGCGAGGCTCCGTCAGGCTGGCTAGCGGGTAGCAGCATCCGAGCAGCACGCAGCGGACTCTCACTTCACGGACTTCCCTTGAATTGGCCGCTTTTTCAGGCCAGCGGCCGCGCGTGCAGCGTGTGTCCGGCCGCGGCCGCTGCTTTGGGGCGGCTGTGGCGTCTGGAGGTGTTTTGGGAGGGGGGTCCGAGACAAACAGCTGTTAGCTCGCAGATGTGTTCCCCCCTCTAGCTTGTGCTTCCCCTCACACAACAACACAGTCAACAACACGCTGCAATGTTGAGCTTTCAGGGACGTGTGGTCAGATGTAGCTAGACGTCAGAAACAACAAGTTTACTGCTCCTTCCATCTATCTCTCTTATTATCTCAAGTTTTTGTAAATACTCGCAATATTGGACACGTTTGTCTCATATTTTGAGAAAGCACAACTTTTCATGTGAAGCAATTCTCCTTTCCGTCAAGTCTAATCCCTTATAAGACATCTGTGTTTGTTTTCCATGACAACAGAAAACAGGCCATTGTTAGCTGTGCCACTTTGACAGCCTAAGCCTCACTCCAGGTTTACCATCAGTATCACTTGTAGCACCTTAATGGCTTGTTGGGCAAGTTTGTATGACAGTAATTAAAACTGCCTGAAACAGCAGCTAATAGGATGTTGCAACTGCTGTCACTCATTCCTCCGCAAACAAGCAAAAGGACCCAAACAGTGTTTGCAACATGAAGCTTCGCTGTGCCAGTTTCCTCTTGGCAGTGGTGCACAACTTGGGGTCTGGGACCCCTGATAGAGGAGATCAGGAGGGCCCGAGGCACTCCCTTCTCTAAGATTGCTCAGTAAAAGTAGCAATTTACCACTAAATCAAGATTAAAACACGCTGTTTGTTTGAGACCAAAGAATATGTCCTGTGTTGTCACGTTTTAGGCACCTGATTTTGAGTGCTGTTTTTCTGCCGGTGTTTGGCTTCACTGTGATACTTAACAGCACGTAGCGTTGTCCTCTGGGGAATAAAGTTTGGGAACAATCGCTCTATGAGGTCAAGCGTGCAGTTACCGTTGTTTCTATGCGATGAATAATCATTGAACAATGCTGGGAAAGTCCATCCCATCAGCTCAGGGGGGGGGGGCAGTGAAGGGGCCTTTAATTTAGTTAGTGTTTTTTTATGGTCGAGTCGTCCAGAGTGAAGCAAACTGCTTTCTGTTGAGAGATTTGTTTCTGAAAACAATAAAATTGTGGCAACTCGAGAGTTTAAATGCCACAGATGAAGTCATCTGTGCCGTTATTGAACGTCTGCCTTCATCTCCGGGTGCAGATTTCAAAGCCAAATCTGTCCGCAGTCCTGAGATGTTTCCGCTGTTTTTCCTGAGCTGTCCTCCTCCAGCGTTTATCTCCCCGAGCGCCTCGCATTTAATTTTCCTCCCCCCTGAGCGTCGGCGCCCCCCCCTCCCACCTACTGAACGTGTTTTCGGTGTGTTCCTCCCTTCGCCGTGGTCTGCAGTGGAGCCCTGCGAAAGCGGAGAGGAGGAGACCATGGAGACACTGGTTGCTGCCGACTCTCTTCTGAACATGGACTGCGCCGACACGCTCTCCTTGGAGCAGCCCTACTGTGAGTCCAGACGCACCACTGAGAACACACAACCACTCATATGCACTGTCCACAAATCAGAGATGCCCCTGCGCGCCTTAAACACCGTGCTGTTTTTTTCTTTGACACAGCGCATGTTTGACTGCGAATTGTTATTTTTAGGCTCACCGATCACGGCGCTGTTCACTTTCATTAAAATTGTTTATGCCCCCCCCCTTCCTTCCACTTCTCCCCAACCCTCCTCCTCCCCCCGCAGCTGAGACCTTCTTTCCGTCACTGGTTGATGTCATCGCTACTCCCGTTACTCAGGTGACTGTGTCAGCGGAGGGGGTTGTGGGGGCTCTGGAGCAGTCCCAGTGGCTGCACACGGAGGAGTCCGACACACAGTTGCCCGCCAGGAAGAAAGGTCAGTTCCTCTGTGGCGCTTCAGCACGGCAGGAGGTGAAAGCTGGCGTGGATGCGGTCGATTCACCTCCGATCCATCTCTGCGTTTTTCTCTTCTCTGTCACAGGTCGAAAACGTCGACACCGGCGGTCAGACTCGCCCATGCCAAACATTACAGTAAAGAAGGACAAATATAACAAAGGTAAAGTCAACAGCTGGGACTTGCACAATAGGATTTAATGAGTTTTGACAAGTAATAAATCAGTTCAAAAAAGGGCCGTTCAAATATTTGAAAATTCAATTTTACTTTACAGGAGGAAGAGGAAATATCTAAGTTCTGTCGTTTTATGTTTAATTGAAGATAAAATGAACAGTATTAAAAGGAGAGAAAGTTAAAACTGATTTTATGTTGGCTGAATTCTAACTACTGTGTCAACTATAAAGAAACACCTGCAAGATTTTTCATTCACGTCAACCAAAAAATCCTTTTTCAGTCTCACAGCGTGTTGCTTTTGTAGACTATTGGACACAGGAGGGTTTTGTTTTTTTGTTTTTTTTGTCTTAGCGTCTCCTGTGTTTGTGCTCCAGGAGGAAACACCCTCTACCTGTGGCAGTTCCTGATGGAGTTGCTGCAGGACAGGCAGGTCTGTCCTCGTTATATCAAATGGACAAATCCCCACGCAGGAATCTTCAAGCTGGTCAACTCCAAAGCTGTCGCCAGGCTCTGGGGCAAACACAAGAACAAGCCGGATATGAATTATGAGACGATGGGGAGAGCTCTCAGGTAGGTCACTGCACCTTTGAAACATCTGTTATTCCGACACTTCTCTTGGCTTGTTTTCCGGTCTTCTTGTGTGCGCTCATTGTCAGAAACGTATCAGTCGGATGCCTCAGATTTAGCATCACTAAGTCATGATGCCGACTGATCATTTTCATCATCGTTTGCCTCTTTGTCTGGCAAAAAAACATCATGAATGGCATCGAGTTAAAACCTTGAGTCATACATTTAGTACGATATCCATTTTTTTTTCTCAAGATGTGCAACTTTTTCGTCCATGCAGGTACTACTACCAGCGGGGCATCCTGAACAAAGTCGAAGGCCAGCGTCTCGTGTACCAGTTCACCTCTCTGCCCAAAAACATGATTTATATCACAGAAGGAGAGGGCACCAAAGAGGAGGGCGACGAAGACGAGGACGACAGTAACGACGAGGGAGCGAGCGATGACTCGGACAGCACGATATCCTCCAGTGACCAGTCGGCGGACGAGGAGGAGTCCCTCCCTCCGCGGAAGAAGGCGTCGTCGGCTCCGGCGAGAGCCCCGGCCGCGCAACGCGCCAGGCCGGCCCCGAAGGCCCCGGCTCAACGCGACGCCGTCCTGCGACCCGCCAACAACAGTCTGATCCAGGAGCAGCATTTGCCCATCGTGTCCGCCGAGATGCTGCGGACGCTGCAGAACCTGCAGAAGGTCCGGTCCCTGCAACCCGCCGGCCACGCCTCCGTCTTCAAAACCGCCCAGCTGCTGGGGAGCCTGTGCGAGCGACAGGCTGCAGCCGGGGGGGCCGCACCAGAGATGTCCGCAGACGCAAAGTCCCCGGCAGGACAGAAGACGCCGCAGTTGGTGTCGTTATTAAGATCTGACCAATAGAGGAAAAGACCAAAGCCCAAACACTCCGCTGTCTCAGGGCTGCACTTCACTCTGGCTCAGCATGGAGAGTTCCGAAGAAAAAAATGGGAGTCCTGATGTAGAAATTGATGTCGGATGTTAAAACAGGAGCCGTTCAGTGCAGGAACCAAAATCTTCCAGCTGTTTACCTGCTCCGAAACGGAAACTCGCCGTTGAATCCGCCTCCTGTTCGCCTCCGTAGCCTTCAACTGTTCACCAAAGACGTCCGTGCACTGGAATCAACAGCCTCTCTGCAGCTTCTGCAGAAACATCCTCTGCTTGCACTTGGGCTCACAGAACCATTTTTGTTTTCTGCTCAGCGAATGGTGCCCTCCCTCTTTTCCTGTTGTTTGTTTCTTTCCCCACTCAGTTTTTTCTCATTGATACCATCACGCTCGCACTCATTCCTTTGCCCCGAAAGTGGCTTTGCACTAATGTTTACTCCTGCTGTATGTGTCTTCTCTAAGTGCCTGACGTTTCTGTCCATCCCGTCTCTGCCTCCTTTGTTGCTGTTTATTGTGAGGTATTTGAGGGAAAACATTCCATATTATTATTATTGTTATTATTATTTTTGTAAGATTACTGTGTTTTTTTTTTTATTATTTTGAGATGTCAACAAGGGATCACTGTCTTTTGTATATTAGTGTAGCACTGCTGCTGTTAGGACGTCGTGTTCCCACTCAGTGGGCCTTTCTTTCTCTTGACAATCACCAGTGAAACGTCGAGGCCAAAGTGCCTCCTGTCAGTTTGTTCTTTTCCGCTCCAAAACTTTTTCTGCAGTTCTCACCGTGGATTTAGTTGTTGCACTTACAGTATATAAATGCATATGTGGAGCCGTGATATCTATTTGTGTGGTGTGTTGTATACTGTATGTCTCTGAAATTGCTTCAGTTGTGCTTCGTGGCCATTTTCTCTCTCAGGTTTATCACTTTATTTTGCTGCACATACTATTCCATATATGCAAGGCGTGAAGACGACTGCCTCGTGATAACAGAATCAATGTGGTAGTTTGTTTTTTCTCCTTCGGCTTCTGTCGGACTAAACGTATTTAGGAGATGCTTAGAGAGTAACTGTGCCTTTGCTCTGCAGGGAATCCTGATGCAAAACTGCCTTCACTTTATTGAAGCCTTTATTATAATCTTTCCTCACTTTGCCTTACCTGAAGGTCTCTTAATACTGTTTTATGAATATAAATGAGTTTGGAGGCCATTTATTTGTGTGTTGCTTTTTTTATGCAATCTGCCGGTTATACTATGAAATAAAGTGAAACTTTTCTTTGTGTGCAACTTTGACTCTCATTAATTCACAAGATGTCCACAGGCTTACAGTTTTCTTCAACTGGCTTGTATGAGCACTCACTGACAGACGAGTGGTTTGAAAGGAGATTAATCTGCAATAGCCAATCTTCAATCAATGTTAAAAACAATGAATATCAGTTTTTTTTCCAGACTTCATGAAAATACGTCTTTGAAATTTTGGGGCGTTATTGGAAGTGAATTCCAGCAGATAATTAATTTAGATAGGCTTCTCTGTGAGATGAGTTTCTGCCATCAATCAAAGAATATGTCACTGTGGTCGTCGTTCCAAATAAAACCTTAAAAAATGAAAAGAAACAAGTTTAAACATTTTTTTTGCCCGAGGCAAAGCAAACTGTTGTGATCTGCCAGTCTGACCTCCGTGTCGACAGGTGGCGCTGCCGGCGTCTGCGCCGCGGTGCGGTCGGATGTTGACTGGACGGGGGTTGAGCTGAGGCTGTTGCTGCTATCACGTTTCCAGCAGCCTGCTCATCTAGAACTTTCCCGTTTTCTCCAGAAACGCTTTTCACACCCGAAACTCGCCCATGGCAGCCCAACGGCAAGTCGAACTAAACTCATGCAGCTTTTATTACGTTTACGCACATTCGCCTCATTCAGGACAGCTAACGTTTGCTCTCTCTTTCCTCCTTTAGCAGCTTCCCTGATAGCTTCATTGACGAGGATCCACAGAAAGCTCTAGAGGTAAACATGAGCGTCTGTTAGCCACTAGCCATCAGCGAAATCATCCCATCCCGACTGACTGTTATTCATCATCATGCTATTGTGAAACGTTAAGGACCCGATGCTTGAATCGCGTCGGCGAAGCTCCTGTTTGTGAGGTTAGCTCACACTTAGCAAGTCGCAACAGCCAATGTTTCATGCTAAAAGCCAATCCGCAAATGAATCAGTCAGTGGTTAATTGACATTTTTAGTCAGTGACAGACACCGACAACCGATAACCACAACAATGACTGCACAGAAACTACAAATAAGAGCAACGGTGATAACGTGAGGCTCCAGAGGTTCAACATGACTGTCCGTGTGCTGAGACCGATGCTACTTATCAGAGAGAAATAAATGTTAGGGACATTTTTTTGAGCATTCATTGATTCTGTATTTACACAGTTCCTCTCGAGTTATGCTGTTCCGGTTCAGTTCTGACAAAGCTGTTTGGTTTGAGCTAAATTACTGTATCGACACTTCAAGCTAATCGCTGCTTGCACTGGTATATTTGAGCAGATTTGCCAAAGAATGGATTGAATAAAAAAAAAGGGATAGTCCGTGGTGGGGGTTATCAATGGAAATAAAGCTGCGGGGGGAGAGACTTTCTGTCTGCTTTCTGTTCAGATTGACCTTGTGCTGGAAACAGCTGTCAGTCTGTCAAAGCATCTCCTGATCTAGGATGTTAGAGGACTTTGGTGGCTCACCAATGTCTGTTTTGTCTCACTGACGATGTTCCTTCTTCGTTTGTGATCATATAAATCCTGGTTGCTTCTTTTATTTGTGTGTGTGTGTGTGTGTGTGTGTGTGTGTGTGTGTGTGTGTGTGTGTGTGTGTGTGTGTTTGTGTGTGTGTGTGTGTGTGTGTGTGTGTGTGTGTGTGTGTGTGTGTGTGTGTGGCTGGCTGTGCAACCGAAGTTGCACAGCCTCACCATATGTGCCTGGGGACTTTTTTACCAAATTATAACCAAACTCAAAAAGTATCAATTGATGTTTACCTTCTTGCTGATGATGTAAAGTGTCCTTTCGCAGTATTTCTATTTCTCCACATTGCTTTTTCAGTGTAAAGTCAATTAAGATTTATTTAAGTTTGCTTTTCTGATAAAGGGTGTAAAAAACATCTTGAGCAGAATTATTTGATGTTGTACAATTTCTCAATATATCTAGGAATAAACACAAGGAATAAAACTCAATGTTGCAAATATGATGTTTTATATGTATGATGTTTTTGTTGTTTTTTTACTTTTCACTACAAACGCTCACATTTCGGGATGAAGATGGTCATGAAAGCACCCTTTTTCTGTCTTCTTCATCAGGCTCTTGATGAGGCTTTGCAGGGAGACTCGGACAACGCAGAGTGGTTTTGTCAACGTGCCTATGCCCACATTCTCCTCAAAAACTACAGCTGTAAGTCCATCTCTTTATTTTAACCCAGTAAATATCATACGGGGAGAATCGGAAAGTGAAAGCCTTTTGTTGCCTGTAAACATTTGAATTAAGCATCACAGGCTGTTGTGGTAGTTCACGAAACAGTGTCAGATGGATATCTGATTTGCACTGTGTGATAATGTTTGTTTTGTCTCCCAAGGTGCGGTTGAAGATGCCAAGAAAGCACAACAGCTGCAACCCAGCCTCCCTCTTGTTTTTATGCGAACAGGGTGTGTATATTCGTCCCTAAACAGCAGCCACCAAGTTGATCGGGCGACGTGCTTTAACGTCCTGCTCTAAGCGGCTGAATAATTCAGACGTGTCAGAAGAAGTCCCTTTTATTTGCCTGAGATTCCCTGACGTGAGCACGTGTGGCATGTTGTTCTCGCCCGTCTGCAGAATCGCAGAGTACCACCTGAACAACTATGAGTCAGCACATGCAGCCTTCACTCAGGGACACCAACTCGATGGTGAGTGCAAACTATTTTGGCCTGGAGTACCGATTCCATAATCCCACTTCCCACCAACTACTGTTTCGCAGCAGCACGCTGTCAGCTTTCCTCTGGTCACTGAAATCACTGCAGTTTTAGGGATGTATTGCAGGTAATTTTGCATCGCATATCTGCCTCTGTGTTTGTGATAAAAGTGCTTAAAATTGTTCTTCCTATCAAACATTTTTACTCCACTTAATCACTATTTTCCACATGAGCTCTTGTAAATATGGAGCTTTTGTTGTGTTTTTCTGCCTGCAGTTCATTACCTTGTCGTTGCTACACTGTTGCTACATAATGCTGCATGTGTCTGTTACCTGCAGAACACTAGAACAGTGTAAACCATTGGCAGGAGTTTAAAGAAATAACAATTAATGGCCGTATTGTGTTGTGATCAGGGAAAACTGAAGAGAACACAAAACTGTTATTTTCACTTCATATTTTCCTCGTTCTGTTGTCTCGACATTGTCGTGTAATTGTACCTTTAATCCGTGTTGTTTTGTAATAATACAAATAATCTTTTGCCTTGACAAATGTTTATTCTGAGGTGTTGAACTTTTATATTTGCCTTTTGACGTCCCACAACAAACCCCCCCCCCGACTTGTGCAGTCGGTTATTTTGAGCCAATCAAACTGAAGACAGTGTGAGGAACTGCATGAGACAGTTTGTTGCTCTTGTATGTGTCGACATGAAAAAGCCAATTGTGTTGTTTATCTCTCTTCTTCTTATGACTATTGATTGTCAGCTACCAATTATAATGAAACACTTTTCTGATCTTGACAGACAGCCCGACAAATGATTCATACGGGCAACAAAAGATGCTACCAGCCGATCGAAAAAGATCAGAAAAACTCTTTGATAATATTTTATGTACGACGTTGTTGTTTCTTTTCTCTTCTCTTTTTAATGAGGCAGCGTTGTCTCATGTTTTGTCAGAATTGAGTGAGGTGATTGCTCCGTTTTTTCCTAAGCGATATCAGCCGCGATGCAAAAAAACAAAACAGAACAGTAAGAACCGGGAACGTCCTCGCTCAGAGCTGTCATCATTTCTTTTCTGCTGCACAATTAAAAGAATGCATCTAAAGAAATCACTGTCAGGCCGTGTAGATTCAACTCGCAGCCATAATCAACATAGACACAACCGCACCAGGCTGCCGGTGATCGTCTTTCTACCCCAAACACTGAAAACTCTGCACACCAGTACTTCTGCTCTATGAGAGCAAATAACCAGCTAATCATGAACATGTTGAAGTGTCAGAGTGGAGCCTGTGTGTCCTTGCAGAACAAACGTGTGTTGTGTTATAAAAAGAGATGCACAGAGTGTCACCGTGGAGTGCTGACCCTCCTGGCTTTATTAGCTGTTTGGCAGGTGGCCCGAACATGTTGAAGAGCGGGCCTGCGACTTTGAGTCGAAAAGAAGTCCGTCTGGGCTAATGGAAAGCAGCCAGAAAATTAAAGTAATTACTCGCACTGTGTGTGTTTAAGGAGCGGTGTGAATCGCTTTTGTTGTTTTTTTGTTTCCCTTTTGTTGTTATGTTCCCTTCAGGCTGCTAAAATAATGTACTGCGCTGTTCTTTTCGCGCCGAGGAGCCGCGCGGGCGCTTTTTTTTTTTCCCCCTCGCAAGTAATTTCTGTTTGAGAAGAAAACCCCATTAAATTAATACCTTCAGTCTTCTCAAGCACTTAGTCAAAGCACTTTGGGCTTGAGTAACACCTCACTGATGTGATTTAGTGTTTTCACTGAATTTGCTAATTGGGCCGAGATGTGTTTTTGAGCGCTGCATATTTTTGCTCGGAGAAAGGGGGGGGGGGGAGAAAAAGGCTGAATAGACATGTAAGCATATTTCCGCCTCTTTTTTTTTATTTGCAGTTTCTGAGAAATCCTTTGAGGTCTGGATCAAGCGGTGCGAGGAGATGATGGGCGGTAAGTAGTTCACTCAAACGCATTGTCTGTATTTTTTCCTTAATTGAATAATCCTCGCTGTTTGCCCGTTTTCCCATTCAGTTTCACACTTCCTAACCTATTTCCAGCAGTTTGAACTCCTGCGTTAAACATTCCAGTCAGAGTGCACATCGGTCCGTCTGATCAAACAAACCGGCGCTCATGAATCGGCGGAACGCGCCCGCGAAGCTGCTTAGTCCAATAAAAGATGCATGCTGCGTCTGGGTGGTGTGCTTTCTGTTTGCTGGCGATGCCCGGACCCCCCCCCCCAGGATCATCTCAAGTAAACAAGAGCATGAGTTTTGACAAACACGCTTCACACCCGCATGCACACGTACTCCCAGGAGCGGCGTGATTCATCAGAGTTAACGTTGCTGATGTTTGAGCGCCTCCGATGAGACCCAACCCCTTCACAAGCCCGCTCACACACACACACGCACACACACACATAAGAACACGCACGCGCCTGTGCGTGCGTGGTCCAACACACACTCCCCCTGCTCGCTCGTGCCAGCAGCAGCAGCAGCAGTCGTCGTTTCTTCTGGTGACAGTGTGTTTACCGCCTTACCGTCACACATGGCACCTGGTTATTCTGTCACATGTGGCACCCCGTGTGGTTCAGATCACACTGACACGCAGCCCCCCCCCCCCCCAACAGCACAACCCTCCTCACCATTTCAAACGCGACCTCATTAAGACAACATTAACACGCCTCCTATCATCTCATCTCCGTCGCTCCCCCTCACTCTCTTTCTCTCCGTGCTCCCGCCATGCGACGAAGCCAGTGAATAATGTATGATAGCATGCTGGTAATCGCTGTTTAGGCTTGCCGGGGCTCACAGGGATTTTAATGGGCGTGGATGGACCAGTAAACAAACTGGTGGCAAGACTTGCAGTGCGTGTGTCTGTCAATATTGAGACATACAGCGCTCGTCTTCGATGCCAGCTGTATAAATAAGTGTACATTGTGATTAAAACTAGCAGTAATATTTGAGCTGACTGAATCTCAGACATGAGAGTGTATTTTAGGGAGTTCGAAGGACGTGTTGATGGTTTTAACCTTTGAAACACCCAATTTCTCTTCTGCCTGCAGATAAGACACAGAACGGCGTCAACAGGGTGAGTTTCCCCGCAAGACCACCTGGGGGCATTGTTGCTCTCAGCATCACCTGAACCTGGTATAAACTGTGGACACGATGGATAAGAACCCTTACTAAGCTTTTTTTTCTTGTTGTCTTCTTTGTTATTTGTGTTTGGGGTTTATTTCCAATTCATTTGCTTTCTTATGACATCTTACTCTCTAATTGCCGTCGTGTCTCGGGGGGCTGAATGACCCAGCAGACACCGGCGGTCCCACCTGTGAAGTAAGTATGGAAATGTAGCTACACACTCATTTGTGCTCCTGTTTTCTTGCTTTTGTATTTTTATTTATTTGTTTATTCCAATATATATTTCGACCCAGCCTCACTGCTTCAAAGAAACTATGAAATGAATACAATGCAAACAGACGTTATGCTAATGAACGTGGCTGCTGTTTCTCCCTAATTGTATTCTGGATTGCATTAAATTTTGATGCTGTTACGACCTGATAGCAGGTCCAAATAAACAAAGTCTTCCTTGGACATTTTATTTATGTGTGTTGTTTTGATTGCAGGCACGACTGGTACCAAACAGAATCTCAAGTCATTGTCACAGTCATGGCGAAAAACGTGGCCAAGGACGGCGTGCGCGTCAGCTTCTCAGAGAAAGAGGTAGAAACACGCTTAAATTCAGTCTTGAGGTGAAGAGAGTCAGTGGTTTTTTTTTATTTTTTATTTTCCCTCTGTGTGTTTGTGAGTGTGTGGAACAGAGATGGCTTCGCTCTTGGGTGTTTCCTCAGGGGGGCCCATTAGATGGGTCGCACACACACATACGAACTCACGTACACACACACACTCTCCCCACG
Source organism: Malacoctenus gilli (assembly GCA_032164315.1). Taxonomy (NCBI): domain Eukaryota; kingdom Metazoa; phylum Chordata; class Actinopteri; order Blenniiformes; family Labrisomidae; genus Malacoctenus; species Malacoctenus gilli. The sequence goes on from JASSRZ010000042.1 coordinate 14,283,976, forward strand.
GACCCAACTATGCCTCCAGTGGTGCCTTGTTAACATTGCCCCCAAAGTACAGATCTAAGAACAATTTACCCTCCCCTGCTTCTCCAACCTCCTAATTGTCTGTAGATGGAAGGCATAACTGATCTCGGATCGGCTGCAGACCCCTCCAGGGACAAATGCTGCTTTCTTTCCCTCTTTTCCTCTTTTCCTAGCTGTCTTTCCACTCCTCTTTCTCCCTCTCCGAGGGGTAACTGCGGGGCACCCTCGGGAACGGTTTTGTCTTTCCTAATAGAATAACAAACTGAGTTTACCCCCATTTCAAAAGAAATAGTTCACTCGCTCTAAATCACACAGTCACTTGTTAAGCTCCCTCTGTGCTGCAGAGTACAGGTTCATATATTTTTTACTAGGTCAGTATAGACAAAAGAAATTAAAGATAAAAGGGAGTGGTTTCACTTGGTTTCCCTGGTGACTGAGTATGCAGCAGATGTATACCTACAGACGATGCAGGATTCAAGAAGAAATGAATAATAAAGCTTTGATAGTTTAGTGGAAATGCCCAAAAGCAACTTTTGCTAACTTTCTAAGCTTTTATCCCCAAACGAGCACCTTTTTTTAAAAAATTTCGTTCGGTCCCTCGTCAGAAAAGTCCAATTCCAGTTCGGTGCTTTGTCGTGAATTCCGAATGAACCTGAACGCCTCGTCTTCACCCAAAAAGACACCAATCAGACGGCGCTTTTCCTCCAACACTGACGCGTTCGCAATGTGATGTGCCCGTTTGGAGCGCAATGAGCTCCAGCCGTGCCCCTACAAACCAACAGCCACCCACCTACAGGCAGTCCAAGTGACTGACAGGCTGTTAGGAGCTGTCTGCACACCCCCCCCAGCCACCCACCTCCACCCCCCACCCATCACTGGTCACTCAGTGGCTGAAGGGGACAGGCCGAGGATACTCCAGCCACATCACATGACACATCTCATGCTGACAGATTCGCCCCCATCTCGCTACTTCTTTTTTTTTTAAGTCATTTGTTTTTTTTTCTTCTTCTCTGGATTATATAATCAAAATATGATGCAACAATTACAGGATAGAGGATAAACTACAACGGAGCTTTTACTGCAAAGTCATCGTGCGAGTTAAAACAGGATCATCTCGCGTCTGAGTGTTCTGATAACCGCTTACGATCAGTTTGTCGCCGCCAGTCAGAAAGCGACAAACAAGGACTGTGTGCGGTTTCCGAGCTAATCTTTTCCTGCCTGTCTCATTTTCAGGTCTCTGCCTTGATACAGCTTCCATCTGGGGAAAACTTCAACCTCAGCCTGCACCTCCTGCACCCCATCGTCCCCCAACAGAGCAGCTTCAAGATCCTCACCACCAAGGTAGCACTCCCGAGTTCAGCTTGTAGAGTTCCGGAGCTTTCACAGCAGGGATTCTCCCCAGGCTCGGTTCATTTGGGCAGAGAACTGCTGGACTCGTTTCACTCCTGTTGCTGTTGTTACGCAGATGCTGAATGACGTATCTGCTTTTCACTTCCTCTTGTTGACCCACTTTTGTTCTTTGTGCGCTGGAGAGACTGTTTGACGTTCACACACTATAAACAAAGTAGACCAGAGTTCATCTGCACATTCACACCTGCCAAAGGAAGAGGAGTTCGCGGTCTCTGAATGTGGACCGAAAGGCTCTCCTGTGAATGATGGAAAAACGAGAACAAATCCAGTCTGACGGGAAGAGACTGTTCATTTTTTGCTTCGCAATATTTACGTCTTGCCTTCATACTTTGAAGGTTTCTGGTCGACCTTCATAAATCACATCATGTCTGTCAGACCTTTAGATGCTGACAAATGTAAGTTGTGTTTAATGGCCCACTCGTCTCTTAAAGGTACAGCTTCGTAGCGTTTTCTCTGGTGCTGAAGCACAAAGGACCAAGTTACAACTTGGCGACCGTAGCCGACCATCGCTACAAAACTTGAAATGAATTGGCATCAAACTAGCAGCTGGCAAATTTCTGACAAACGCTAAAAAAAATTCCCTTTTCTTCTGTCAGGAATTCACGGAATAACAATAAAATTCCCACAATAAGTTTCATAACCTGATTTGCACATACAGTAGTATTAGCTGGTATCTCTTCAGAGGGTTTTTTTTCTCTGCTGCTCACGCTGCTGTGGCAGAAAATAAATCTTGTTTACCACTTTACAACTTTTGGGAGCGGGAAAAACATAAACAAGGAAGAAACATCATTTTTGGGTCATAGAAACGGTTCAGCTAAGTTTTTTGAAAGTCAGTGAAAAGTCATTGAATTTCACTCGGCAGCATCTGGAACGCCGCACATGCCGCCTCCCTCCCAGTAAGTCTCCTCCGCCGTAAAAAAAAGGCCCACCTATTAAACATGTCGCTGAACATGTTTATGTTGCCATAAAGAATATATGACGCAGTAACGCTGCTCACTTCAGATTGTGTCGCGGGCCGTCTCCTGCTCACGCTTTATCAATAAGCTGCAGGTGAACTTGAGTTCTTGTGTATTCTGGCTGTGCGAGGCTCATCAATAATTGCTGTGTTCGCAAAGGTAATGAACAGAGTGAAAGAAACCGAGTGGAAATACACAACCGGAAACCATGCCCACGCCGTTTTTAAGGCGCTCAGCGAAAAACCGATCATTACTTGGGTTCGTTCTCCGAGATCAACATCTTAATCTCTTCAGTGATTCAAAGCAGCATTAAGTCGACTGTCACTACCTATAATTCCTTAATACCAGTAAATCTTACTGTAGCCGCAGTAGAAATGAGCAAATCCACTCTGGCTGTGTACAGTGCAGCTCCTGCGGAGACGGCCGCACAGTTCATCTGAGCAGCTCACGGCAGATTCACACATGTGCACAAATCCTCGCACACGCACACACACTAGTGAGGGCTCTTCACCGAGAGTTCCTCACCACTGTTAAAGGTGATTACGGACCTAATGAGTAGGAAGGGCACTTTTTACTATAGACTAATTAGTGTGTGTTATAGCGGATGTGGGTTAATGAGTGTGCTGGCGGAGTGTGTGCTGATTCAGGCTTCAGACAAGCGTCAGGCTTTGGGCAGAAAGTGGAGGGCCGGCTTTTCGTTTGGCTCGTTGTGATTGTTGTTTTTGTTCGAGTCGGTTAAGTCGCCAGGCTCAGTGTGTTCAAGGTATTGATCTGTGAGATCGGGCTGGTATAGGACAACATGAAGCGCCGCTCTTCCCTTTGATCACGTCTCGTCTGACATTCACAAAGTGTCAGTGGAGGCTTCTTCG
>JASSRZ010000042.1:14294094-14317345 GCA_032164315.1 Malacoctenus gilli
CCCCCCCCCCCCCCCCCCAACCCCCCCCCCCCCCCCCCACCCACCCCTCGCGCTCCGTCTCTCACACTGGCCCCTCTGGCTGACAGGCATCTCGTTAGTGCGGTATGTCTGTCAGTGAGGGTTGAGATTGAGCTGTGCCCCCGCATATCCCTGATGTCTCTCTCTCTCTCTCTCTCTCCTTCTCCCATCTCTCTCTCTCTCTCTCCTTCTCCCATCTCCCTCTCTCTTTCTCCTCCCTGCACACAAACACACTCGCGTTCGGAGGCTAAGTTGATGGTAGCTCAGAAGACGGCGGCCTCTCTGGCCCCGATAATGATCCCTCGTCCTTTACTTTTAAGTCGCCACTCTAATGGAAGTGTTATTTTTGGTCCCGCGAACCAAAGCCGGCATTCTTTTGTTAAACATCGCCCCTCTCCTCTCCCCCTCCCCCCCCTCCTCCCTCCCTCCCTCCACACCTCTCTTGCACTCCTCCCCCCTTCTCCTTCTGTCAGGTGGAGATCAAGATGAAGAAGATGGATGGCATCAGATGGGAGAAGCTGGAGGGAGAAGGACAGGAGCCCAACATCAAACACTTCAATCCCCGTCAGTCCACAGCCGCGGCATTTACACTCTTTTTCCCTCCAACTCTCCTCTCGTCTCCGCTCTCATCGCTCTGTCTCTCCTCTTTTCCCTTAACCTCCCCTTTTTTGTCTCTCGCTCTCTCTCTCTCTCCCGCGCTCGCTCTCCTTCTGCAAAGATCAATATAAGCTCCTGTTTGTCTGTTCTGCACTAAAATGAGAGTGGGCAGTCGGGCTCCGCTCGAGTCTTTCATTAGTCTGACGGAGAAAGTAGGCAGGGAGAGGGAAAGGTATGACAGCGAAATATGACTCAGTATTTTAGCCCACACATTCCTATTACTGACAGGATTAATTACTTACGTAAGTGTGTGTGTGTGTGTGTGTGTGTGTGTAAGGAGGAGTGAAAGTGGGCAGTCAAACTGTATATTTTTTGCTCGCTCTCTCTCTCTCTCTCTCTCTCTCTCTCTAGGACGCCCTGTTCATTAAAGCCTGCTTAGAACTGGGGCTGCTCTCACATCCAAACACCAAATTTGACATCTGATTTTTACGAGATCGCGCCGCCGCCGTCCGTCCACACTTGGCCTGAATCTGTCTGCCGTGCGTCCAGCGGCGTCGCTGCATTTATGTAAATCTTGCGTCTGGATTACATTTTCCCGCCCCCCCCCCCCTCCCAGCAGCCCTCTGCTGGGATTATGGTGGGTGTATCGCCTCCACAGAATATAGAAATCAAATCACATTGTGATTCTTCGTCATCTCAGATGAATCGTTCAGTCGCCGACTGAGGGAAATTAATTCCGACCCGTCAGCTATTTTTAAGCGGGCGTCGCTCGGCGGCGGCGGCGTGTTTATTTCTCACACGCCGTTTTTAAAAACTCGTCTGAAAGTCGGCACAAACGGTAATCTGTCCGTCTCATCTCAGCGCCGTCTCGGAGGCGCTCGGCGCTGATCTCCCTAATCAGCGCCGCGGCAGCCTCCGAAAGCCTCCGTGGTTCGGTTTCAGTCAAACTGTGAACATGTGTTTCCCCCCCCCACCAGATCAATACCCCACTTCATCCCACTACACCCGCAAGTGGGACAAGATGGTGGTCGACCTGAGCGAGGAGGAGAAAAACGAGAAGCTGGAGGGAGACGCGGCACTCAACAAGCTCTTCCAGCAAATCTACTCCGACGGCTCAGACGAGGTCAAACGAGCCATGAACAAATCCTTTGTGAGTATTACATTTAACCCGACGTGCCGCTTCTTGCACGTCGGCGAGCGCTGATAAGAATTTCACCGGAGCAGCCCGTCGGCGAGGCGCGCCTTCGCTGGGCTCGCACAAGAAAGGCGGGTTTCCCTTCAGCCCCTGCCGCTTATCGATCCCGCCGACTCCGCCGCTCGCCACGTCCGGGGCGGCTTCAGCCGAGCGGGAGCCCGAGTGTCGTCAGAAACCCGAGTCTCCTCGGGACTCTTTGTTTATGTCGTAATTCTTTATTGAAATGCGTCAGAGATTAAAATTGGAACCAAACTCTTTCTAATTCAATGCTTCATGAAACTTAGCAATAAAGAGTATATTAGCTCATCACTGTGTCCCACTGTCTTGCAGAATGTAGCAGTTTTTTTTAGGTTTTTTTTCTTTGGAATTAATGTAAAATCAAACAAAAGCATCCTACGTAAAGTATGACTGCTTATTTTTTGAAAAAAAAGAAAAAAATCTCAGTTTTATTGGTCAAATATCGAACTTAGCTGAAAACTGTTGACAATTAATCTTTGATTGAAGCTAAACTGAATCGGAGTTGTTGTTGCATCGCACCGTTGTCAGCCTCTCCCGCTTCCTGATGTTGCTCCCATCACATTGTCGTTTTTAAACCTCTTAGTAGCGACGCCGTTCGAAGACTCTTTATTTACTTCCAGCGTTCAGGCCGGATTGAAACATGGCGGATGGAGCGTACGCCAACATGTTGCTGCGTCGGTTTGTTGTCTCCGCTTATCCGCGTGGTGACTAATCAGTCGTCAGGCGACTGTTGAGCCTGAGAAGTTTGGGGGGGGGGCTCTGGAGATTATTGGAGTGACGCTGTGATCTTTTTGGGAGCAAACAGGAGCGTGACTAAAGAAGTGGCTCGCAGGGGAAACTCGGGTGGAGTTTTTGAGGTCGGCTCGTTTTTTTTTTTCTTCCTCCTCTTCTTTTGCTCTGATTGGACGAAGCCAGCGCGATGGATTCTCGGCTCCTGAAGTATTTATCCAGCCGGCCCGTCTGCGAGGTTCCTGATTTTTTTTTAAGGACGCAAAGACGGAGCCGTCAGCGGGGCCACTGTTTGAGAGGGACTCTTAGTCACTGCTTCGATGAGTTGTGATGTGGTGGAGGCCCGAGGCGCAAAAACACTTATTCTATTCCGCATATTCTTCAGTGACTCACTGCTGCTAAACTTTGGAGTGTATGCCGGAGCGTTTCATCAATCATTGTTCTTTTTCCTTTTCTCTTTCTCTGCGTACACGAGGGATTTCTCGCTCCGCCTCCTCCGAGGACGCGCTTCTCTCCGGTTTGTTGTGTCCTGAATTTCTGGTCGTCGTATAGCGGCGGCAATCAGCTCAGGGTCTTTCATAATCTCCTCCGTCTGTCTGCGGATCTTCCTCCGCGAGGCTTCAAGGAGACTTTCGGCAAACTTTCGCAGTCGCCTACAGCCTCCTCCTGCCTCCTCCCGCCTCCTCCTGCAGCCGCTGCAGAGCTGGCAGCGACAACTCCAAACGTTCTCCGATCGCTCTCGCCGGAGGACGTTCAGACGCGCGCGCGGCTGCGTAGAAATCCGATCTCAGCCGGTCTGAACCCAAAGGAGGCTTCGTCCAATAGAACACGTGTCTAATGGCACTTCTCTTTTAGTACCTGTGTACTTTTCCTCTCTTGGGTGCAGCTTTACGGCGGGACTCCACGCCGATCAATACGGTTCGCGTTACAGGGTGCCTCCTGGCTTGGCATATGTGGAGTTGCCATAGCAACCGGACCCCGCGCTCAGAGCCCGCTCGGTCCGTTGCGACGTCGGTTTACGCGCCACCGTTTGACCTCAATCACAGAGATAATAAAGCCGAGCGGTTGACGGCGCGCGGCAGGTTTGATTTGGGTGACGGGGCGCCGTCACCGCCGCTGTACAGCAACCTGCCGCCGCAATGTCATCTGCACGACTGGAATCACTTTGTCCTATGGTTCCGAAACGTTGTCGAGCCGAGCTGAAACCGAGCACTTATTGATGGCAAAGCGCAGTGACTGCAAATGATGGAACAAGTGGAACAATACGTACAATAAACACCAAAACTAAAGCGATCATCCAGTGTTTTAGACGTTACCAACCAACAGACGGATTGGATGTCACCTGCCAAAATCTGTGCGGCAGCCATCAAAGTTGTGCGTTTTATTTCTGTTTGGATCCAATACTTTCGATGGCTCACCAACGTCTTTGGTCGCCCTTTTTCGATACCGCAGCAGCGTCTTTGTGCTGCGCTGTGGGTTTTTTTTCCCCAAGTCCAAAGCTGCATCAATGCCTAGAAGTCCTTCCGCCTCTTTTTGTCCTCCTTTTCTTATTCGTCTCTCTTCACACTCGAGGGTCGGAGGTCGTCGTCACCTTTTCGCTCGACTCCGCGTATCAGCGGCTGTTTCCTTTTATTTCCGCTGCAAGGTCATTGAAAATGTCGTCGGTCGTCCCGACAACCGGCCGCTGCGCAAGCGAGGCGACACCAGGATGCGGCGCGGTTTCGACGGTCCAGCGGTCTCCCAAAGGTGCGACCGCGAGTTCTCCCAACTGAACTTTTTAATGGTACACTTCCTGCTCTTTGCAGCCTCTTGAATTTTTAAGCCTAATGTTTTTCTTGTCATTACTCCTCCGCCGACGTCTCAAGGTTCCTGTCACGCTCTTGAATGATGGCACCTGAACCAGAGAAAACGGTCGGCTGGCTTCACAAATGAAATCGAGCAAAAGCTCGTCAGGCAGTGACTGAGCCACCCGAGAGACTGAAGTGGCACCTGTGATTTCTTTTTCTTTTTTTCACCCCCCCCGCATTCTTTCAGTTCCCTCGGCTTGACGAGCATCCTCGCTGCCTGCGTACGGGCGCCGTTCGGCTTCAGTTTGTCACCTGAGCGCTCGCGAGAGAAAGGAGAAAATCAGCCGATCGGCTGAGGGGAATCAGAGCTGCAGGAGAACAACAAAGACGAACGCGTTTCCGACTCGAGAGCTGAAACTCACCTCGCTAATTATATCAGACTTTAGGGGGTCGAATTATTTCCAGGCTCCGACGGGAAAAAACAGTCATCTCCACCAAACTCCCGAGTTGTTGACAGCTCGCGTTTGTTAAGTGTTTTTTTTCCCCCTCCACCTCATTAATTATGAATGTTTCTTTAAAGCGAATGTTGGTTAATAAACTGCATCTGAGTCTTAGTTGATGCTGTCACTTTGTTTTGCTTCTCTGTATAACTTCTATTGCTTATAATTTATATATTCAGTGACAGAAATATTATAAAACTCCCCCTCCCAAAAAATACCAGGAAGCTTCAGTGATTTCGCGTAGACGCGGTTCAGACTCGGCACGGTCGGAGCGGGCCAATCGCAGCGTTGGCTCTCGTCCCTAAAGTGCAGCTGAGGCTGAAGGAAGTTGGTTCGGCAACACAAAAAAATCGACATATTGATCCGAAATTTGACCCGGCGGCATGTGAATAATAGCGAGATTACCAGAGTTTGAACAATTCATCCTCAAAAAAAAAAAAAAAGTATTCCAATAAAAAAAAGTTTCCGAACCACTTTCGGTTCAAATGTGAAATTCAACAGAAAAAAAATCCAGAAATCATAAATTTCAGGCGAGTTCGTCCACTGTGAGTCCTGTGAGGATTGGCTGGTATTTACTAACAATCCATCACGTTGTTGTGAAGATACTTCAGGAAGGAATTAAGTAATTTATTGGACAGTGTGGTTTGAAAAGTCTTGAATTCCTTTCAGCTTTATTTGTTTTCTTTAGCTCCAGTCTTGCTGGCTCTCACAACAGAACAATCAGCGGGCAGAAAACGTCTTTCAGGGGGCAACGTTTGATTTCTTGCTATTCAAAAGGTTCAATTATTGCATTGTAAAAGAAAGCTGAGACAGTTCTTTCCCCAAAATTTTAACCTGATCTCTTGATCCCAACTCTGATGCGTGTCTTCAGACGAAAGTGTCCGACGTGTTTTCGTTGTCTCCGACGTTTAGACGAACACCCGTTTGCTGTTTACACCTCATTATACATCATTGTTTCGCCCGCTCCGTGTTTATTTGCACCCTCCAGCTGAGGTGTCGAACGCTGAGCCGTGCAGTCAGCAGAATCCGCCGCGGCAGCGCCAGTCGGGAAAAAAAAAAAAAGAATTCAGCCGCTGAATTTGAAATCCTGTAATTTTGTTTTTTTTCCCTCAACGAGGGCTGAGCTGCGAAAAACACTCGCGCTCGTTTTTATTTACACCTCCGAGATGAGTCGAAGCGAAAGGTGCGCAACACTGACGCAGCAGCAACAGATTGTCTCCCTAATGAGCTTCCGTATGTGCATTTAAGTGCAAGGAAGGAAGAGTGTGTGTGTGTGTGCGCGCACGAGTGTGTGATTGCAATTACATGTTGATTGATGATTGGAGTGTGTCGGCATTCTGTGTTATTAGTGATATGATCTGTTGATGCAGAAGCGCTTCTTTAAAAACAGGCTTCGCTTCCCGACTGCAGAGTGACGCCGGCGCTGTTTTAACATTCATGTGAAGTCGTCATATCTGCATTTGGCTAAAGCGTCCCAGCGCATGCGACCTTTAGGAGAGTAAAGGTCGGTGTAGGTTGGAATTGAATTCCTCGACTCCTGCGCCGCTTCCCACCGCCGGGGTGAGCGGCTCCCAGTCACCTTCATCATCAATACTGCATGACGAGCCCAAGTTGCTGCAGCGGACTTACCTCAGCTTTAGGAATTTTTAAGCAGATGGAAGATGTTGCGTAACTACTAATGAAAAGACGGATCGTTCCACCGTCCTCATCTCTCTCTCTCTCTCTCTCTCGCTCGCTCTCCTCCCTTTGCAGATGGAGTCAGGTGGTACGGTCCTGAGCACCAACTGGAAAGATGTGGGCAAGAGAAAAGTGGACGTGAGCCCACCGGATGACGTGGACGTCAAGAAGTCCTGAACACCTCCCTCCCTCTCTCCTTCTCGCCGCCTCCTCCTCCCCCCCACTCACTCTCTCTCTCGCTCCTTTCACCTCCTCCCACCTTTGATCCACCTCATCTTTCTTCACATCTGTCCACCTGGGAGTGGTCTCCGCTTCACCCGGCCGTCCACCTCTCTGCTTCGTGTTGTCGCTCTGGCGTTTCCTCGGAGTGCAGGGGAGCGCCTGTGTTTAAACCAACCCCCCCCCCCCCCCCCATGGATCACTTTACATTATCTGACTCTCTTTGATGGTCATTGGACTTGTAAAGGAGCTGTAGTCCAGATTCACCCGTGAGAGGCAGAAAAACGGCCCCAGTTCAACTCTCACGTCTGGATTTTTCAACATCTGTACCGTTTTGTTTGTTTCTCAAAACGCCCACAAACTTTCAAATCAAAGGGTTTTTCCCACCGTCTACGACCAACACTGTACAGAGATGTAAAGTTACTAAAGTATAAAAATGTTTAATTTCCAATGCGTTTTCTCGGCTCGTGGGTTTCTCTTCCTGTGTACTCGGTACAGTCGGCGGCAATATCCAGAAAACTGACTTTCAGGAACCCCTGTGACCCCCGTCAGCCGCTCGCTTCGCAGTGGCCGTTCCCTCCGTGTGACTCAAGCTTCAAGTGTAAATAAAAGATTTGTCGTTTGGCTCACGAGCTTCTCGTGCTTCTCTCCCTTTTGTCGTCTCTGGAACCTTGGCGGAGCGGTCGGGGAAACCGCGGAGCAGATCGCTCCGACGCCAAAAAAAGCCAGCCGTGCACAAGGGCGGGGGGAGCCGGGCTCCGTGGCCGTGTGCTGGGAGCGATGAAATGTGGTATTACTGATACCAGCGCAGGCTTTTCAGACACGGCTGACGGCTCCAGGATATGGTTTACGTATTGCGCTTCGATCGGTATCGGGCAGAAGAAGGCCGCCCGCCCTCCCTCCCTCCGGGAGGCGAAGACGCAGCCCGGAGGTGGAGCGGCGGATCCGTGGTTTGCGGGCCGCCTCCTCTGCTCTCCAGCCACATGCATGCGGCAGCCGCGGCGGCTGTGAGGGGGCGTCCTGCCGAGGCAGGAGAGCATTAATATGGATCAGCCTGCTAACCGCATCATCAAGCCTCTCACACTGAGTTAAGTGTTAAATTCATCACACATCGTTTCATCTCTCGTGACGATCAAACGCCCATTTGTGACTCTGGATGGAACTCTTAGCTTCGGATCCCCTCTCTCTCTCTCTCTCTCTCTTTCTCTCTCTCTCCCTCTCCCTCTCTCACACAAACACCCTCTCCTCCACCATCCCTCACACACACAAACACACCGCCCCCATCCTTACCCCCCCTACCCCCGCCCGAGGCGTCTCTGTGACATCAAAAGGAGCTAAGCGCTTTGCATCGTGAGTAAGATCTGGGAGCGTGACGGCTACAGAGTCTTTAGTCTCATTAAAGAGTTCTAGAGCTGCAACTCTCACATTAAAGAACTCTGGACACTTCCTCCTGCTTGGTCCCCTCCCCCCCCCCCCCCCCTTTGGAACCGCCGCCGCCGCCGCCACATGTGACGCCCCTCGCAAGTGTTTCTGAGGGAGAATGCTGGAGGAACGCAGGGTGTTCCCTGCGAACGCCACGTGTGACGCATGGCGTGCGTCCACAAAGAGAATACAGCCGTCTGGTCAAGCCGCTGAATAAAGTGAGGCCGAGCCTTTCAAGTTTACTTAAAAAAGTTTATTCATTGATATTGCACTTTGAGACTTGGATGCAGATAAAAAATACATGGAGATGAAAGTTGCTGAGAGGAAGCGCGCCGTGCGTTATTTTAATGAGAGCTGCTGTTGAAGGCGAAAAAACGTGGAAAGAGTTGAACAGAAACGACAGGAGGAAGTGAAACAAGCGCGAGATGGAGTGTTATTGAAATGCCCTTTACATTTATTTACAGAAAGCAACCAATGAAAGAAGACTAAATACAAGCTTACCTGTCCCCCCCACCCACCCCCCCATGAATACAAAGGACGCGTTCTATAGACTTGATGTCGGGCTCGTGTGGCGCCGCCGGATGCCGCGTATCAGAACCCACGCGATGTTCTCTGACAGCCCGCGGTTCAGAAGCTCCCGAATCAATGGCTGCGATGTTTTTTTAATAAGACAAGCAGTGCGGTGTGCAGCGCTGCCTACCTTCACATGTGAGATCATGGCTGTCCTAGATTCCCTGGCATGCATTTATAATGTGCGGACATAGTTACAGATGCTTTTCACTTTGTACAAATCTGCTCAGACTAACAGGAGCCGACAGTAGATTGAAATTGATAACCGCTTGCTCCCTTCTCCACTCCACCCCCCACTAATCTCTGCATCCTTTTAAGCCCCCAAAACCTCCATCCGGGGGCGTTTTTTTTTTTTTTTTTTTTCTCGTCGACTCTCCGATCTCTCAGGTGGGACAGGGGAGGGCTTTCCTAGACCAGCCCCAGGATGCGGGCCACCCACCAGTTGCAGGGCATGATGACCCTGCACGCCGACCTGCAGCCCCTGTAGTGGTACGGCCACGGGTGGTAACCCCCCAGCGGCTCGCAGATCCTCTGGCAGTGGGTGTAGCCGCGGCGGCACTCGGTGCAGCACACGCCCTGGTGGTCCAGCATGGGGTCGTGGGTCATGGTGTTCTGCTCACCCTCCAGACCCCTCTGCCAAGAGAGGAAAGGGACCGAGGTTCAGCGCTCAGACCGACTTGTCTCACTGTTACATCTTTAGCAGTAGAGGGATAAAAAAAAATAATAAAAAAAACTCATTCCAAACCAATTAAAAATGGATTTCCGACAGGCGCGATGGGGAGGAGGGGATGTTGTCAGATGTGGGTTTTTGTTGTCAAATATTTCCTTTTTTCATCGTAGCGCTGGCTGTTTACCCCCCTCTGCAGTTGTCAGGAGTGTGTTGGCGGGGGGGGGGGGGGCATGCTTCAGCGTGAGGGATGGAAAGGCGGGAGAGGGATTAGGAAAAATGAGGCCCGGCATAAGGGGTGAGGATGGAGGGCACGGGAGGGAGGAGGGGCGGTGGGGGTGTCTATGTATGGGGAGTCTGTGTGTGCTTTGCAAGGGCAGAGGGGCCACAGAGGAGGAGGAGGGGGAGGGGGAGGCGGCGAGATGTTGTGGAATTATTCATACAGCCTCAATGCTGAAAGGAAAGCTTTTGGACAGCCGCACACAAAAAAAAACACATGCACGCAGCGCGCGCTCAGATTTGCCGTGACAATCCGGGCACCTCCGCCGTGACCCCGGCATCTGCTGCCGCTCTCGCAACTGTGAGAAACTCTCCCCGGGAAAAAAGCCTTCTCAGGTAGCCCTCCGATCGGAACGGACAGTTTCAGACCCCCGTGGCCGGAAGTAAACACGGCCAGGAGACGGCTGTGGGTGTGAATTTGTGTGACTCACCTGGTAGGGGTTCTCCGGGTTGAACTCTGCCTCCACGTCCTCTTCCTCCTCTCCGGCTCCGGGCGCCTGCCGGCGCTGGCGGAGGACGGCCCTCCTCTTCCTCTGGCCGCCTGCACACATCACAGCCTCGGTTATCTGACGGCGGTCCAAATTTAGGGAGCGGAGTGGCACTAATGTGGCCCGGCTCCTGATCGCACAGCCGCTTCTCTGGCAGCATTTTGAAGTCCTCAGATGAAGGAGAATAAAATTGTGTTTGGAGAACTTGTGACCTCGCGGCATGCTAAAAATTGTACACTCAGTTGCAGGCGCACTTCAAAAGAACCTCAGCTTTTTCTTTCCAGCCCGTTTCTTCTCTCTGTCGCTTAAACAGCTGCAATGTTAAATGGGAATACTTGAGACCATTTGACCCACATCGTCTTTGTTCCCTTAAAAGCTGACTGTCTTGACAAAAAAAAAAAAAAACGAGAAATAAATAAGAAACCCTTTTTTTTTTTGCCCTTTCAGATGTACAATTTTAAACTTCTGCCATGTGTCGCCTGGTTTCTTACTGGCTGAGTAGGTGGGACGGAGCCAGAAGATTGGCAGGTCTCCACACAAGTCCTTGATCTTGCTGCTGAGGAAGGCGGAGTCGGAGAGGGGCGCGTCCGCCGCCACCCAGATCAGGTCGTCCTCGAACTTGGCGGGCATCACTTCATCCTCCTTGAAAGGCGGCGGCGGCGACGGCGGGGGGGAAGGAAAACAGTGGGTTGAGACTGGTATCTGAGCAGACACCACAAACAGAGTGTGTTGCTGCTGGAGGCACAACATCACACTTTGTTTATGTATCTGGTTACGAGCGTTCTCCCTCCGAAATAGCTTGCGCCGATCGCATCCTGTCCGAGTCTAATCTGCATTACTGCTGCGCTGTTAATGCTCTTTATAAGAACATAAAAATGAAGTAGTAAAACGGAAGCCCTTGGGGCTTCAGTTATACAGATTCTCTTTGTGCCAACATTTAGCCGAGCACAGTGTCAGGACTCATCAGCATCTGAGGAGACGGGGGGGGGGGGGCGATTGGATGTCCTAAATATACAAGTTTCTGCAGATAAACTAATGAGCTTTCCTGAGCAGATACTGTGTAAACACACATAGTCTGAATCCACAGCCTGCAGGTAAAAAGGGAAGTCTGTGGGGAAGATTTTTTGCCCCGAGGCGTTTGTTCCTGAGGGCTGCGCTGCACTAGCCACAGCCGTGTTTAGGGAATGTTGCCCCCCCATACACACGCGCGCGCACACACACACACACACACACACACACACACACAGACCAACCTTTCAGAAATGCAGCAGCTATTTTTTTTTTCCTGCTCGAATGATTTGCTGGAGGGACAAATAAAAGCAGGGGTCCTTCTTCACTGCTCCACTGACAGATAAGAGTTTATCTGACCCACTCTCTCTCTCTCTCTCTCTCTCTCTCTCTCTCTGCATGCTTGTGTGTGTCTGTGTGTGTGCGCGCGCTTATCTAACCCATATTTGCCATCACTCTAAATTATAGCAAATGACCAGCCTGCAGCAACCATTATAACAACATCTCCATGTCTCCACACGCGCACACACACACACACACACACACGCACACACGCTGGGACAAATGATCATTTATGAGGCAAAGAGAGGCAATAACACAAACACACACAAAAGCACAAACGTGAAATAAATGATCGTTTATGAGGCAGACAGAGGCAATAAGAGCAGCCCTGCGTGATAATTAATTGTGCTCTCTCGTGTGTTTGTGCATGCGTGTTTGTGTGTTTATGTGCGCGTGCGTGCGTGCGTGCGTGCGTGCGTGCGTGCGTGCGTGCGTGCGTGCGTGTGTGTGACGAGTGTTTATGCACACTCAATTCGGGTGATGTGGATTTATGTGGATGTGAAGCTTACGCTGAACTAAATGATTTTAATTATCAGACAGCCTCAATTGAGCAATCACAAGCTGTGGAGTTGGTGTGTTTTGGGATAACTAGACACACGCACACACACACGCGTCCACTGCACACTGACTGTACACCACCACAGTGTTTATATTTTGTTTATCTTAATGGAGTTCACCGAGCAGTTGGGTGATCGCGAAACCGCACACAAAACGAACCACGTTTGTGTCCCGGGGAGGTCGAACACGAACTTGCATGAGAGCAATGTGAAAAAAGTGATACAGCAACGAGACGAAATCCCACAATAAGAGCGTAGCAATAGTGATTTATAGCTTAAATTAGTGACCCGAGCGCGTGGCGTCGCCCTGTTGCTCCGCGAAAAAAAGCTATTTACTTGAGAGCGATCGGCAGTCACCTTCTTCTCCTCTCGCCCAACTTTTCTCAGCTGTCGCTTTATTACAAAGTGAAGAACAAGTCGCTCCGTTTGAGGAACCAAAGTGGCCAATTGCTGAATAATTTAGGCTCCGGATGGCTTCACTCCCTGCGATCACAACAGAGCATCGAGCTAAACGTGCACAACAGCGATGATGCTTGTCGGCTGATGTTCAGCGGGCGTGATGTGAGCGCTGCCTGTTAGCATGCTCGCTGATTAGCATAAAGTGGGTTGCGGGCTAATGAGGACGTCATTAGTTTTGCAGATATCTGCCCAAAGTATTCCTCGGAATTAAAAATTAAACTTGATGGTGCGCCGGAAAGGTAAAAGTTATTCAGCAGGAGGTGATTAAACCTCAAACGTCCTCGACGCCGTTCATTAAAATTTCATGTCCATCCAGAGACACTCGGTCCTCAGATGCTCTACAATAACTTGGATGTAATTCTTCACCTTTGCCATCGCTCACATCGCTTCCTTATATAATTACTCGCGGGTTGATGAGAACTGCGGACATTATTCTGGTCGGGAATTTTAGCATATCAAGACAAAGACTCGAAAACGTGCTCTTTGAATCCGCGCCGCCGTGCAAGCGCTGGTTGCTGAGGCTCGTGACATATGAGACGCCGCTTGTCTGAATCTGTGGTTTCGAGATGCACTTAAGCCACGACGCTGACGGCTCCTTTCTCTCTCCCCTAATCTGCCCTCCAGCGTTTAAGGCAGCGACGGCCAACGGTCGCCGTAACAACGCCGAAAAAAGTTGATTCGGGCTGGAGGGCGTCTTTTGTGGAAAACGCTGATGTGATTACAGCTGATTCTGTCACACCACGCTTTTGTGCCGCTTCCTCTTACACTTTGTCAAACAGCGTGATCAACGCACGCAGCGCGTCCGGCCTCCAGGTGGCGTTTGTCAAATATTAAAGGAGACGATGTAACGCGAGGGCGGTGGGACTTAGAGGAGATCTCGTTCTGAGAGCGGCTGGATGAGTGAGGTCAGAGCCGGTTTTTGCCGTGCGAAACGCCTCGCAGCTGGTTTGACCGATGATAGATGCATTATGGGTAGGAACATAAAGGTCAATACAGTGAAGGAAAACAGGAACAACTGCAAATGAATAAAAAGTGTCAAAACCTGACGTGCTTTGGTGTCTCCACCCCCACCCCCACCCCCACCTCGCAATAGCCTCCCCCTCGTAGTCATAGAAACAGGAAGCCCCCCCCCCGTCTTGTTTGTGCGGCTTGGTCCAGAGACACAGAGGTCAATGTGAAAGCGGTCTCGGTCTGCTCATTTGCATTCAGCCTGCTCCAGATTCAGACGTCGGGCCACAAAACCAGCGAGGAACCAACAGGAGACGTATTTATTCGCCAGATCTTAAAGAGGCGCTGAAGGTGATTTAAAGTCGATCCATCCAGTGGGTGGTGAGACCCCCCACCCAAAAAATGTAGGACCGCCGGATAGCAGCTTGCCGTTTAATCAGTCTGAAGGTTTCCTACTTTAAAATTAAGTATGAACCACATTTAGCTATAAATTTTTTTGCCATCACGCAGCAGTAGCAGAAATAATCAGGGCTCCGGGCAGCGCTGACGGATGTGTCTGCACACATTCAGGCGTGTGGCTGGTTTGGCCCCCCCACCTCCAGCTGTACTGCTCTAATGACTGGCCAGGCAGAAGTCTGTTCACATTATACCATGGGTGACTACAGTGCTGCGACCGACCAAAGATGACCCGTGTGCTGGACGCCAATTTAAAGAATACAAAGGGGACTACGAGGCGGGACGTTTTTCCAAAGTTGCAGTTTCGGTGCTGTAAAACAACCGATGCGGTTGGACTCCCGAGTTCCTACGGGAGGAAGCAGCTGGCAGGGACCCCGTCCACAATGCAGACGGTCCGGCCTGAAGAGATAAAGGGTTACGAAGACGTACGACACAAACAAAAGACCACCCACCAGGTCAAAGGTCAGCGCCTCCTTGTTCAGGGAGTCCACGTCCGGCAGCCGGGCCTTCACCTGAGTCTTGATGTAGCACTTTTCCCCTCCGGAAAAGCGGATCCCCGTGATCCCCTGGAAACGGAAAAAGGAGCGCGAGGAGAGCTTGTTAACCTGTCTGAGGACGGGATCTCTATCTAAATACTGTACGTCGGACTGGGTCACAGCGCCAGTGTGCATCGCTGGCCTATTTTAAATAAAAGTGCGGCACAGTCATTGGGACGCAGTGATTAAAGGTCAAAATTTTAATAGTTAAAAGGCTAAAACTGCTGCTTCACTTGTCTGATTGGCCTGATTGGGGCACTTTAATTAAAGGTCAAAAACCACCAGTCTGAATGTAATGAAAATTGGAGGGACAATGCATCTCGACACTGATTGCCCCGGAGGGGATAACATGTCGGCTTGCTCTTAATTTCTCTGCTGCGGTAATGAGCCGCTCTCCCCACAAGGGTCTTTAAAGCGTCAACCGATCTGATTGATTTCCTCGCCGACGCGCCCGGCGCCCTCCTGATATTTTTCGATTACTTTCAATCGAACTCACAATCTCAAAGTCGTGGACCTCCACGGCCTCGTCGGCGCCGCTGCCCGTGCTGAATCGCTCCATGTTGTTGGCCGTGTCGATCTCCATCGAGCCCTCCTCCACTTTGCCGTTGATGCTCATGCTGTAGTGGACATTGTAGATCTACACACACACACACACGAGCACACACAAGGTTTTCAGGCTGGCATGTCAGGTATGAGAGCCCCACTCCCCCCCCCTCCACTCCCTCGTCCCCCCCTTCCTTTCCTGCGCTCTCTTTCACACTCACCCTCCTGCTTCAATTCTGCCCCGTGACTTTCCTCACAAGTGGGAACCTCTCTTTTTTTTTTCGCGAAGACTCTTTCGGTCGCACACATTCAATCAAACTTGCTCAGAAGAATACTGTCCTCACAGCTCCCGGTAATGTCATTACCCGTCCACAGAGCCTTTCCGTCATGTCTTAATAACATTTTCTCGCGTCTTATTGGGGAGAAAAACACGCTCAGAAAGCCACACTATGGCTCCCATTTATTTCACCTCTTGCCCCTGGAGCATCCGCTGGACCAAAAGAGCCCCCCCCTCCCTCCTCCTCCTTCTGCTCCACCTCACCCCCCTTCTCCCTCCGCCCCGCCAGGATCCTGCAACACACACCGAACGCACACACAACGCCTCCATTCACCAGGCTCTGCCTTCTGACTGTACCGTGGAAATGGACTGTTTAATTTACATTTTACTGTTTGCCTACACTGCAAAAAAAAAGAGAGATCCATCTCAGAGGGGGAGAGAGAGAGAGAGAGAGAGAGAGAGAGAAAAAAGTGCTTTCGTCAACTGAGACTTTTTAATTTGAATAAGTTTTGGAGTATCTGCCGTTGACGAGTAATTTCAACTGGTTCCCAGTTCAAAACGGCCCATTTCAGCACCGCCCTCGGCTAATGAACCGACATGATTATTTTTTTTTTTCCAAAGAGAAAGCAAGATGTTTTTTTCTTGCGCCTCTTGCAGGTCAAGTGAAACTGCGCTGAAACAACAGGGGACAATCTCGCAGTTCGCCCTGAAACTAATTAGATTTTTCCTCGATTGAAGGTCTTAACGGACGGTGGAGCGAGCCGCGGCGAGTCCGGCATGTCACTTTATACGCCGACACTCGCTGGGAGCCGAAAAAGCTATGCGAACGTTTTAATTTACCTCCAGCATGAAGCTCTGTAAACACTCCGCCTACAGCGTGCTGAGGTCGGATAACTGTTGGCTTATTATGCGTATGCCATAAATTAATCGCGAAAACCTTGAGTGAACAGCGACGCTGCCACTTTAAGGACTTGGGTATGATTTAAATAAATAAATAAATGGGGGTTTTCTTTTGTCATTAATCTATAGCTTACATGCAATTAGGCTTTGCCCTTGTACAATCTAATGCAATCTGGTACAACAGTTCTGCCCTAATTTCTGCCTGCGCCAAGGTAATAACGTTGAAGAGGCTTTAATTGAATTTATTCATGTGTTCATTTTAAAGGTTGTGCTTTGCGGAGGCGTTTTCCACTCCTCTCGCGCGAGCAAATGGGGAGCCAAACTCTGAGGGACACCTTCCATTATGATGCAGTCAGCTCCTGACTGAGGAAACGTGGAGAAAAGAAAAAAAAAAAAAAAAAGCCTCTCAGACGACCTGCGGCAAACAGAATCGTACGGAAAGAGTTTTTATTCTGGACCCGTTTCACTGACTCTTCAGCTTGAACACCTGAGCGAGTGGGGGGAGTGATTTGCTCTCCAGCCACCGGAGCTTCTCCTGCGGTAACATCCACACAAAACTGAAACAATGTGAGCTTGTACTCGGAGTGCAAACTGTCACAACACACTCGGTCTCACTCCATGCGACCTCCCGACTGTCCGTTCCCGAGGCAGACGCCTCACAAGCTGCAGGCTGGTGAGTGAAGAGGCTTTTCAAAGAAGTGACTCTCACGTGTTTTTCGTTGTTGTTCCAGAAGTAGAACGCTCCCACGGCCCCCAGCAGGAGCAGCAGGGCTCCGGCGATCAGCACCGCGATCCCGGCCTTCAGGAGGCGGCCGGTGGCCGCCGGCTTGACCGCCACGGCGGAGTAGGCCTGCGGCAGAACCGGCAAAGCGAGCAGTGAGAACACGAAGGCAATCAAAGCTTCTGGATGTGAAACGGTCGGCCCCCTCAAAACGTCCGCTCGTGGACGCAAGCGCGGGACGCTGTGGGTCCCGAGTGGTCCCCCGCAGAGGTGTGCGGGGGCCCCTTTACCTGTGACCGTCCTGTGGAGACTCACCGGAGGCATGAACTGGTGGAGGTCCTCTGGTCCCGCCGAAGCGATGGGTACTTTCTCTGAGCTCCCGGACATGTCTGTGGCCAAACACCTGAGGAAACCCCTGCCAGTCCACCCAAACCCACCAGCTACCCTCTCCCCCACCCCTCTCTCACTCTCCCCTACCTCTCTCTCTTTTTTGGGAGAGGGAGGGAGGGAGGAGGAGGAGGAGGAGGAGGAGGGCAGACACTCCTGCAGTCACACAGGTCTATTTTTGTGCCTTTGGGCTAAAACACGGTATTTTCCAGTCTTGTCACTCTTGGAAATGTACTCTGTAAAACACACTTTAACATCTCTGCATTGATAGCAGAAAGCAGACACTTTTATTTTACCTTTTTTTCTCTGATAAAACCTCTCTTTACGTTCTTTCAGGATTACATGATCCTCAGTGCTTCTTATCTTTAGAGATAGGACCACCTCGGATCTGTTGAGAAATTAAAAGCATGACTTGAAGGGAGGATGACGCCGTCTCCTCATATTACCTCTGCACACCTCCCCGCCTGGCCGCCCTCCCTCTTCACTTCTCAAAGACTCCACAGACTGCTTCGGGTCAAAGGTGACTCCGCCGGAATGTCGCGTGTTTTTTCCACCTCACAGACTGCATATTTACACGGCGCTGTGTAATAGCGGCAGCTTGTTGAACACATTTCGACAGCCTTTCCCCCTCCGTCTCCTCTATCTGCGTCCGGAGCAGTCGTGGCTGTTATTAAAAAATGCCCTGAATCCATGAATGATAATGACGGGATTACGTAAGGGGGCGCACGTACGGTGCGCATTTGGCAGATCGACAAAAAAGCATCCCGACAGGAGAACAGGAAGATTTTCCTCGCAAGGACGTCACGTCCTCCGACGAACGTGCCTTTTGGATGTGCACGGGCTCCTCGTGTGGGAGCGCACAAGACAAACAACTCATGTTCCGTCCATGTGCCGCTCCGCGCGTGTTGCCGCGCCTGTTTCTCTGCGCACATTGCTGGCTTCAATTATTAATCTAATGGAAACCTGAGCGCATGTTAAATTCCCCCGCATTAACGTGCGGGCTCTATGCAAATGCGCAGTTATTAAGTGCGTAAACATGAAAAGAAGCACTTTGAAGGTTTCCTGCCCGCTATGCATGAGGCGCTGGAGTGATTTGTTCAGAGAACCTTGGCGTCTGCTCTGGCATCTCACCAGCAAAATCGTATTCACCGAGGAGGAGGAGGAGGGGAGAAGGGGGGGGCAAACTTAACTGACCTTCCTCCGCGGGCTGCAAGGACAGACGCTCACCGCTGCATTAACAGCGACGCCTGTTGGCTCCTGCTGGAGACTGAAGCTCCCGCCGATGAGACTCGCACCCACACCCACCCAGAACCCCCACCACCCCAGCCCCACCCCTACACAGACCCCCGACTCGCCCGTTCACAAGAGTATTTCAAAGTTTATTTTTGCCTTTTACAATATTGTGATGATAAAAAAAAGTTCCTGTACAATAATTATTATTGCATTCAAATCGTTTCATACATCATGATCATCACCTTGATACATTGCGGGTCACCAGCCCTCATACTGCACGGTCTCTGGGGGGCTTTTTCTTTTTTTAAATAGGTATAAGCATGCTTTAGAGATCCATAATTACAATTCATATGTACACGTCTTTGCATCATCTTTTATGAAAATAAAATCTCTGTATGTACAAATCTTGCATATGATACATTTCACGTCCAACAGAATGACTCAAAGTGATTGAAAGGACTTTAAATGTGCCGCTTAAGGTGAAACAAAAACACAGATCTTTAGAATATAAACTTATGTTTGCACACTCTCCACAACAACTTCAACGAGTTACATCCTCCTCATTGTCCATGAATCATAAATTAAAGTTTCTGAATACACTATACATTTCTTTGAGAGTGAGCTTCGGGTTGAGTGTGCGTTCGTCCGTTTCAGACGTCATTGTTGGGGCAGCGCGTGGGGGTGGGGGTGTAAACGGGGATGGACACGTCGCTGATTTCCTGCACCCTCACGGGTCGGGGCGGAGTGACCAGGACGTAGTCGTACTCTCGGTGCAGCACCTTCTCGTAGACGCTCTGCAGCCCCACGGTTTTGGGGATCTGCGCCTGGTAGTAGTTGTCCCTGCGGTTGGGGTCTCGGGGCAGCGAGGCCGTTTTGGGGAGGCTGCTGAAGGAGGAGAGCGTCGGGGCCGGGGAAGGGGCCACGTTGGCTCGGACCGCCGAGGGGCTCCAGCAGCGGTCCGAGTGACCCAGAACTTTGCACTCACTGGTGCAGGCCCACAGAGCTGGAGGACAGAACGACAGAGAGGGGGTGAGACGGGGTCTTTGGGTCTGCTTATGTCCTTTTCATCTGCCATGTAGTGTCGCCTCCTCTTACCATTCTGGTTGACCATGGGGGGAACAACCGCTCCGTCTTTCTTCAGGCCGGTGTCGCCGCTGACATCGCTGTCACTGTCATTGAAGTCGCTGTCCCCTTTGCCGCTGTCTTTCCCGCTGAAGGCGGGGTCTCGGGCTGAGATGGTGGTGTACGAGTTGCCCTTCCAGATGGTGATGGGCCTCACAGCCTCCTTGCCGTTCCCGTAGCCGGGCAGAGTGGAGTATCCCTGCAGGACACCGGAGGAAAACAGGTTATCGTCTGCTTCCTTCAGCACAAACAGCACATTTCTCTTTGTCTTCAGTCAACCTGAACATCACCTCCCTCCTCCCCCCTGCCCCCCCCCCCCCACACACACACACACTTTTCCCTCTGATCAGAGTCCCGGGAGTGCGCCTCACCTCGTGCTTGTTTCCCCGGGGCTTGCTGTTGTTGTCTGAGTCATACACGCAGGGCACCTCGCTGCCGTCCTCCGAGGCCGAGCACATGTCGCTCCCACCTGGGTGAGCCGAGGTGAAGCCGGTGGGCTGGCTGGTGTAGGAGTGTCCGTCGAAGCCCGCCTCGGCTGCGGTGCCGTGGAGGGGCAGCAGCGGGTTGTCCGCCACGTGGCTCCGCCCGCGCTCCAGCGTGCCTTTCTCGCCGTACGAGTCGCTGTCCTCCCCGCTCTTGTCCCGCTTGCGCCGGTTGCAGGTGGTGGCGATGAGGATGATGGCGAGCAGCAGCAGGGTGCAGCTCCCCGCCAGCACGACGATGATCACCACGGACAGGTCCCACTGCGCGTGCACCTCGTCCGCGCCGCCCGGCTGGTACATGGTCCTGTCGCTCGGCGGGGCGCCCGCGATGATGAGGAAGTGCAGCGTGGCGGTGGAGGTCAGCGCCGGCCGCCCGCTGTCGCTCACCGTCACGGTCACGCTCAAGGTTTCGTCCACGTCGTGGCTCAGCACCTGGTTGAGGTAGATCTCCCCCGTGGCTTTGTTCACCGAGAACACGGAGGGCTCGCCCGTGGCCAGCCCGAAGGACAGCTCCGAGTTCACGCCCTCGTCGGCGTCCCGCGCCTCCACCCGCGTGATGACGTATCCGGCCGGCGAGTCCCGGGGCAGGAGCACCTCGGCGGAGCCGTTGTTGAGCGCCGGCTGGGTGATGACCGGCGCGTTGTCGTTCTGGTCCACGATGCGCACGTAAACGTTGGCGCTGCCGGACAAGGGCGGCGAGCCGCCGTCGCTGGCCGTGATGCGGAGCTCCAGCTGTTTCATCACCTCGTAGTTGAAGCTGCGGAGCGCGTAAAGGGAGCCGCTGGCGGGGTCCAGCGAGACGAAAGTGGAGATCGGGGAGCCGAGGAAATAAGTGTCCGCCAGTTTGTAGCTGACCTTCCCGTTTGACCCCATGTCCATGTCCCGCGCCACCACCGTGGTGATGTAAGCGCCCGGCGCGTTGTTCTCCACCACGGCCACTTCGTACACTGTCTTGCTGAACACCGGCGCGTTGTCGTTCTCGTCCGTCAGCCTGATGGTGTACTGCGTGATGGTCCTGAACGGGGGGGAGCCCAGGTCCTCCGCCACCACCGTCAGGTTGTACTCGGGGATTTTCTCGCGGTCCAGCGGACTCGTGCTCACGATCATGAAGCTGTCCTCGTACGCCTGCTGCAGTCGGAAGTGGTCGTGTCCGTACAGCGTGCAGTGCACCTGCCCGTTGGCGCCCGAGTCTCTGTCCGAGGTGCTGACCAGCGCCACGAAGCTCTCCCTGGCCGCCGCCTCGGTGATGTAGGCGATCCCCGCGGTGATGGAAGTCATCGGGGTGATGGAGATCTCCGGCGCGTTGTCGTTCACGTCCTGCACCTGCACGACGATCTTGCAGATGGCCGGGCTCGGGTTCGGACCCAGGTCGGTGGCCTGGACGTCGAACTCGTACGTGGTCTTGCTCTCAAAGTCGATGGGGCTCTCCAGAGTGAGGCGCCCGGTTTTGCGGTCCACTCGGAAGAGTTGCCGTATCTCGGTGGGCACCTGGGGACCGAAGCCGTAGACCACCTCGCCGTTGAGCCCCTCGTCCGGGTCCTCGGCGTTCAGGTCCAGCAAGAGGGAGCCGACCGGCGCGTCCTCGGGCAGGTCCACGGAGAAGCTGTTCCGGTCGAACACCGGGCTGTTGTCGTTGTAGTCTTTCACCTTGATGTTGATGCGCGTCGTCCCCGTGCGGGACGGGTTGCCGCCGTCCATCGCGACCAGCTCCAGCGCGTAAGAAGCCTGCGTCTCGCGGTCCAACTCCTTCATGAGCACCAGCTCCGCATATTTAACCCCGTCGGCCCTGCTGAGCACGTCTATCGAAAAGTGGCTGTTGACGGAGATCTGGTAGCTTTGGATGTAGTTTGCGCCGACGTCCTCGTCCACGGCAAAGTCCAGCGGGATGCGAGTGCCCACCGCCGTGTTCTCGGAGATCTCCAGACTCGACTCTTTGCGGGGGAACTCGGGGGAGTTGTCATTGATGTCCTTGACCTCCACCTCGACGTGGATGAGTTTAAACTGCTCTTTGGAGAAGCTGACCACGTCGAAGGCGATGAGGCAGTGGAGGGTGTGTTTGCAGATCCGCTCCCTGTCTATCCTCTCCCCGATGGTCAGCTGCCCGTCGCTCTCCCTCAGCCGGATGAAAGACGAGTTGAACTGTTTCATCATCCTGAAATTGTTCCTGGAGCCCCCCATCGAGGAGGGACCGGAGGAGATGTCCTTGGCTAAGTTTCCGATCACTGTCCCCGGCGCGTCCTCCTCAAACGTCTGGTATTTCACCGTCTTCCCTTGCGTGGCAGCAGCCAGGCATGTCAAAGACACGCACAGGAGCACCCACAGCCCGTTCCACCCTGTTTCTCCCATCTTAACACCTTCACTCCAAAAAGAAAATCTGAAAATCAGCAAACTGTCCTCAGTGAGTCCACTTCAGAGTTTGAACAAAACACACCTAAAAAAAAGCTTTTTCCTCTTCGCCCTCTGGCCAACTCTCCAGGGCTGTTGTTGTTGTTTTTCCTCCTCTTTCTTATAAAGCCTGTAATAAATATTCCATATGTCTTCCAATGCGCACTCTGGATGCGCTCCGCTCTCGCTCTCCCTCTCTACTGGAGGTGTGCTGCTCTCTCAGCGCAAGAGGGCTGCAGTGTCTGCGGGAGGGTTTATACGGCGAGGCATGCAAATGAGCCGCACTGTGACCAATCCGGGCTTTCAGATGGGGGGGAGAGAAAAAAACCCGGGGACTTCTGAAAGACCTCTAAACCCTGTTTAGAGATTCCTGGACTGTGCGGAGAAACTTGGCACTCAATATGTGGGCTAAACGCGGGGCTTGATTTAATACAGCTATAGTTTCCGTTGCTTGTTTGTTTCTCAGGCTGTTAAACGAGTCTGCGCACCGACACATGAGGGTGGTGGTGGTGGTGGGGGGGGGTGCATGGAGATGCGCAGTGTCCCTGAGCTAGAGGACAAAAGCGTTGGAATAGGAGTGTCTGCTAGGGATGCCTCCCATAAGCGCTCTTTCAGTGTAAAGCGATTTATGCTTGAACACGGTTGTCCTGGACCCCCCCACGCACACACACACACACACACACACACACACACACACACACACACACACACACACACACACACACACAC
>JASSRZ010000042.1:14324164-14335713 GCA_032164315.1 Malacoctenus gilli
CACACACACACACACACACACACACACACACACACACACACACACACACACACACACGCACACACACACACGCACACGCACGCACACAAGAAACATCTTCTCGCCCACTATAGAGCTAATCAATATTTCAGCAGCCCATCCTTGATTGTTCATGCAGGCCATGAAAAGGCTAATGAGGCGAGGCTGCAGAGACAATGTGTTCACCAAAGTAGGCGATCTACTAAAGGACAAAATTAGCTTTCAGATCTCCTGGATGGTTTCGCACTCGGCCCAGGATGAAAAGCCAGTGAAGTGAGCCACTCGAGACCTCCTGCCTCATGACAGCCTATGAGTAGGCATATCTGTCTGAGGGAGCACAGATGTGGTTCTCTCTGATCCGCTGTGTCAAAGTCCTCACGCCTCATATGCTGTTTGTTGTCGGCACTTTGAATTGTACTTTGCGCGGGAAACGTGGGACGCCTGCAAATGATGCTTGACAGCTTCATCCTGAATTTGAGAGCCTGAAGTTGAGAGGGTTCTTTTTTTTTTTTCCCCTCCCGGTAGCCGCGAGTCCGAATATTTTAATATCACACAAGGGGGATGGTGTGAAACTCGCAAAAAAATTAGTAGGTCATAAAAAAAAAAGGAGACGGGGTTAAGTTTGTTTCTTCAAACATCATTGTCCAACGGCAGAGCTTTTTTCTTTCGGTTGGTGTGGAATAAATAGTTTGTCAGCCTGCAGCGTGGCTCATTTCAGGGGTCTGTTCACAGCATGAGGGCCTTTCAGATATTAGGCCACGATCAACTAGGCCAGCGTGTTTTTTTTTCAACATCTGGTCCTGGAGCACACCAGCCCCGCCTGCATATTTTAGGGACCGTTTGGCGGTTCGGTGCAAGGAGACGGAGCCGCGGTGCGGTTTGTGTGGTCTGCTGCCGGCAGCTGAACGCCGGCGCGCACCAGACGAGTGGGCCCGGGTTTGTTTGAAAAGCCCGTCTGTCTCAGTTCGCTTCCAAACAAAAACCTCGAGCGGTTCATCGGAAGTTCAGCTCGTTTCAGCTCGTGAACGCGATGTACACTAAAGCGCTCCGACCGGACCCCTAACAGGAAGTGACAGGCTAAAGAAAAACTGTATCGTTGCAGCAAATTGTAAATGATGTGTACAGTGGAGGAATTCACGCCTCTAATTTGATGCTTTTATACACGTTGTGAGTTATCTGTGAGTTTCCAGAAGGGAAAAAAAAACCAGCTACAACACTCTCACATCCATTGTCTCACAATCGGTTCCCGCAGTATCGTGTTTTGGAAGTTGATGCTACAAAACAAAAGTGGCGTTTGATTTACATGCTTGACTCTCATGTTAACAAACACGAACACAAGTTGAAAGAAATGTTCAGTTCTTTCTATTGATCATCTCTAAATCTAATACAGAGTTAAGTTTGTCAATCCCATGGTGCTAAACCAGTACTTTGATAGTAGTAGCAATCTCAGCCTTTTGATGGTCTGAGGAATCAAACCAGCAACCTTTGGGCCTGAGTCGATGAAGATGTGACACGTTTAACGAGCATAATAGTGGGACTCCGGGACTGGGGGCGTAAAAACTTTTGTTCCTCGATTACATCCTGTCTGGCTCCATACTGTCCAAGTTAGGACAAGGACACCACAGCATTATGGGAATTACACCAAACTTTGGCCCAAATACGCACATCTGAGGAGTTTTCTTAGGAGTCTCTGAAGTCAGAATCCAACTTCCAGGCGGCGTCCTCGGTTAACAGCCGCACGTTCTCGCTAAGAAGTTCAGCATGACAGGAAGGCTTTCAACAATCTCTCTCAGTCAAGATAACTGACAGCTGTTTACATGAAAGTGAAAGCTTAAAACTCACTTCAGTCGATGATGATGACAAAGTTTAGCTTCAAGCTGGCTGACAGAAATTACATCCGCAGTGTGTACGCGGAGCGAGAGATGCAATCATGACTGCGCAAGCCTCTGATTGTCACGTCAAGTCAGGTGCTCGTGTTGGCCAGTGGTCCCTCATCACTGTGAGAGTGCGTGCGTGCGTGCGTGCGTGCGTGCGTGCGTGCGTGCGTGCGTGCTCTGTGATGAACTTGTTTGCTGCCTTCACCCCAGGATCAGCTGGGATTATCAATTTCTAAAGAGAAATAATCCTCATATTCACCTAAAATCTTGATCATTTATCACCGTCTTCAACTCATGAAGTCATGCCGATGAAGGATTGTTTCACATCCACTCAGCAGCAGCACGTTACATCAGTGTGATCTGCACTCTGCTCTGAAAATAGCACAAGACCCAACACTAGAAACACCCGATACATTTATAGGTCACATTTGATCCATGTTATACAGAGGATGAAAAAAAAACAAACTTGAGGAACTTTCTGCATCAAAGTGATTTGGAGTCCCACAGTTGTACCAATAAATACTTCAGTTACTTGTTTTATTTTTCCTCGCCCCAAAAGTGACACATACAGTTCAGCCTATCTCACTCCTCGAATCATTTTTTGTTGTGCGCTCCCCGAATGCGATGTTTCATCTTTGTTCCCAGATCTATACTCCGCTGAGAAAGCGAGAGAGAGAGAGAGAGAGAGAGAGAGAGAGAGAGAGAGAGAGAGAGAGAGAGAGAGAGAGAGAGAGAGAGAGAGAGTCTTTTCATGGCACATTCTCGCTGCAAACTGCTGAAATGAAGTGGTACGATTTGCAGGACTATAAATTCAAGTGATAAAGTTATGAAACACCGCCACCGTGCTACATTTTGGGTCTCGGCGGCCATCAAAGGGGGGGGGGGGGACACAAGCTATGTAAACACGGGGCTCTTCACGGGCACGCAAACACACACACACACACACACACAGCGGGCAGCACCCAATTATCTTTGTTCCCAATAAATGAGAAATAGTCAAATTAGTATTGGGTCTAGGAAGTGTTTTCGTAGATTAAAATATAAAAAGCAGGGGGAAACATGCTCGCTTGCAATTCCTCACAGACCCTCGACACAAAGCCAAATGTAGGCTATTTCATAAAACTACAACCCCATGTCATCAAAGCGCTCCCCGCGGAGGCGTTATTCTTGATCGTTCCTCCCGTCTAAGCGCCCTATTTCTCCACATAGTCATCTTTGTTTGCAACACTTGTCTGGCGTCACAGAGAGGGAAAAAGCCCGCGTTTCGATTCATCTTAACAGTTTGTGTGTCACTGGGAAAGGAGAGGGAGAAAGAAAGAAAAAAAAAAAACGGGTGAAACTTTAAAAAATTCAGCCTTTGTTGCCAGAGAACAGAAGGCTGACAAAGTTTTATAGAGGCAGCCATGAAGTTCTGCCTCATTAGATAGAATAGCTGTTCTATATTCAGGGTCTCTGTGGGGCTAACAAACGCAATGAGTGGGCCAAACTCGGTTCGTTCCGCCAGAGCAAGAGGCCTTTTTGTCTGTGTGGTGGGTGGGGTTGGCTGGGGTACAGGGGCCAGACCAGCCCTCGGAAAACCTGGATTTCTATGCCGGCTATATTAGGAGGAGAGCGTATGTAATGGTCCACATAAGAATCCCTGTGAGCTTTCGGCTTATCCTGAAATGATCTAATCCAGTTAGCGGCAATAAAAAAAAACAAAACAAAACAAAAAACGCTGGAGATTCAGACGCAGATCTGCCGTGGAGGGAAGTGTACTGCACACGCAGCTGCCACATTATTATTTTTCCCACGACGCTCTACAAAGGGGCCATTGTGCTCGCCGGGGTTTGTGATGAAAATAATGACTGATTGAATGATTTCTTTATCAGATCCCCGAGATTGAAGACCTCAAATCGAGTCCAACACTTCTCTTTGGTGACACTTGAAAGAATGAAATTGATTTATTTCGCCTCGCGTCTCCATCTTATCGCCTCTGCTGTCATATCTGTCGGCTGCAATACTACTTTTTTTTTAATTATCAGCAGGAAACCCGTGTAAAAGCGTAATTACGCACCGACAACAGTGAATCTGGTGTGACAGAGTGTGAAGCAGAGACTCAAATGAACGCGAGAAGCAGTTTGTGCTGTAATTATGCAATTTGCCTCCACGTTTGAATAATTTGGCTGATCCTGCGTGCTGCTCACCCGCCTTCTGATCTCGCGATTCTCTTCCCAATTGCATTTTGTCGGCCAGGTTGCCACGTTCTCCCCCCCCCCCCCCCGCCCCAAACCTCAGCAGTTAATTAGCAAAACACAGCTTAATCATGACCAACAGACCTGGCAGCAAGCACAGTGAAAGCGCGACACAAATTGCAATAAACCACAGTAATCCTCCAACACTGCAGTGACATGATTTTTTTCATACAAACAACTGGCCCTGAGAGTGCAAGCAGAAAATTGAGCACTCGGAGTGAAAAATCCACTCAATGTTACCCACCGCTTCATGCGTTGGTTTGCATCCCTGCATGTCTGACCTCCGTGTTTCGCCTCAAAACGCAGCTCTGACAATGTGACTTGAAAGAGCGTCGGAAAGGATGCGTTCATAAATAAAAGCAAGTACACAAAGTTAAATCTGAGTTTAGAAACTACAGCTGACGAGTTTGAGCAGCAGCGAGCAGACCGAGCCAAAACTTCCCACTGACATTGGTGGAGACCAAAGCAGAGTGAGAGGAGGTTATTCTACAGAGATGGAGTCAACAGACAACTTTTTTTTCTCCCGACTTCATCCTTGTTTTCACCTTTTTTCATCTTCTCGTTACAGTTAGAGACCAAATGAGGAAGTGAATCACAAGCCGTCTTTACCCCTGTTGTGTAATTTCCCTTTCGAAACATTATCTGACTAATTGAAAGGATCTCAAGGACACGACTGTTTTCATGTGTTCCTGCAAAAACCACACTGAATCCCTTGAATTTACATTTGAAATCACTTGCAGCTGTATCGCAACACGGTGACAGTATGGCTGGTGTTAATCCGGAGTCCATTTACATACTGTGTCTATTTTTCCACATTTTTTTTCTAAATATTATATAAAAAAAGTGCCTCTAAATCTTGCAGGCGTTGGCACTGAATATATATTTTAATAAAGAAAAAAAAATCCAGTGGCTGAGTTTAAGGAGGCATCTTAGAGTTGTCCTCCTAAAAAAAGATTAGAGGATTAGGAAACCATCTCCAAGTTGCTGTTTCATGTCTGTGTCCCAGATTCAACTTGATATCCTTTGATTGCACAAAGAAGCCACTCAGGCTCTGCTGCTGTGGGCCAAGATAATGGGAGAGAGATTTACACTGTGTCATTATTATATTTTCATCTAACTCGGTAGAAATCGTCTATTACAGGGTCGTTTTCTATTGATGACTTAATAGGCGTATTTTCCATCCACGTTGCCTCGCTCATTAGAGGCTCCTAATGTAAATGTTATGCAGCCTATTAGAGGTGTTTAGCACGCTTGTGTCAGGAGATGTGGGTATTTGTCGGGCAGATGGACGGAGCCCCGGGGCTGCCCTCACCCCTGACCCCCTCCGCAGATGTCCCCAAAGTCGGGCGGAGCTCCGCTGCGGCGTAGCAGGAAAAAAAGCAGTAACGCGCCGGAACCAACTTGTCAATACGCGGCACAATCGGGCGCGTTTGCGCGCCGCTCCTGGCTGCGCGGCGGCGCCCGTTGCTGCGTGAAACACGCAGCGATTACAGCCCAGATGAAAGAGGAGAGGAAGAAAAAAAAAAGGGGGGGGGGGAGGGGGGCCGTGCGGTGCCTTTCTGTAGGGGCCCGTTTGACCGATGGCTCTCGGCTGAATGGGGTTCTGGTGGTCATACATAAATTAAGGGGTTAAGTGAGCCATCAGGAACAAATGTTTGCATTTATTAACTAAGGATAATGGCTCCCAGCAGCGAACCCGCTGCCTGGCTTTTCCCTTCGGGTTGACTTCTTTAGCGTGGTAGAAAATTGCCCTCCACTTCTATACATCAGCGCTACTGCGGGGGGAGTAGATCCACATCAATCAGGACTAATTAACCCCTTCAAAGCCGATTCCAAATATCGCTCAATATACCAGCGTTTCCACGAGTTATTAATGGTGACAGGAGAAAGAAACGGCACAAAGTGTGAGAGCCAACGCATTGGGAATGTCGCACCTCGTGTGCATTATTAGGGCGCACGCGGAGCGACAATTCTCAGCGTCACCTTTGCAGAAGTTGCGGGAGTGAGAGGGGGGGGGCACCCAAGAAGCTGCCGGTTCATTAAGACATCAGAGACCCGAAATGTTCGCGAAGCTCGTTATACAGAACAAACATTCCCTCTCACATGTGAGGAGGGATCCCGCAGGAATGCACGAGGCAGGTGTAAATTTAAACTGTTAATGAGGCGCATCAAACGCATCAAAGGCGCGTCGTGCTGCGCCATTCTGCCATTAGTCCGCGCGAGACAAAAGCCATCAGAGACTTTTTTCCCCCGCTAAACGGCGCAGAATGGGTCCGAGCAGCGGGAGCTATATTGTAGCCGCAAACCCCCGCAGACCGCGCCGGGCTAAGCAGCCAAGGCTGATGAGTCGCCGCTCTAACGAGACAGATGAAACGCCTGCTATTGGCCAGAGTGCAGCGAGTGGCTCTCGCATTGAAGGCGACATCTGTCTGGAAAAAGAGCAAATAAAGAAATGATACAGGGGGGAAAAACACCTTACCGGTGCCTAATGAGCTTTGGGAGGAATGGTGGATTTGTAATTACTTCTTCATGCTGGAGGAATCTGATGGCTGCCACACTTCTCCAAAAGTTGGTGCATGACCACTTTCACTTTGAGTGGGAATATCTGTAAGTGTTAAGACAGGATCCTGGAGCTTTTCAGGGGCTGACGAAAAAACCCCAAACATCTGAGCTGCTCCACGTTTATGGATCTTGTTGTTCTGATGAATTGTTGAAAGATGCAGCTGATTCCCAGGGTGAGCTGATGATGAGGATGAGGATGATGATGGGGTCTAGGTGGGAGCAGATGTCTTTACTCGAACCACTGTTTACTTCGCAGCGCCGACAGGGCTTTTCCAGATGCGTAAGCGGCCCAGTAAGCTCCCCCCGTCAGAGATGCTGCTGGCTCCTGAACTGTGCACTGATCACGAGTCCAGATGGTCCCCCTCCGACTGAGTCCGCAGGTCACGGCACTCGTGGATTCAAACGGAATCGCAAATTACGATTCATCCTACCTCGGATTGAGTCCTCAGTGCTTTTGTGAATGGTGACGGTGGCAGTTTTGTCATGTGTTCACAAAGTGCTCTTCTTTTTGTCTGTTTTTTCCACTTTTAGCCTCCCACACCATCCACAAATATACTCCTGATATGAAGCGTTTCATACGTATATACAGTGTGCGAGGAAAAAAAGCACCAAAAATGACACAAGTAGAGACACTTTAAAGACTTGTTTTCTACCCTCAGGGTTCCCACTTTCCAATTAATCTCAACGGAAATGATTTACAATAACTTTTAACTTCTCTCGGCTTTCAGCACCTTTTGATGATCTATATGAATCGTTCTTTGTCATATCCAGAAGCGAGAGAAGCATCACCTCTGGTACGTGTTACGCCAGCAAACCTCCCGAAGCCACATCCTTGATACAGCAGGAGATAGCGACGTGGCTGAACAACGGAATATCTTTTTATCTGAATGGAATTTAAATCATCTTTCAATTCTGAACTCCCCCCCCGCCCCCCCCCCCCAAAAAAAGCCCTCTCTTATCTGCTGAAAATTCCTCCTCTCGTATTGCGAGGGTGACCTTTTCCACTTTAGTTTTTCCTGTATCTGTGTGCATCAGCCATGCACGGGAACAGGAAAAGAAAAGAAAAAAAAACTTTCTATCTAGTTTCTGGCAGTGGAAGACGATCGTGAACGTTCTCTAATACAAGCCAAATTGTCCTGAGGCGCAGGAATAACATATTTGAATGATGAAATCAAGTACAGTTCCTGTTGGCAGGCAAATTCTCCTAAATCCTTGCATCTGAGCAGGCACGTAGGGGTAGCTTTTGGGAAATGAAGGACGTGCGTGTGCGCGCGCACGTGTGTGTGTGTGTGTGTGTGTGTGCGTGTGCGTGTCCCTGAGGGCTAATGGGAGGATTGCATGTGCATATGCACGCTTGCTGTAGGTGGTTACATGTGTGCGTGACGTTTAAATAAATGGAGGCTTATGCAAATTGGCTCATGTGACCAACTTAAGGAAGGGACGACGACGGGCGCCTCACGCAGAGTTTGAATGTGGGGCTCCATCAGTGTTTTACCTCCGACTAACACGGCTCGGTGCATCGGTGGGAGGGAGAGAGACAGAGGGAGACAGAGAGAGAGAGAGAGAGAGAGAGAGAGAGAGAGAGAGAGAGAGAGAGAGAGAGAGAGAGAGAGAGAGAGAGAGAGAGCATTTGCAAGCAATCCAAAGGTCCATGGGCGTCATGCAAGGCAACACAGAGGGCCCTGCTGAGCCTGGGGGATGAGGTGCGGTGGGAAGAATTAGCAGCAGTCAAGCCCGTGTCCCACTTCCTCCCTTTTAAAGCTTGATAGGTGACAACCAAAGTGCATGACACATTGGCATGGCAGTCTGCTGTTTGTGTGGATCGTCAGGGGATAACAAACAAGGGAGGGGGGCTCCACTTCTCCTCTCGCCTCTCCCCCTGCTCTCCTCTCCTGGCTTGTCAGTCATTTCTCATCCGTAGGACAGTGAAGGTGGCGCGCCTCACAAGCGTGGCCTACTTTCCTGCTCTCACGCAGAGTGGAAGTGGGCTCAACTTATTTCTTTGCGAATGTCTGTCTGATTTTAATTAACATCGCAGCCGTTATGATAAAACAGCGCTCTGTCTATATCTTACAGCAACAAGAGCCGGCATCCGCCTTCTGAGTGTGTGTGTGTGTGTGTGTGTGTGTGTGTGTGTGTGTGTGTGTGTGTGTGTGCGGGAGGCGGGGGGAGGAGGAGGGGGTGGTGGTGACAGAGACTGAGAGCTGAAATCCATAATTTAACCAAATGCCCACGAGCAGCACGCAGCAACACTGATTTCAACACGCTTCTCTCAGGTCTCACATGAACAAGTGTCGCTGTGGGTGTTTCCTAATACACGCCCACTCACACGTGTGCTCTCTCTCACACACACACACACACACACACACACACAGCTCAGCCTCTCTACTGTATTTTTAATTGTTGTTCATGTTCTCCCTTCCCCCAAACATATAGCAGCTCGCAGTTCGGTGCTTTT
Source organism: Malacoctenus gilli (assembly GCA_032164315.1). Taxonomy (NCBI): domain Eukaryota; kingdom Metazoa; phylum Chordata; class Actinopteri; order Blenniiformes; family Labrisomidae; genus Malacoctenus; species Malacoctenus gilli. The sequence goes on from JASSRZ010000042.1 coordinate 14,333,314, forward strand.
GCAGCAGGGCTCTCTCCCTTTTTCCTTCACTCGGTGTGTTTGTTCGTGGAGTGTATTTATAGCATATTCTGACAGACAATGTAGTGCATTTGTGTGTATTCATTTGGAAATAATAACATTGACAACTGCTTGAGAGATGGAGGGGTTGAGAGAGGGAGAGGGACTCATTTTGAGCTTGTACCCACTAACGAGCTGTATTGTGCTCCAGGCGATGTGTATGATAGCTTGAAGCTGCTGTGTGTGTGTGTGCCTGAGTGTGTACAAAGTGTGTATGTGTGTGTGTGTGTGTGTGCGTACTTATTGGCAGCTGAGGGATCTTAACAGGCTCTCGTTTTTTTCCCTTCTAATTTTCATGTGCTATTCTCCCGTCTTACTTTCTCGTTCCCTCTCCGCCAATCCCCTCTCCCTCCGCATTTTCTCCCCCCCTGTATTTCATCTCCTCTCCTCTCCTCTCCTCTTCCCGCTTTTGTTTCCCCCCCCCTCTCTTTCTCTCTCTTTCTCTCTCTCTCCCACTCATCCTGTCTCTCGTCTCCTCTCCATCGCCACTTTTCACACTCAGAAGTAGGTTTTGTTCTATTATGGTCCAAACTCTCTCTTTCGTGCCGTTGTTTAGAGTGTAATGCATTATCCATCTCCATTCCACTTTGTTCACTCCACTTCATTTCAAGTAGCTGCAACTTATGAGCAACACACGCTCATGCTGACACACACACACACGCACGTATGCCGCCACGCAGCACCACAATCCCATTAGCTTTAATATTTCAGCAGCGTCATAGCATTCGCCAGCGGCCTTGTCACCGCCCGCTCCCCGGGGCCGCGGATCCTCGTCGAGCCGGGCTCGTCCCCACCCTGCGACATCACCACCAGGACGAGGGAAAAAAGCACTCGGCTGACCTCGCGCCGCCGTGCCCGGCGCTCCCAGCGGTCGCCCATCCCTCCCCATCATCCATCCACCCATCACCGCCACTGCCGCCGTCGCTGCCGCTGCCATCTCAAGGGAGGTGCGGGGAGAGGAGAAGGGGGAGGGAAAAGAGGGCTGGAAGTGGGGGGGGCGGGGGTGCGGGTGGTGTTGGTGGTGGTGGTGGTGGTGGTGGGGGGGATGTGGAGGCTGGAAGGGGGAGAGCGAATGAGAGAAGGATGAGCGCCAGAGAGATTCAGAGAGGTTGTGTGGGTGGGCTATGGGGTGCTGATTAGGCCCTTGGTTTGAAGTGCTCGCTGGCTTACCCTTATAGATATGAACACACACACACACACACACGCACGCACGCACACACAGACTTGCGCACACATTGTTTCACACCATCTTTATAACTCATTCAGCGTTACAAAGGCTTCAGAAGTGTACGGTGAGGACGGCGCGCCGCATTTAGGCATTCTGTCAGAAACGCTCTGCTCTCTGAGGTGGAATATTTCCCTTTTGTTCTGAAATTCAGGCCTGTGATCATCTTGGATGGAGAGGTCTACTGCATGACAGAACAGAACTCTGTGCATGCGTGTGTGCATCCGTGTTTTCCATCCGCCTCCCTGTGTCCGTCCCTCTACGTGTGAAGAATCGAGCGGAGTTCGGGGAATCGGGCACAACTCTCCGACACGCCCGGCAGAAATGTGTCTTTGCGCTCACCTGAGGCATGAAAATCACCCCGTCACAGCACGCGCGGTGGGGGGGGGGGGATCTTTTGTACTCGGAGCGGTCTCGGCGCTCCAACTTTGCTCCGTTCTCTCTCTGACCGCTCGTTGGCTGCGCGGAGGCTGTGAAGGCGCGAGGACACACAAATCCAGACAAACGCCCTCACACCGACTGCATAAAGCTCTGTCCTGGGAGTTATAACTCATGCATGATCACTAAATGGAAACATTTGTTATCTCCACAACAATACAGCCAGAGGACTTTAATCTTTCATGTCCCCTGCCCACCCCACCCCTGCAACACCCACCCAGGGCCCGCCACCCCTCCCTCCCTCCCACCCTCTGAAAACCTCACACTGCAGTACGCCTGCCACACATTGGGAGCACACGGGTCACCCTCACGCGAGTAAGCCCAATGAGGACGCACCGAGGCATAAACAGCCACACAACACCTCCCTCCCTCCCTCTTCAAAACCTCGAACTTTCATTAAACTTTAAATGTGAGACGGGCGTGCGCACACCTGCATGCGCTGCTCCCGCGCGCAGACACACACGAGGGGGCCTCCGAGCCGTCCTAAACGAACGGTTATGAAACATTAACTCCAATATATCCCTGTTGTCTTGCTATGAAACATTCAGGCTCTTGTTTCGGCCTGATACACGCTCTCGGCGCTCATCTTCTATTCACGTGGACTAAATGTTCACTTGGGTGGGTCGGTTGTGTGTGCGGGGGGGGGGGGGGGGCTGTCTGCCACCATGCCAACACAAAAA
>JASSRZ010000042.1:14363621-14374253 GCA_032164315.1 Malacoctenus gilli
TCTATCTATCTATCTATCTATCTATCTATCTATCTATCTATCTATCTATCTATCTATCTATCTATCTATCTATCGTCCACCAAAAAGCACCGCTTTTTTTCATCGCTGCACTCCTGCAGGCTGCCACAAGAGGTCCCTGCATCCGGCTTAGACTCGGACAGCTCAGTGAGCAGGTGGAAAGCTTTGGCCTATTACAGCAACGACAGAGGCCCCCTGCTCCAGTGCCTGTTCCACTGCCTGTTCACAGCCACCCCCTCCTTAAACAGTGGTGTCTCAAGGGGAACCTTTTAGACGTTTCAGAAGGAGCCAGTTGAATACAGATTTTTGCATTAAATACATCCAGTCAATCTTTTTTTAAGTGAGTTACTGCTGCCTACCTGTTTTTGTTTGGGTTTTTTTAACATTGTAACCATTTTTGACTCAGATGAGTTACCTCAGCTGTAGGATCTGTGTATTGTGTAGGATTATTCAAAGTGAGCTGCCTAAAATGTGGATCGAACCTGCACACAGAGCTTGTTCAACAGTTTTTTCTTGACTGAGCTTCAAGACCTTCTAAGCCTTCGGTAAGTGAGAGGCTCAGTGTTTGTGCCTCACTGCCTTTCAAGCTTGTTTGTGCTGGAGCCAAACCAACCTTGTCAGAGACGTCTGGATGGTAGTTGTCGAGTCCTCAGAGCAGCAGGAGGGCCAGGTGGGCAGAGCGAGAGGGACTGCTTGTCCTCCACCCAGTTACCGCCACTGTGGGCCCTTCAGCAAGGCCCCTTCACCTATGACTGCTTGAAGAGGAGGGGTGGGTGATGAAACGATAACAAAGCCAGGGAACAGCTGTTTAATAAGGGGTTTACATGTGATTAATGTCTGTACAGTCGTTTATATGGGAGACATTCAGAACAGAAATGTAAAGACATCAAACATAACATTGTGTCTCTGTCAGGTCACACCACGGAAGGTCTGTCTTACAGATATATGACGCAGCTCCTCTGAAGAGGAGCCTTGAGTTACACTACAGACAGGTGGAGCTGCCGCACTTTAACACGCCGACAGGCTGATCAAGCAGCAAGTCCCATAAATCTGTCTGGGTCTCATCCGAGACTGAACTCTCTTTATCAGCATCGATCCCAAAAGTAACAAAACCCAAACACACTTAAAAAGACAGACAGATATTGACAAAGCAAGATGAAAAAAGAAACGAACTGTGCAAAACAATGGCTTTAGTGTCATCTGCAAGACCCCTTTCCACCGCGCTGTGGACAGCTGCCAAATTAGCAAACTAACAATCATTTTTTGGTCTTGTAATACCACTTTGCACCACAAGATGGTGCAGGAGGGGGAATCCCAGCGATGCCAACGTCCTCGTTCTGTTCTGTCAATGTACAAAGATGTTTTCAGTGATGTTAGCGACTAACCACACGTTCCACGTGACTCAATCGAGGTGACTGAAAGCGGCAACAAAGCAGCGGAACACAAAAAATATACACAACTCATAGACCTCGTAGACCTGCACAGTGACCGGTGCCTCCTGATGGTAGCCACAGGAAGTGCGGCACACCTTCGGGCAGTGATGGTGGTGATGCTGAGTTATGACACTAAAGCTGCTGCAGCAGCAGCAGCAGTAGCGTCCCACCACCCACTGCGACTCCTCCTGCTGGTTAACAATGAATTCATAAGACTACATTCGTTATACCATGTTTGTTATACACAGCAGGTCCCATGCCTGTTTGTGGAAAAAAAGTTGTGTTTTTTTCTGCCAGTAGGAGGCGCTGTCAAGGTGTTCGCCAGTCAAAAGGAATGCAACACAAAAAACTGGTTTGTTCAGAGAACAATATAATCTGTGGTGATACATTCAGAGTTCACAAAGAAAACACTTCCTGCATGTTTGATATAGGAACAGAGCAGACAAAGGTCCGAGTGTCCAAAAGGAAGAACTGAATCCTAGCTTGAAATGGACCAGACGTGGTCACGAGTATGAAAAGGTTCACTGCCTTTGGGGTCAGGTTTGGAAATAGCATCGTTTATTGCTGCCGTGTAGCAAAACAACAACAAGGAACTGGACATCCCAGACTTTGGACGTTCAATCCAAACTCACAGATCAGTTGCATATCATGTCAGGACTGGAAAAAGGGTCTTTCAATCTATTTTTGGAGGGGCCCCAAAATAAAAGCGATTGATCGTTGATCCGTCAAAACAGGGAGACACTCGCCGACTTACAAGAGCAGGAGCTTTCAAAATAAAAGCAAAGCACAGCTGCAAGCCTTTGCTGTGTTTGCTCTGGTTCTGAATGTTTTTCGATCGTGGACCCCTCAAGGGAGAATGTTTTGAGTTTTATTGCCCCTTTATTCCCGTCATAATTCCTGTGGTGTCCCGTCACCGACTACAGCGGACAACCTGCTAGTTGTTCTCGTGTGAGCTCCACTCGTTGGGCTGCGGGAGTGGAGTGCAGCGGCTCCTCGCTCCGGCAGCACGCTGCCTCCGTCGGATCGCCGTGGTGTCAAAGCCTTGATGGGGTTTTTACAATTGAAACAAACAGAAAAGCATTGAATTTTACATGGCTGAAACACAAACACACCTCGCAAACCAGGATGTCGCCCTCGGTGGTTCAGAGCAGCAAAATTGGAGTGTGGAGCGACGCCTGAACCACATGTGACTCCCCCCTCACAGACAACTGTCCACATGCTTTATCGCATGCAAAGTATTCTTTGTTTGGGTTGTCTTCAAGTTTCCTTCTGGGATCCACAGGCATCAAAAACCAGAATTCCTCTCATACAAGTTCGATCATACAAGTCTTTATACACCATCTGCGACCGTTCCAAACCGTCGTCTCACACGACGGGACAAAAAAACTCCACTTGTGCTTTTCATGACAAGGAATGCGTTTGCTGTGATGTATTCGTTTGCCGAGCGAGAGGAAAGAAGGAGAGAGACTGATTATTTTAGGAGGTTGTTACCAGCAGCTGAAAGAAAGTCGGATCAGACTGAAGTGCAACGGGAGCGACAGGGGACGGCGTTGCGTAGCTCACGCTGAATTAGAACGCAGTGACAATAGGACGCGTAAAACGGATCAATGTCTGACACACTTTGATGCGTTAAGGCCTGATTTAAAAGCGCTGGAGGACTCTTGAAAGGAGCGGCGGAACAAACGCGGCTCTGCTGCCGTCGCCAAACCATGCGGCGATCGCAAAGAGTGCTCTTGCAGGAAGCTAAAGGGTTGTGCTGTTATATTGCGTAAGGGTTTTTCCTGCGATCCGCAGCCATTGTCGTCTCTTTGGTTTTCTTTTAGAAACCCCCCGACCGACCGACCGACTGACCCCCGCCCCTCTCCGGGGACGCCCAGCCCTCCAGGGTCAGACGTCGCACATGTCGAAGGCTCTCATCAGCAGGTCCAGGTCGCCGATGTTGACGGCCTGGAACAGCTCGGGTCGGTCCATCAGGGAGATGGCGATTCGCAGCGCCGACCAGATGCTCGCCGACATCTGCTGGTGACTGGAGCGCTGACTCCGCCTCTGCTGGTTCAGCGCTGTCAGGAAGTTACTGACCGCCTCTCTGGAAGACCAGAAGCAGGACTTAAAGTGGAATATGCACAGTTTGATATTTTTCTGCACTGTTAAATAAAGCAAACATTGTTAAGGCTTCAAAATGCGTCTGTATTGCCCACAGATGCCTGCTGCAGTGTGTTGGGGGTCAGACAGATGTGCGCCTGTGTCACCTGTGGGCCCCCAGGTTGATGCAGCTGATGCCCAGGTTGTATCTGGAGCGGATGAATCCGGGCTGGAGCTCCAGGGCTCGTGTGTAGGCCTCCACCGCCTCCTCACTGCGGTTTCCGTTGGCCAGCGTCGCTCCCAGGCGATTCCACAGCAGGTAGTCCTGCGGAGGGACAAACAGGAAGTGTGACATCACATGTGCTGCAACCTCGTGGAGGGAGGGATGATACTTATCGCAGCAGGTAAGGAGCTGTTTGTTTGAGCACCGCTTTGTATATATTTATATGAAAATCTGCACAGATTCATGGTTTTGTGAGTACTGGACAAAGCGTGTGTGTGTGTGTGTGTGTGTGTGTGTGTGTGTGTGTTTGTCTGCACATATGTGTGTGTGTGTGTGCGTGCATGCGTGTGTGTGTATGTGTTTTTGCACGTGTGTGTATGTATTTGTGCGTGCGTGCGTGTCTGTGTTTGTGCACATGTCTGTGCGCGTGTTTGTGTGTGTGTGGGTACGTCTGTGTATGCGTTTATGTGTTTGCAGGTGTCTGTGTGTGTGTGCGTGTGTGTGTGTATGAGCGTGTTCGCGTGTGAAGGTGTGTGTGTGTGTGTGTGTGTGTGTATGCGGGCGTGTGTGGGCATGTGTGTGTGCACATGTGTTCGTGTGTGTGTGTTTGTACACGTGTGTGCGCACGCGCTCGCGTGTGTGTGTGTGTGTGTGTTTGTCTGTGTGTATGCGTTTGTTCATATGTGTGTTTGTGTGTTTTTTTGTGTGTGTGTGTGTGTATGTGTTTTTGCACCTGTGTGTGTATGGGTTTGTGCGTGCGTGCGTGTGTCTTTGTTTGTGCACATGTCTGTGTGCATGTTTGTGTGTGTGTGGATGCGTCTGTGTATGCGTTTATGTGTTTGCAGGTGTCTGTGTGTCTGTATGTTCGTGCGTGTGCATGTGTGAAGGTGTGTGTGTGTGTGTGTGTGTGTGTGTGTGTGTGTGTATGCGCGTGTGTGGGCACGCGTGTGTGTGCACGTGTGTTTGTGTGTGTGTGTTTGTAAACGTGTGTGTGTGTGTGTGTGTGTGCGCTACCTGCGGCCTCACAGACAGTGCGGCACTGAATGCCTCTACGGCCTTGTTGAAGTCGGAGCTCAGGTTGAACAGAACCCCCAGGCCGGTCTGCAGGTCCGGATCCACACAGTCGAGGTTCAACAGCGCCGCCTCCTGGAAGAGCTGCAACACGTCAGGCAGCTCACACCTGCAGACAGATGCACCAAAGGGCCACGCAGCACCGTCAAAAACAGTCCACTTCAACAATTATTGCTCATTTTGCTGACTTCGATCGATTTGATGGGAAGTAAGTGAAGTCGTAAAAAGCACAGTGTAGCTCCTCCCCCTACAGCGTGTTTTTGGACCGATGTACCTGAGCGGCGTGTAGGATCGGGGGCTCCTGCGTGGCGTGGCCGGGGAGCCCTGTAGCGGGCTCCTGCTGTCCTGGACCAGGTGCCGGTAGCGCGGGTTGTGGCAGATCCACCGCCGCAGGGCGTCGCACGCCTCCCGCTGCATGCTGCTGTTGGTGAAGCTGACGGCGAGCGCCATGAGCGCCGGCAGGTTGTTGGGCCGCAGTTCCAGGCACCTGCAGCGGGCGGACACATGCTTCTCTGAGCACAGTAGCCTCACTTACAGAATGAATGTTGTGGTAATACAATCGGGTTGCTATGGTGGAAGGCACAGCGATGGTTTTGACAATCTCGTGATGAAGACAGTTTGTCTCAAGGCCGAAACAAGACTGACCTCTGCAGTGACACAATGGCCGCCTGCTCGTTCTCATTCTCGGCCTGAGTCATCCCTAAAAGTTGCCACGCCTGAAAAAAAAAAAAAACACAAACAGCGGGGCTAAAGAAGAGGAGACTTTTCTGACAAGTCGCCTCTTCACCTGCCGCCGCGTCACCTCGGAGTCCTGCGGGTCCTGCAGGATGGCGGCTTCCAGCAGCAGCACCGCGGCGTTCAGGTCCCCCTCCCGAGCCTTCTCCTGACCCTCGGCGAAGGCGTTGGGCCACTCTCGATACGGGTTGTTCGTGTTGAAGAAGTAGCTCTGAAGCGGAAGAAGAAGAGGAGACTGAATGGTCTGCAGGATGGGAGAAGAACAGAGCAGTGCGGTATCAGTTTGAAGCCGTGGCCCCCCGACGCCTCCGCCCGTTGGACGGCTGACCAGAAACTAATCAGCCTGTGAACTTCTAAACTCGAACCTTCCGGTGACATTTGAATCAAATCCCTTCTGGCGGTCGAGACTAAATACCTAAAGCTGGGATTTTTCGCCCATATATGGTCGTAGCACGACCTTGAAAACCACCATATCACACACCAAACCAACATAACTCCTGCTCATGTTACTGCTGACTCTTCTTTTGTATTTCAGACCATTGTCCTCCACAGTTAGTGATACAGACTTAGAAAACGAATTTATGACCATATTTGGGTGTTTTAAAGCCTTGACCTTTGACCTTTCACCCATCAAGGCATCCCGGAGACATCGCATTCCAATGATTTGGGGATCGAAAGACAGAGGAGCTAAAAATTAAAACCAAAACTTCTTATCTTCCCTCTGTGGATGTTTCCCATCATGCACTGCAGCGTTCACAGCCAGTTGTGACCACTGGACCTGTGCTGATAAATGAGACGCTCTCTTCAACACGGTGCGTGTCACTCGTGTGGTCAGGAAGCACGGGGGGGAGGTGGGCCACGCGTCTGCGTCGCGGCCCAATCAATGCTATGACCCTGCATTGCGTTTTCAGCGAAGCATCGATCACAAACACAAACACCAGCAGTCACGGCTTCACAGCAGGAACACACGAAACGGGAGTATGCGTGTGTGTGTGTGTGTGTGTGTGTGTGTGTGTGTGTGTGTGTGCGTGTGTGTGCGTGTGTGTGTCTGTCGTGACAGAAAATCCACTCCGAAGAGTTGATGACAACAATCAATGAAGATGTCGAAGTGACAAAAGGAGAGCTGCTCGGCCCCCCCGCCGATGTTGGATAACATGTTTCGCGCCGCAGCGGCTTCACCTCTGTCGCCACGGTGATGTAACACCTGAATGGGGGGGGAGGGATTAGCCCGGGATTACTGCTGCTCGGCGCTTCTCTCGGGCCAGAGGATTAAGAGCCTCAGATTATTGCTCACCAGCATCCAGCGCGGTGATAATCTGTCATTATTAATAACCTCCGCCTTCGACGGGATAGAGCGGCATGATGGGAAAGATAAAAAAAAAGAGCAGAGGTTGGATTCCTCCAGAGATGAAGGGAGCGGGGAAGGAGCATCCTGAGACGTTGTCCTGCGGTTCAACTCGGACCCCGGAGCACATCTGCTAATCTGCACATCTGCTCCCCGGGTAATCAGTTCATCTGCACGTCTGTTTACCCGCTTATCACTTCGCCTGCACATCTGCTTACCTGCTAATCAGCTAATCTGTTCACCCGCACATCTGTGCGCAAGTCGATCCCTTCTCCTGCATCGTCTTCACATCTGGCCAGCTGTCTGTCTGAACTGCTGTTCACCTGTGCACCTGTTGAATCCTTCACCTGTCCATCAGCTCACTTACCAGCAGTAACCCGCCAGGCCCCGTGTGTGTGTGTGTGTGTGTGTGTGCGTGCGTGCGTGCGTGTTGTTCTGCCTCTGTGCGCCCATCGCCTGCTCACCTTCTCTGCGGGCGAGACGGTGCGCGGCGCCGGGCGCTGGTCCTCCGAGTCCTCCAGCCAGTTCCTCCGGGCGAGCTCCTCCCACTCCGCCTGCATCTTGTCCCAGAACTCGGTGTCCGACTGCGACGCCACAACGAGAAACAGACGCACACCAGGCGACACGTGAGACTTGGACGCCAGCCATTTTTCCTCCAAATTCGGACCTGACGGTGAGCTGCAGCTGCAGAGGAAGAGCAGCACTAATATCTGCAGCAGAGCTGAAGCTCTGTGGCTCAGGTCATTAGGTGAATCAATATAAAACTTTTAGTTTAATGTCATTGTATGGGCATAACCAGGGTGCAATTTGTTCTGGTACCAGAAGGGGGCACGTTTAGGCAATTTGGATGGTGGAGAGAGGAAAATGAGAGAATTTTTAGTGGGAGCGTTAGTTTTATTACGATAATCATGTATTTTCATTCCTATGTTCTACTTCCTGTTTTATTTTGGCGTCTGACTCTCCTCTCGTTTCAGGCTTCTCGCTCTTCCTTCCGTCAGACGGATGAACGATTAAATTCCTCCAACTGGAGCATCTGTACAAGTAATTTGCGTCTTCTATCATTCAACAATGTGTTTTTTGGGGGAGAAAAAAAATGTTCGCAATGGATTACAAAAAAGAAATACAATATTTTAGCTGCATCCTTAAAGAGGTATTCAGCAAAAGGGGAAACTTTAAATGTTTGTATTGTGATATGACAGCAGAATTACCCAAACTTTGTCAATTAGGCAAATAATAAAACAAATTGTAATGAAAAGTTAAAAAAAGAAACAGGTTGAGGGAAGTTTGGCAAGACTATTTTTTTTCTAATGACTAATTTATTTGCTTTATACTGCCTATTTTTTCTTTGGAAAGCACTCAATGCTTTTATTCTGAAGGCCTCTAAATTAGAAACACTTTCCCTTGTACTGTTTGACTTCACTTTAAGCAGATCAAATACTGAAAAGGATGCCTGGCTTTTCAAACCGTGTCCCCCATGACCTTGGCTGAGAGAAGAACAGGTCACTGGACAACCCCCCTCAACACACACACCCGAATTGACCACGTCTGACAACGGAGCGGCTGTAGCGATGGAGCAGCTGACAGTGACAGAATCCCCTCCAGCCGATGAACCCAACCCCCCCGCTCATCAGCTTTCCCGAGGGTAAGCGCGGCTGACCTCCGAGCGACAGTCACTCAGACACCTGCAGCAGCGGCAGCGCGATGAGGAGGAGCGTTTAATCAAAGGGGGCTCGTCAATCAATCAGCACGACGGCGGGATCGGTGCGCTGAGGCGAGCTGACGCGATGGGAGAGCAGAACATCAGCGGCTCATCCGCGCGAGTGGCTCGCATTGAATTAGCGAAGGAAAATCTGCACTTTAATCACCGGAAGGTTCGTTCAATTCACCTCCCCCAGCTGAAAGCCTCCGACACACACACACGCACGTGTGCACACACACACTGTATGATCCGAAACATCCCGAAGCTTTCTGACTCAACCTCAGGCCGCCAGAAACATCCTGAAACATCCCGAGACATCGTGAGACATCAAGTGTCCTCACGCATCCTGAGACGTCTTCGAAAATTGAAAGAAAAACATCCTGAAACATCTTCAGACGTCTAAAAACACACCGAGATACTGCGAAGCATCCCGAGACGTTGCGAGGCAACTTCCAACTGCCAAAAACCTGAGACATCCCGAGACATGCGAGGACGCCCTAAGACGTAACTAAACAATGAGAGTCACTTTAAGACCTCATAGATACTTTGGAAAGAGCCAACCAGGGACTGGAAATGCAGATGAGCTTTAAAACATGTTCAAATCAGTGAAATCTCAAAGTCAAAGCAATCGAAGCGCTTTAAAGACACCCTGAAAGACTTTGAAACACGCTAAAACCTCGTGAACGTCTCGACACCCGAAACATACCGACATTTGTAAACATCCTGTTACTTCGAGTAACATTTGTGACACAAAGAGACAACCTCAGGGGACAACTTGGACCCCAGAGTGATACGAGCACCTTGGCGTCTCAGCTGTGCATCCAGACGCAGGATTCCAGAGAGCTGCGGGTCACTTAAGGACACGGCCGGGGGTCTCGTGGCGTCTTAACATCCAGTATCAGATAGGAAACGCGATCCAGCCTGTGAGCATCGCTCAGCCGGACGCCGGGCAGAAAGCGCAACGCCGCGGCGTCACCCAACGCCAGGCTCCCGCCGGACGACGGCGAAAAAAAGCGAGCTGCGCCATTCAATCGCTTCCTGGCCGTCAGCACATTCGGAGGAAACGTGTGTGCCTGTGTGTGTGTGTGTGGGGGGGGGGGCTCGCAGGGAGCGGGATGCTTTGTTCTGGCCTGGGATGTGGGGACACGTTGTGGACGGAAGACGAGCTGACGGCGTTCGCACCTCCACAGCCGCCTTGGCTCTGACAAATTCGTCCTCCAGAGACTCATTTCTGGCCAGCAGAGAGCGAGTCCGTCTGCGCTGTCTGGATGCCCCGCAGTCCTGAAAACACACACACACAAACGCGTGCGCACATATGCACAGATGAAGGTCGAGCAGCTGCCAGGAAAGCGCACGCCAGAAAACTTGGAAACAAAGTCGAAACTGACTCGAAGGAGACGGCAAACTCTTCACCTCTGAGAACGTGCCAACAAACACCCCTTTGTCCCACACTGCCTGAACTACACACCGTCACTAACCCGTCATTAATTGCAATTAGCTGAGCATATAATTGGAAATAACAAACTTTTGTTTCAAAGTAAAGGACATAAGTCCATGAATGCTTTCTTCAAAGGACGGGGCAGACACACAACTTGTGACTTCTAATGTGTTTTCACATGTTTTTCTTGTTAGTTTTTGATCTTGATGCGTTAAATACAAGTGTGTTCTGCAGTACTAAGGTGTGCGTGGCTCCAGTGAAACTGCAGTACTACACAGTGCACAGTAATGACAGTAAATTACTACTGCACAACGTCAGTGTTCACGACAGTGTCGGCCGACCTGCGTTGACGAGATGAAGTCGAGGTCATCGAAACTGTGGATGTCAAAGTTGTTCTTGGACAGCGGGTCGGTTTTGAACTCTGCAGACCTGCAGGGGGCGACAGACAGGCAGGTTGTGAATGACGTAAACACAGACACAGACACAGACACAGACACAGACACAGACACAGACACACACATACACACACACACACACACACACACACACACACACACACACACACACACACACACACACACACACACA